>JAJIBD010000930.1:0-418970 GCA_021461705.1 Cryptotis parvus | reverse complement strand
AAGGTTTGAATAATTAAGAACATTATTATATCATGAAAGCATGCTTAAGAGTCAAAAAGACCAGCTATACAGTTTTATGGATTTCTATCCCATTTTGTTCCAATTGTATGCTTGAAACAGCAATGTATTAATCTTAGGCAAGGGTCAGCAAATTTTCTGTGAGAGGTCAGAGAAATATTTTCAGTTATTGTTGATCAGAGTCCCTATCCAACTACTGGACTCTGTGATCATAGCAAGAGAGCAGAGAGAAAGGGCTATGCTTAGATAGATGAGTATGCCTCGTGTGTAAACTTTATTTTACTTTAGCTCATGTTCCACTTTTACTTTGTAAATCATAAATCTCTGTTCCACATAATTTCCACATGGTCTAAAAATACTATACTATTTTTCAGGATATTAAGCAGTAGGACTGACGTGAGCTCAGGTGCTAGCTTCAGACCCCTAGTCTAAAGGAGTTGTTCTTTTCTCTACAGAAACATTTGTGTATTATGTATTTGCATACTCAGTCAAATTCATGCTTTACAAAGCTGCTGTGAACAGCCCCAGAGAACAGGACTGAAGCAGAGATGTTGCAGAGGATTAAGAAATAAGACGGGGTGCCAGAGCGATAGCCCAGCGGGTAGGGCGTTTGCCTTGCCGCGGCCGGCCTGTGCCGGCCTGGGTTCGATCCCCAGCATTCTATATGGTCCCCTGAGCACCGCCAGGAGTAATTCCTGAGTGCAGAGCCAGGAGTAACCCCCTGAGCATCGCTGGGTGTGACCCAAAAAGCAAAAAAAAAAGGAAAGGAAGGAAGGAAGGAAGGAAGGAAGGAAGGAAGGAAGGAAGGAAGGAAGGAAGGAAGGAAGGAAGGAAGGAAGGAAGGAAGGAAGGAAGGAAGGAAGGAAGGAAGGAAGGAAGGAAGGAAGGAAGGAAGGAAGGAAGGAAGGAAGGAAGGAAGGAAGGAAGGAAGGAGATGGAACAAGAGACAAAGAAAAAATTTAAAAAATAAAGAGAGAAGTGTGGGATCAAGAGTCTAACAGCTTAATGGATGACAGCCCCAACTGTCGTTCTCATTCATTACTTACTGCTCTGAACTAGGAAACACACAAAAAAAATAAATAAATAACAAGACTGCTCGCAGCAGCAGTCTTTGACTGAGAGCCTAACTATTCCAACCTAGCTGGGCAAAACTTCTATACAACCATGGGCCTTAGCACAACGAGGCCAACATCTTTATAGTGGTTGTTTCCTCGGGGATCTATTTCCTCAGACCATGGAAGTCAAGCATAGGTGGAGCAGATGAAGTACCCTTGCCTCAGTGGCATTCCACGTCAGCCCGTGCTGGCACTCTGACCACCTGCATTTCTACCCTTTCTGACCATTTTCTTGATCACTTGATCACTTGAATCCCGTTATTCATCAGTTTGCTCGAGTGGGCACCAGTAACATTTCCATTGGACCCTATCACGTGCCAATGTAGCCCAATGGCATCTGGTTGATTCAGGAATATGAAGAGCCTCAAACGATTCCTTCAGGGTCTTGACAAGAAAGTCTAACCATCTTGTAGGTGGGCGGCCATGTGATCTTTTGACATCCCATGGGATCCAGCCGGTAACAGCGCTCTAGTCCAGCGGTCATCTCCAAATCGCATTACATGTCCAACCCACCTAATTTTTGATGCTTTGGCAAACGATACAGCATCCCTGATTCTGGAATAGCGACGGAGGTCGGAACTCCGATTCCTTCTCTCACTTGAGTGAGACGTGATATTCTAAGCATAGCTCTTTTGATTCCCTCTCTGGGAGACTTGAATAGCATTCTCATCTTGCTTTCATAGGACCATTTCCTTATTCTATCTAATTTAACCCTTTCTTCCCAATATGCACCCACCCTGTGTAGACACCATTCAGTAAATTGCTTTCTACCCAATAAATACAAATAACGTTTTAAGACCTTACTGTATGCAATGCCAGATGTGAAGGGCTCTGAGTACAGTTTCATTCACACCTCTCCTTAATTTTATTTTGTTTTGTATCACTATCTATCTTCCCGTTCATCATCAATTTGCTCGAGCAGGCTTCAGTAACATCTCCATATGTCCTGTCTCATGCTAGTAGAGCCAAAGGGCATCTGCTGGCTCCAGGAACATAAAGAGCCTCAAACCCTTATATTAGGTCATGGGAATGACCTAACATAAGTATTACTGGTATTTGGCATATCAAATACGACACGGGCAGCTTGCCAGGCTTGCCGTGCTGGTGGCATACTCTTGTAGTCACCTCTAAATACAGCATTTATTGCTGAACCTTGCGGCGCGTGAGCTGGGCTGTGATAGGCTTGTCTGCTGGATGGAGTTCTGACGAGAGGGAGGTCTGGATGTGGAAAATGGCGGCCCTCATGGAGTGAGGGTTCATCTGGCTTGTTGCAAGGCTCTGCTGGGTGGCGGGCCAGGACTAGAACCTGCCACCCTCCTGGGTGCCTTGTGAGCGGCTGGGCACAGGGGAGAACTGGTAGTAGCTCTGCCCCATGTCTGTGAGTCTCTGGATCAGCATACCTGGGCTCCCTCTTCCTTATCATGTTTATTTACAGATGAGAAAAGTGTATATTTAAAGATATATTTCATCATCATGTTCATTTACAGATGAGAAAAATCAGAGAGAGATTAAATACTCAAAGTCAAGAGGCTGGTGAATCATAGATTAAGCAATGGCCCCAACTCCATGGCTCTTCCTACTCGTACCTAATTATAACGTGCCATCTTTAAAAGGTCTCTGTCAGGTAGGACACAGGAACAAAAAGTTAAAATCCATATGTTACTGATGAATACAGCAAAAAGGAACTCACTTCTGAGATGAGGTGTCAGCAATTATGTCTTGTGTCTTGTTCACACACTCTTGCTCTCTCTTACACATATCCCTCTGAAGACAGACTTTTTTAGACACCATGTGATTGATTTTCACAATTTGGTAGTCTTAAGATTGTTGTCATAACTTTCCAAAGTCAAAGACCTACTTATAATAGATGATTATTCCACTTGCCAATTTGCCAAACGAACTTAGTTCTTGAGCACCATGTAAAAACTTTTCAATATAATTAAGAGATCAACACCTGCAGAGCAATATTATGCATACAGTTGCCACTGGCTTTTATCTCAAAATAGAATTAATAACTTCGCACATGAGGCCCCAGAAAAGCTGTCAAAGGGAAGAACATATTGTATTGTAAAGAGACACAGGAGACTCTTTGCATTATGCATTATATCAGCTCTAACCAGTCTTAGCTGGAACATTCAACCTACAAAAAAAGATTACTCCAATGCAATCAATTAAATGACATTTTTCATGTATGTATGCAGGTATTATCATGAGCAACTGAACTATATCGCAGAAGCATAGAAGAGCAACTTGCCCAGAAGTTCAATACACTCTATTTCAGAAACAAAGGCAACCTCTGAAACTATCCTCAGAATGTAGATCCTCTAGATTTGTAGAGAGAGAAAACATTTTTCCATATGTTTCCGTTTCCAATCAACACGATCTTCATTCCAACAGCTTATATCATCACCAAAGAAGTCAGGTTAATAGGCCCAGAGACAAACTACCCTTTCTGCTACAGGTTACAAGTGCCATTCATGGGACACCTCCCTTGCAATAGTGAGACTCTGATTATTACAGACACCCAGAGTCAGGGAAGTTACCCCTCATAGGTTAGTCCTCCATAGTCCACTAGGATTGTAATTCAAGCTACAAGTAAAATCTTACATTTTTTGGTAACATTTAAAAGACACAGTGAGCCAAAGAGAAAGCTCAATGTTGGGAAATGCATGCCTAGTGTACATAGGCCCTGATTTCTATCCCCAATACTACATGGCCCTCAGCTCTGCAGGGACATGTCAAGCATCACAACACTAGACCAAGAGCCAAATAGTAAAGTTTGAACATTTACACTGTCCAGTTGAGTATTTCTGGGGAGGACCCTGAAGAATTTTAAAATTCAATCAAATTTAAAAAAAAACAAACAGATGAAGTTGAGTCTAACACATTTTGAATATATCAAAATAATCTCAGTATTAACCCAAAAATAAAATTGCTAAGATACTTTACTCTTTTTTCATATTCACAGAGGTGAATCTCTCTCACCTCTGTGTGTGTCACAGACACATTTCACTTGAACCAAACCCATTTCAAATGCTCAATAACCATAAGTGGCTCAAGGCTACCAGAGTGGACAGGGCAGAGTTGGTGCATTTCTCCTGAGTACTCAGAAGACACTTTTATGCATTTTATTACTTATCAAAATAGCTCAAATCCCTTCAATTTACACTAAAAGGCTAACCAACCCCACAGAGATGAAAAAAACCTACACCAACATAACCTGGTGTAGTTTCCACTTACTCCCCAAATAGTTACACTGAGCACCTTCTTGGTGCCAGACACTGAGCCAAGAGCTTTTATAACTCATTTCATCTAATCTCTCAACAATTCAATGAGAATCACTGTATCACTGTATCACTGTCTTCCTGTAGATCATCGATTAGCTCGAGCGGGCACCAGTAACATCTCAATACGTCCTGTCACATGCAAGATAGCCCAAGGGCATTTGCCCACTCCAGGAACATAAAGAGCCTCAAACCATTCTATCGAGTCATGGGAATGAGGTCCATAGTTGTTACTGGTACTTGGCATGTCAAATACGACACGGGTAGCTTGCCAGGCTTTCTGCCGTGTGGGTGGGATACTCTTGAAGTCATTGAAAATTCCAGCATTTATTGATGAACTGCACAGCCACTTTGGCCGGGTGAGCCAGGCTGTGATTAGCTCTTCTGCTGGGTGGAGCTCTGAGGAAAGGGGAGTCAGATGTGGAAAATGGTAGCCCTCCTGGTGTGGGTTTCCTCTGGCTTCTAAGAATATGAGGACAAATTAAGATAAAAAGTACATCTTGAGGAAAGAATTAGAATTGAAATTTTCAGAAATATATCTATACAAGTTCTATTATTGAACAAAAATATTTTCAAATAATCTGAGTTTTAATACTTTCACAAATCTTCCATAAATTAATAAATATTCCTTATTTGCAAATCTACTCTACGGGACTATTAAAATATTTTAATAGTGATCGTTATTCAATTGTATATCAGTCAACAAGCAGCAGTTTCAAAGTTACTTGAAACTTTCTAAAGACTATGAAAAATTGCTTCAATTCTAGACTTAAAATTAGGTAAAGACTGTTTACAAAGATACACTTGATTGTGGCATATACTAACAACCCTGTACTGAACTTGCTTCTACTTTGTAGAACAGAAGACTAAAAAACAGGTAACAAACAAAAAACACCTACCGGGGCCGGAGCAATACTCAGCGGGTAGGGTGTTTGCCTTGCATGCAACTGACCCAGGTTCAATCCCCGGCATCCCATATGGTCCCGTGAGCACTGCCAGGAGTAATTTCTGAGTGCAGAGCCAGGAGTAACCCTGAGCATCGCCAGGTGTGACCCAAAAAGCAAAAAACAAAAAAAAAACACCTACCTCAACATAAAGAAATGATAAGAGAAACAAGGTAGATAGTCTTTAATAGTGTCTATAATATTTTCATTAAAATATAGCTCCTTGAGTCAGACATGTTTTACTAATTAGTAAGTTCAGATTGCACAGCTCAGAAATAGTATAGCAGCTAAGGTATTAGCCTTGAAAACTTACCTGGGTTCAATATGCAGCATAACACATGGTCCCCCCAAGTACTACCAGAACTGATCCCTGAGAATCAGGTATGGGGTAGCTCAAAACCCAGGCAAACAAAAAGTTCAAATTCTGAAAATAATAGAAGAGTCCAAGTGGCAAAATAAAGTCCTCTAAACTTCTAGGCTGAAAGCAGAGGAGGAGATTAAGTCCTCCAATCGACTATACCTGTTGGGTAGTAATGGCAAGCAAAATAATGTGGCCAGTTTGGCATGGCAACCCATGCCATTTGCAGGAAATTACTGAGAATCACCAATGCCTGAAGAAGAGTCATTACCAGGTCTCTGATATGATAAGCTGTATAGTCTTTCTAGTCAGACTTAAAAAAGATTTCCAAGAGCATCACGTTAAAAATCCCAACTGATTTGGCTTCCTGATCAGATTTCCCAATGATTTATTTTTTAGGTCTTTACTATCAAACTTCCTCCTCTTAAAGACTTAGAAACTCACCCCAAAAAAAGTGAGAGATAATTTAATGAATTTGCATAAGACTGGCTCCTGGAAAACAGTGGTACATAACTTCAACTCAAGAGTGGATGGTGAGCCAGAGCAATAGTACAGCAGGGAGGGATTTGCCTTGCATGCAGTCAACCTGGGTTCGATCCCCAAAATCCCATATGGTCCTCTGAGCACCACCAGAAGTAATTCCTGAGTACAGAGCCAGGAGCAACCATGAGCATCACCAGATGTGTATCACTTGTCTTCCCATTGTTCAACAACTTTGCTCAAGCGGGCACCAGTGGCGTCCCCATTCATTGGGAATGAGGTCCATTATTGTTACTGTTTTTGGCATATCGAATACACCACGGGTAGCTTGCCAGACTCTGCCATGGCTCTAGGTTCATCCCAGGGGAGCCATTATTTTTCTATGTCAAACTAGCAACCATTCAGAGCCCAGAAGGCAGAGCCCTGGCTGTAGACAAGTCTGTCTCCTGTGTGCCACCTGCCAATGCAGTCAGGCACTGCAGCCACATCTGCAACACCTTGGGTGTTATTTAGTGATGAAATAACAAGGTAAATTAAAAACACATAAAAGGGCCAGAGAGATAGTATAGCAGGTAGGTAGCTTGCTTTGCATGCAGGCAACTGAGGTTTAATTGCTGGAAACCTATTTAGTCCCTCAAACTCCTCTAGGAGTGATCCCTGAGTGTGGACTCAGGGGTAAGCCCTGAGCACTGCCAGGTGCACCACCTCCCCACACCCACAAATAAAAGTTTAGAGGAAATATATGAAGGGATCAAAGTGAAATTAAATAAAATATAGGGGTCTGAGCAATATCACAGGGGAGAGGGTGTTTGCCCTGCATGCGCCCAACCTGGGTTCCATCCCTTGCATGTGATCCCTCAAGCACTGCCAGGAGTAATTCCTGAGCGCAGAGCTAGGATTCCAGCAGTAGTTGAAAAGGATGGGGGAAATATCTAAGCTTTAGGTACCATGTAATTCTGGTAAGAAAGGGGGTGGCAATGAGGGACCAGCAAAATACATAAAACAACTGCTAAGAGACCTCAAAGAAGACATTAACAGTAACACAATAATAGTTGGAGACTTCAACACTGCTCTATCAACGATGGATAGATCAACAAGACTGAAACTCACCAAGGAAATATTGGCCTGAAGGAAGAAATGGAAGAAAGAGAGCTAGTGGATATATGCAGGGCTTTTCATGCCAAAAAAGCTGAATACACATTTTTTTCTAGTGCACATGGAACATTCTCCAAGATAGACCACATGCTGAACCACAAAGCATACCTCAATAAAATAAAAAGATAGAAATTGTGTCAACTATCTTTTCAGACCATGATGCACTGAAAATGGAAGTTAACCATACACAAAAACAGGGAGTCAAACCAAACATCAGGAAACTGAACAGCTCACTGCTGAACAACCAATGGGTCATAGAAGAAATCAAACAGGAAATCCAAAGATTTCTGGAAACAAATGAAAATGAAGACACCAACTATAAGAACTTGTGGGACATGGCAAAAGCCGTGTTAAGAGGGAAGTTTATAGCTCTGCAAGCATTCATCAGGAAACAAGAAAGGGCCCACATAACTAACCTGACTACACAGCTGAAGACATTAGAAAAAGACCAACAGACCCACCAGGCAGAAAAAAGGAAATAATAAACCTTAGAGAGGAAATCAATGAGTTGGAAACAAAAAAAAAAAAAATCCAAAAGATTAATGAAACAAAGAGCTGGTTTTTTGAAAAAAAATAAACAAGATTGGCAAACCATTGGCAAGACTTGTAAGTACAGGGAAAGAGAGAAACCAAATAAACAGAATCGGAAATAAAAATGGTGACATCACAACAGAAACCACAGAAATCCAAAAGATCATCAGAGATACTTTGAGAGCCTGTATTCCATGAAACACGAGAACCTAGAAGAAATGGATAAATTCCTGAAGTCCTATTACCTCCCAAGGCTGAAACAAGAAGACCTGCAATACCTGAATAAGCCTATCACCATCGAGGAAATTGAAACAGTAATTAAAAGTCTGCCCAAACACAAAAGCCCAGGTCCAGATGGATTCACTAGTGAACTCTACCAAACCTTTAAGGAGGACCTACTGCCAGTCCTTTTCAAGCTCCTCCAGGAAATAGAAGTAACAGAAACACTCCCAAACAGCTTCTACGAGGCACATATCACCCTGATACCCAAAGCAGGGAGAGACAACACAAAGAAAGAAAACTACAGACCAATATCCCTGATGAACACGGATGCTAAGATCTTCAACAAAATACTAGCAAACAGAATCCAAAGACTCATCAAGAAGATTATGCATCATGACCAAGTAGGATTCATCCTGGGAATGCAAGGATGGTTCAACATTCGCAAGTCAATCAACATAATACATCATATCAATAAGAGAAAAAATAAAAACCATATGATCCTATCAATAGACGCATAGAAAGCATTTGACAAGATCCAGCACCCGTTCATGATTAAAACCCTCCAGAAAATGGGAATTGAAGGGACGTTCCTCAAGATAGTTACAGCCATCTACCAAAAGCCCACAGCGAGCATCATTCTCAATGGGGGAAAATTGAAAGCCTTCCCGCTGAGATGAGGGACAAGACAAGGTTGCCCACTCTCACCTCTTTTATTCAATATAGTACTGGAAGTACTTGCAATAGCAATCAGAGAAGAAAAGGACATCAAGGGCATCTAGACAGGCAAGGAAGAAGTCAAGCTATCATTATTTGCAGATGACATGATATTATACCTAGAGAACCCTAAACCCTCTACCAAAAAAACTCCTAGAAACAATAGACAAATATAGTAGAGTGGCAGGATACAAAATCAACACCCAAAAGTCGGTGGCTTTCCTATATACAAATAACGAAAGAGAAGAAAGGGATATTAAGGAAACGATTCCATTCACAATTCTGCCACAGAAAATCAAATACCTAGACTCAGGCTCCGGCTGTGGCCACCACATGAAATTTTAATAAACGGAAAAATAAAGTGACTTAAACCAAAAAAAAATCAAATACCTAGGAATCAACTTAACCAAGTGTGTAAAGGACCTGTACAAAGAAAACTACAAGACACTGCTCCAAGAGATAAAAGAGGACACAAGGAAATGGAAAACATATTCCCTGCTCATGGATGGGGAGAATCAACATTGTCAAAGTGGTAATACTAACTAGAGCTCTGTACAGATTCAATGCAGTCCCTATAAGGATACCCATGACATTCTTCAAAGAAATTGACCAAACACTCCTGAAATTTGTATGGAACAATAAACCCCCAAGGATAGCTAAAACAATCCTTGGGAAAAAGAAGATGGGAGGCATCAACTTTCCCAACTTCAAACTGTACTACAAGGCAGTAGTAATTAAAACAGCATGGTACTGGAATAAAAACAGACCTGTGGACCTATGGAATAGAATTGAGTATCTTGACACCCAACCTCAAACACATGATCATTTGATCTTTGATAAAGGTGCAACGAGTCTAAAAATGGAATAAGGAAAGCCTCTTCAACAAGTGGTGTTGGTAAAACTGGGCAACGACATGTAAAAAATGAATTTGGTCCTGTGTCTAACACCATGCACAAAAATCAGGTCAAAATGGATTAAAGATCTCAATATCAGACTTGAATCCATAAAGTACACTGAAGAAAATATAGGGAAAACCCTCCACGACATTGAAGCTAAAGGCACCTTCAAAGGTGAAACATCACTAACAAAGCAACTAGAAGAAAAGATAAACATATGAGACTACATAAAACTAAAAAGCTTCTGCACCTCAAAAGAAACAGTGACTAAGATACAAAGGTAGGCAAAACAACATATGAAAAAATGCTCATCATCACTAATCATCAGAGAGATACAAATCAAAACAACAATGAGATACCATTTTACACCACAGAGACTGGCACATATTCAAAGAGCAAGAACAACAAGTGCTGGCGTGGATGTGGGGAAAAGGGGACACTCATCCATTGTTGGTGGGAATGCCGGCTGATACAGCCTTTCTGGAAAACAATATGGACATTCCTCCAAAGACTAGAAATTGAACTCCCATTTGACCCAGCCATACCACTCCTGGGAATATACTCTGGGAAGCCAAAAGTATGCAGCGGAAACATCATCCCTACTTTTATGTTCATAGCAGCATTATTCACAGTAGTCAGAATCTGGAAACAACCAGAGTGCCCGAGAATCGATGACTGGATAAAGAAGCTTTGGTACATCTACACAATGGAATACTAGGCAGCTGTTAGGAAAAATGAAGTTATAAAATTTGCCTATAAATGGATGGACATGGAGAAGATTATGTTGAGTGAAATTAGCCAGAAGGAGAGAGACAGATACAGAATGACTGCATTTATTTGCATGGCATAGTGTATGTACATATTATGTTACCAATATCCAAGGTTAAGTGTAATATGACCTTGTAACAGGAGGTCTTGTCAAAGTTGGAAATTATCACAAACGTGTGGGAGTCAGAGCCTAGGTAAGACAGAGAATGGAACAGTGTGCTAACAATTGTCGAGGGTACTAATTGCTACCAACCTAGAACTGAGCATTAAATACAGGCAAAAAGATACACATGACAACCCTTTAATGTATGTTTTGTAATCCATAGTCTGGAAGGGAAGGAAAAGAGAAAGAGAGAGAAAGGGAAAGAAATAAAGAACCTGCCATGGAGGTGGGCTGGGGAGGGGGAAGGGAACCGGGGACGTTGGTGGTGGGAGATGGGCACTGGTGCCGGGATGGGTGCTGGAACACTGTATGACCAAAACCCAAATATGAACTTTTTAATTGTATACCTTTGTAATTGTATATCTCACAGTGGTATAATAAAATACTTTAAAAAATGAAAAAAGAAAGGGGGTAGGGGAGGAAGCACCAAACTGTTCAAGGGGACATGGAAACAACTGAAAAGTACTCCAACAACTGGTGATGGCACTGATGCCGGCAATGATGATAATGATGATGGTGATGACAAGAACTAACATTTTTGGAACATTTGGGGCCAGACACTGTTTGAGAAGTGAGAACTTCTCAACCCCGGCACTATTAACATATGGACCAAAAAAAAAAATGACTCTAGAGACCATCTTCTGCATTCTACAGAAAATTCCGTGAAGGGGAAGTATCCCTCCCCTTAGGGACCAGTAGCAGCTTCACACCCTAGAGACATTTCAATGAAAAATGTCTTTAGGTGTTGTCAAAACACAAAGTGTTTCAGCCTCTGGTTGAAAACCGCAGGTTAAAATCTAAGTGCATCACATACATCATCTCATTTGCTTTTTCGAAGTGGCCCTCTGGGGTAACAATATTTTTGCCCTCACTTTATAGATGAAAAAAACTGAGGACCTGTCTGAAGAACTGATTTGGGAACCCCTGGCAAATAATAATCAACTCATACTGAAAGCCAGCATATTTTCACTACCACTACGGATTAACACAAGCTCCCCTCTGGTGCCCAATTCATCCAGAGGTCTCGAATTCCCCACAGTCTCCCCAATCTGCAGATGGATAGGAACAAACCAAACCACTGCAGCATTACTCAGCGCTGAGTTCCCTTGTCACAAACACTCTGGGCTTCCCCCGCTGATATCTGCTCTTTTAGCTCTATTAGCACCTAAATCTCATGATTAAGCACCTTTCAGGAAATCAGTAAGATAGGAATAAACAAATATTTAAAGCCTGAATACATACATGGGGAAAAGTCTGTCCTCAAGTCTTTAATGCAAACATCTAACCAACTGCAAAAAATAAGCCACATATTTTTTCTAAGTTTTCTAAGGAAATTAAGCTTAACAGCCTATCACCTTTGATATAAAGTGAGATGTGACTGAAAATGTAAACTTTACAAGGGGGCTAAAGTTCAACTTGCTACAAGTTGTAAATTTGTTCTTGAAATATGAAACACATGGGAAACAGAAGCTAATTATTTTGTCCTATTTCAGTATGTGAAAATTACTTATAATCTACCTGTTAAACAATTCCAAATTATTTTTAATGATAATTGACTACCAAACTGGGCCAATTTACACCTACAATCCCTCTGAAACCGTCTAGAAACTGGGACAACAGAGAAAGGAAAAACACTTCCACGTGTGTCAGCTTTTTTTCTGTTTCTTAATCATGAGTCCCAAAAGGCTGAAAGAGACAAAATTGGAAAAGTTTAACTAAATGCATCTGATGACCAAGGAAGCACTTTGGAAGCACTGAAGGATTTTCATTGTTTGAGTGGTGATGCCAAGAAAAATCCTAAACTCTCACATCTAAAACAAGCCATTATTCCAAAGTTGCTTGCAGAAAACTTAAGCTTTTTAGGAAAGAAATGGGAGTTTCTTTTAACCACTCCACCATCAATATATTTTAATTGCATGATTTATCTCATGTCTTTATCCAATTCCAATGAATAAGGGGCTATTCCTTCCAGAATGAATAACATTAATTCAGAACATTAGTGTCTATGATACTAATTTACTTTTTTTTCTAAAGCATTGGTTCAGAAACAGATTCATCTGAGTGTCCCGCAGGGTGGGAGAAAGAAGAAAGGAGGGAAAACAAAATCAAAGGAAAGAAAAGATGACCAGTGAGTGATCTCTGATAATTTGCTGGTATTCATATTCCACAGTTCCGTATCTCCTTCAGCTGAATATATCTGTCACCTTTCAGACACTCAGAATTTCTTCACTGTGCATTATGAAAGCAGAGTTTTAAAAAGCAAAGCATCCATATGCCCTCAATCTCTTCCAAAAAGTAATTTCACCTTCTTTACATAATACATTTACCTTCCACTTTCCTTAGGAAATAACTCATACCTTCTCCTTTTCCCAACGTCCCAAAAACTCCTTTCCCAATCCAGTTTCAGCTAGTGGGGTTCTAGCCCTTTCACCGAAAATAACAATCTTTGACCTACTGTCATCTCATTAACCCCCAGGAAGGCATCTGAGTCTGGACTCTCCACTGTGTCTCCTGTATCGCTGGATCCCCTGTACCCATGTCTACAAAAGGCAGACTCATATATACTGTCTCATACACTAGATCCCACTTTATCTCTCTAACTCTAAAACATTAATATAGAAGGACCTTCTTTTTTTTTTTGGTTTTTTGGGTCACACCCGGCAAAGCTCAGGGGTTTCTCCTGGCTCTGCACTCAGGAATTACTCCTGGTGGTGCTCGGGGACCATATGGAATGCCGGGATCGAACCCAGGCCGGCACAGGCCGGCCGCATGCAAGGCAAACACCCTACCCGCTGGGCTATCGCTCCGGCCCTAGAAGGACCTTCTGTGATAACTCCTACCCATCAGCACACAAAACATTATCATGGTGATATGTGCATGGTACATGGTGAAGGAACGGGTGTTGTAACATTATATGACTGAAACCCACTCATGAACAACTTTGTAAATGTGTATCTCAATGTGATTCAATTAAAAAAAATAAATTAAAATAAATAAATAAATAAAAAGGAACTTTAAAAAATTCTCATGTCTCTCATCTTAGATACACTTTTCTTGATACCTACTTCCTCTTTCACCTACGGTAATCACTCTTCTCCACTATTCTTTTCCGCAAAACTCTGGACAAAGATGTCTAGACTATGGCCTCCAACTAGAATCAAAGGTGTTTCCACCATCAAAACAAATGCTGTTCGCAATATCAGGGCTATCAGTGATCTTAATAAATTCAATGGTCAATTTTTTGTTCTCTTATTACTTGACCTCTCAGAAGCAGTTGAGAAAAATAATTACACCCTACCCTTTGAAACACTTCTTCACTTAACTACAAAAATACTACACTCTCTTCTTTCATCCCACCTCACCAAATTGGCAACTTCCTGTTAGATTATCCCAGAGCTTGGTTTTGGACCTGCCAGGAATGATATCTGGGTGCAGCACCAGGAGTAAACCCTGAGCATAGCCAGATATGGCCCAAAAATGAAAGAAAAAAAAAGTGAAGAGACTTAAAACTCAGCAACAGCAAATAACAAGATATCAAATACAGAATTTTCTAAATGAAATTAAGTATTAATGGTAACAATAATTAAGCCAGAGGGTAAGTAATATCTCAAGTATCTCCAATCCTATGACTCTTGCTCCTGATATGATGTTTATGTAGGTCAGCTCAGATTATACTTTTCCTTTAGTTTATTTTGATATAAAAAACTAGATCATGGAAGCTTTTTCCCACAGCTTTCCAAAAGGAGATAATCCAAACATTCTGGACACTTGGGTTTTGTTTTGTTTTTTTTTTTTTTTTTTTGCTTTTGTGTCACACCCGGCAATGCTCAGGGGTTTCTCCTGGCTCTGCACTCAGGAATCACTCCTGGTGGTGCTCAGGGGACCATATGGGATGCCGGGGATTGAACCCGGGCCGGAATGGGCCGGTCGCATGCAAAGGCAAATGCCCTACCCACTGGGCTATCACTCCAGCCCCTTGGGTTTTGTTTTTAATGTAGGCTCCATCCCTAAATACACAGAAACTGAAAGTTGCATTTTTCTATTGTTTATTGTTCTTAAATTCCCCGAAGTGATTCTGATAATAATCCTGCTGATAACGGAATAGGAACCTTACAAAGCCACCTTTACAGTCTTTCCATACTGGAAAAACTACAGTAATTGGCACTGCCCAAAGAACAGGGCATCACTCACTGGGACACAGTTACTGCTATTAAAGGTGTCAAGCATGGATAAATGTATAGATTATAAAAGGAAATTATAAAGCATCAAGGGCTAAAGGATACAGTTCAGTCTGAAGAGCACCTGCCTGTATGATGAGGCCACAAGTTGAATCCCTGGCACTGCTGCCCAAATACCATCCTAGGGACACTGCCTTCTAGTATCCCTGATTCCATAACAGCAGAAAAGGACAATCTGTGGTGCACCACAAGCCAACGTATGGAAACACCACAACTAAACAGTGAGCACAGAAACCAAATAAGACACTAAGTGGAAGCAACCTATGGAGCTACTGAGGGCAGTAAAGGGCTCGGGCAGCCCCTGGCCAAGTGCAACATAGCTCCAAGGGTTTGCTCACACATGCAGGGGACGGGCCACACTGGCGGACTTGAAGCGGGGATTTGGAATCCTCCCCTATTCCTCCACCTCCATGCCAGCAACCCCAGAAGAGAGACACTCCAGACCCACAGCTCCGTTGATGTGTAGCCGAAGAGTGACCATGCAACAGTCTTAGATAGTACTGGATGTTAGGCTCAGGTACTTGCCAGGATTTTTCACATTTATACACTGTATACAGTTCTAGGCAGGTTCTATCCATGGCCCATAATCCCAGTGAGCCTAGCAAGAAACCAGAGGAAACCCCATACCATGAGGTCAGTCATTCTCAACATCCAGATTCCACAGCTCCTTAGAGCTCCACCCAAGCAAAAAAGCTGATCTTTCCCCATTGAGTTTTATCAGTAAATGCTTGAGATGAGAACCTTCTACTGAGCGTATAGCAACAACACAGCATAGCCTGGCAAGCTACCCATGTTTTATTTGATATGCCAAAAACCAGTAACAATTATGGACCTCATTCCCATTACCTGAAGGAATGGTTTGAGGCTCTTCCTGTTCCTGGTGCAAGCAGATGCCCTTGAGCTACCCATGCTTGTGACAGGACTTATGGAGATGTTACTGGTGCCCGCTCGAGCAAATCGATGAACAATGGGAAGACAAGTGATACAAGTGATACAAGTGAAATAATAGATGTAACAGTTTATTCAACCAACATGAATAGCATATAAAGGTAGTCATGAGAGAGCCTAAAATCTTTGAGTGGTACAAAAGAGTTGCCTGAAAATGACCAAGAGAAGGATCTGGGTGGTTTGTTTTTAGGAGTTCTTTCACAGGCATCTCTGAGATGAAGGAGAGGTATACCAGACATTCTTCAATCCCTGTACACCTCCCTGTACCTCTTCAATCCCTGTACCAGTAGCAACAGAAAGGCAAAGAAAGTGGGCACAACCAACAGAGCTTTGTTTTTCTTCACCAAGTGTAAAGTCTGGAGATAGGTGGTCATTAAAATTAATTATGCCACTAAATATGTCCTTTTGATTGAGAGTCTACGCATCTTCTTGCTTATCTTTATATATATATATATATACATATATATACACATATATACATATATATACACATATATATGCCTACATTCCACAAAACAGCCACTTCGGCTCCATACATCATATTCATGTTCAAAACATAAGGAAGGGGAGGAGAAAGAGGAGGCACCAGCTGTCTTCAAACACCCACACAATCTCCTCATATGTTTCAATTGTCTATGGCTTGCATGACCACCCTCAAACTACGAAGGAAAATGGGAAATTAAAATGTATAAAAGCAATAAGATAGTTGGCACCATTTTGTCAAATGTTTCCTTTTCAGACCTGGATATTATTGCTAATACAAATAAAAATAAATTTCTTTTATCGATAACAAAAGTGCAGGATGCTTGTTGGGTAGAAAAGAGTCACCTGCCACAACTTTCCTGTCTCAATTATAAATAAAGGTTACATGGGGTCAGCACAACAGGTCAGTACAACAGGTAGGGTGTGTGCCTTGCACCACTGTTCAATCCTCAGCACCTCAAATGGTCTTCCAATCCCCACTAGGAGTGATCCCTGAGAATAGAGCCAGTAGTAATAAACCCCAAGCATCGTCAGAGGTGGCCAAAAATAAATATATATAATATATATATAAATAAATATCACAGCAATAGGAAAAACAACAGACTTAGCTATACTCTAATTATATCATGCTTTACGAACTAAGACAGATCGACCATTATGCTAAGTCATATGGGGAACTAGAACTGGATCAGACAATGACTCTGTCTGGCACTTTGCCAGTTAAAAATTGGTGAAAACAAGTTTGACCACAGAAAACCAGAAACATTAAGATATAAGAACAAATACTATGAAGAAGCAAAAAATGTGCTTGAATGAAATAGCTTGATTAAAAAATTACAGAATTTGCTATGCATACTATAATTTAAGCATGATCAAATTTTAGCTACATTATAAACAGACATAAGGGAGTGCTGAATCAACTTTGATCATACAAAACACTATAAATTGAATAATTTACAACTACTAATAAATATACTTAACAATTTATTATTATAAATATAGACGCCCCCATACACACAATTCTGTTAGAAAATTCAAGTTTCCCCATTTTCAAATATTTCTTAAGTCTCAGTATTCTCATCACATCACATTGTGGATGCTCTTGGTTTCTCTTTAACCTGCACTGTTCGGTGATTGTTAAATCCCTCTAAAATGAGTATGCCAATAACATGAGCAGTGGACCACGCTAAAAAAAAAAAAATTCTTCCCTGCTGTTCCTCCCTTATTACCTTATTATTTGACTATTCAGAATCTCTGTCATGTTGTGTCTGTGAAACGTGGTATTAGGGCAGGCTGGTATGGATAATATTCCCTCACCATGACAATCCCATCATCTCTGCTAATGCACCCAAGCCTTCAATACTAAGGAGATTTTATAGCCTCTCTGGTTTGGCTCTTCACAGCACCTGAACAGAGATGACAGTAATCAAATTCCATTTCAAATAAGAATGTCATTGCCCTCTGTCACCTCTTTCTTTTCCAAGAGCATCCTTGCAAAAGCGTAAAACCCAGTCGATTAATACTAAGGAAAAATGACTAGATAAGGGGCAAAGCAACTGCCACTCTCCTCTCTTAGCCCCTCATTCTCAGCATAGGCTCTGTCCTGTGACTAGAATAGTCTGACATAGGAAAAGACCCAAGTTAACAGATGGACATCTTACTAAACACTGGAGAAAGACAAGATTTCAGATGATTCCTGATTTCATCTTCCATTATATTCCTCCCAGTGACCATTCCCTTCCTTTGAGTATTATTTTCCAGTGCCATATTTACATATCCAAATTCCTAGTCATAGTTTCTGTAACAAAAATGTATGGAGGGCAAGGAGACAGCACAAGGGACTGAACTCCATTTTCATCTCCAGAACCACATGGATCTCTGAGCATTACTGGATGTACCATGAGACCCCTGAACACAACCAAATATAGCCCAGCTGGCTCCTGAGCACCACCTGGGCAGCCCGCTCTGGTGCTCCCTCCCACTGCAGCCAGCACCACCTCTCCAGGGCAATGTTGCACTATCTCACCCCATTGCCTGAGTATCACCAGGAGTAGTGTCCAAGACTCCCTGGGCACTGCTTGGAAAACAAAACATACTACATACATATTTGTAACTTGTATATACATATACATGTGTGTATATATGGGGCAACTATTGTGAGCTAAGGACTATGATGAACATTGAGGACTGAATAATATTCAAGAGAATCCCCTGAGCCTCCCCTCATAATGTCTAGACTACCCACTATGACTTCAAATGCTTCCTCTTCCAAAAGGCCCTTCTCAAGTCCTTTTTCCTTATTCTATATGTCCACTTTAATTCCATCCACACTGTACTTTAAGTTTCCATCTTTAAAATCAGCAATAAAAACATGTTCATACTTGAGAAAATATAGACAGGAAGAAAAGTCTATGAAAGTTATAGGGAAGTTGGGGCCAAAGTGATAGTACAGTGGGTAGAGCATTTGCTTTGTACACAGCTGAGCCAGGTTTGAGCTCTGATATTTCATATGGTCCCCAACACCACTAGGAGTAATTCCTGGGTACAGAGCCAAGAGTAACCCCTGAGCACCACTGTGTGTGGCCTAGAGGAAGGAAGGAAGGAAGGAAGGAAGGAAGGAAGGAAGGAAGGAAGGAAGGAAGGAAGGAAGGAAGGAAGGAAGGAAGGAAGGAAGGAAGGAAGGAAGGAAGGAAGGAAGGAAGGAAGGAAGGAAGGAAGGAAGGAAGGAAGGAAGGAAGGAAGGAAGGAAGGGAAGGAGGGAGGGAGGAAGGAAGGAAGAAGGGAAGGAAGGGAGGAAGGGAGGAAGGGAGGGAGAAAGGAAGGAAGGGAGGAAATTATAAGTAGAACATTCACAGTATTAAAGACAAAGACCATGAATTCTATTGTGCTTATTATCACATTATTCTTATAAAGATTAGCAAAAAAAAACTTACTTTGTAATTTGACTGCATTTTTTAATGGGGTAAAGTAAAAATATCCAAGCCAGCTAAGCAATAGCTGCTAGATGGAAGTATTGATTACAGGGGAATCTATTACAGGAGAGGAGGAAAATATATCAAGAAGCTCAGTTAACAAATTCAAGAAAAACTGTTCCAGTCAGCCAAACCTTGAGGCAAGAGTCATACTTCAGGGGAAAGATAAATGCAGAGACAAGGCAAGTCTCACTGTGGAATTATCAACATTCTTTAACCACAAAAATAAGGTGCACAGAAGGAATCTAACTGAACTCTGCTCAAGATTTTTGAGCTCCATGCAACTGTCCAGTTACCCTACCAGGTATATTCTAAATCATGATAATATCCATAAGAAAACAAAACCACCTCACCTATAATGTCATATGAGGTATACATGGTCTTGTTAGTATCCTCTCAGAGGTTGTACCACAGAAAAAAATGAATGATTCCCCAGGGAGGGAGACCAAAACATCAGATTGAGCCTGTGTTCTCAAGAGAGCTGACTTGCTGCTCAGCTTCTCCAGCTAACCTTAACTTCAGGCAATCTGGTCAATAAATCACACCATTGTTGGGTCCCATTATCTCACTCCAGTTATCCTTCAGCTCTGCTGTTTGAAAGAAATATCATAAATCAGAAAGCCCATAAGGGAAACAAAGATGTCATTTTCTATGTAAAAAAAAATGTTCAGAATAGCTAAGAAGCCTACAGGCAATCTGTTGCACCTTGCCCTAGCAAGGATAGACCCATGGAGACATAGTTCAAGCACAGGAAGCAGTTAACAACAACTAACTACAGCTGTATAAATCCAACTTCACCAAAGCATGCTAAATTTTGGAGGTCAAATCTTCAAGCTGTTTCCAGAAGAACCTTAAGATGTGACTGACTTTAACAATGAAAAAATCATCTCGGTTAATAATTCCTTTTTCATTCTAAACCAGTGACAGAAAAATATATGATCATATTGAACCCAGAAATAGAATAATGTGTTCTTACAATGAAAAAATAATAATCCTTTTCTCAGAACCTCTCTCAATAGACTAAAATGCCCTGATTAGTAATTATTTGTTAATTGACTTTTCCATCAGATTTCCCATCAAGTGTACTTTACCCTCTACAAGAGATCTATCACTCAACTTCTTGGAAATCCTCCCACTAAGTTTCAGGGGGAAAAATTACAACCAACTCAATACATTTCAAATAATGTTCTTATTCTGACACCAAAAATAGAATTTCATGACTTTCTTCTCATAGCTTGCTTTTAGACTTAATTAAGTCTAGGTGATTTTTCCCCAACCTCCCCTTCTCAGTAACTTAGTAAGAGGAATATTATAAGCTACGTGTATAGTAAAAAGTAACAAAGGACAACAATTGACAGTGACCAGCTATGTGGTACACAAGATCTAGGACTCTAAAGCCAAAATGAGCTTTAGTGAAAAAGTCTCAAGATTAATTATTTCTACCATTAGAACTAATCTGGAGAGAGGTCATTGGGCCCAACCATATACATAGTAGTTAGAAACAAGAGAAAAGAGTTGTGAAACATTTTCAGTAGCAAAAAATATTCTTAAGTTGTTTTCATTTTGTTTCAGCTCACTTACATGCAACATAATCATTAGATTGATTTGGGGGGGGGTGGAATTTCATGCCAATATGTTGGGCCTAGATCACATCCAGGCTTAGCAGGAAGTGCTACTCATAAGGTCACTCTGAAGTTGGACTCTGGCAGCCTAAAAGAGCTATAAAAAGTGTAACATCATTTTGATTTCAAGATGTAATTCATAATATGTAAGACTAATTATGGGTTTCAGCTTCATCATCAGTTAAGTGCAGGTAATGGCCTTTACACTCCTCTCAAAGAATGTTATGAGAGTTAAAATGAGAACTGAAATAAAGTTTTAAGCCACATCATGCCTTGAATTTCTTTTAATCACATACACAGGAAACTTACCAAGAAATAAATAATAACTTGGTTCCAACTATCAATACTGTAAAGTTAAAGACTCACAACGAACAGGAATTCTTTATGTCATAAGGAACTAAGCTCCTTACTGTGTCCTAAATTACAGTCACTCATTCAGAGCTGATGAGTCACATGCCTTTCAACGTGCACCATTGCCTACACCTGCCACCAGTCCTTACCAATAGGAATAACAACAAAATAATGTCCACAGTTAACTATATAAAACTTTTGTAACTCTATGTCAACTACTGAATTCGGAGAACCTCATATTCACAAGAGTTATTGCCATCATTTTCAATTTAGAATAAGGAGACTAAGAAATACAAAATAAGGAACAGGGAGAACGTTAACTATTATAAAAAACTGTTCAAAGTATTATTAACTTGATACCAGAAGACTAACCATCACCCAATATGGTCCCCCAAGTCTCACCACGAGTGAGCCTTGAGTGCAGAGCCGGAGTAAGCCCTAAATGCAGTGGGGTGTGGCATAAAAGACAAAAAGAAACAACAAAGAAAAAAATGTGCCTATCATCAAATACTTTTTATATGTCAAATTTAAATCTGCCTATGGATTTAAAAAATTATTTAAAATTGCTTTCTCTATTCCCTGAGTACCACAACATTCCAAACCATATCTGATAGAAGATTAATTTTTTCATCCCACGATGCTATTCAATTTAAGCCAAATCAAATACTTACCACGTACCTACTGTGAACAAAGCATAGTATGGCAGATGACATGCTGTGTAATGTATTCAAGTAAACACATTAGAATCCTGCAGTGAAAATAATAGCAAAGATGCTATCTTCTGCATCTATCCTTTGAAATGAAGAAGCACTTCAAAGAGATTAGCTATTTTAAAGAAATAGTTTTAAGTAAATGTTTGAAAAATCAAAAATTATCAAGATGCAAGTGGATTAACCTAAGAAAAAGAGTGTGCATGTCTGTGTAAATGAGTACCCTTATAATACTTAATGCCAATATAGAATGTTTGACTGCATGAGCAGACTATTTAATTTAGTTCTGGACAGTGTGTATGTCTGTGTAAATGAGCATCCATATAATAGTTAGTACCACTACAGAATATTCAACTGCATGAACAGACTATTGAATTTAGCCCTGGACATCTGTTTTGTTTCCAGTGTTTTAGTATTTCCCTAACAATATTTTTTGGCCACTGGCTATGGAAATATCTCACTTATATATTTGGTTATCTGAAGATTCATATCTTTAGTAACCTGAACCAAGTTAAACTACATGACATATTTATAATATCATGATACTTGCTACCAACAAAGGCCTCTTTTGTCTTGTTGGAGCTTGTAATAGAAAAATTTAAAAGAAATGCAAGGAGGTATTGTGCACAGTGACTAAAATATTTTTGCTTATATAGGGAGATAAAAAGGATTCATAGAGATTCATTCATCCTATACTAAGATGGATATTTTCTCTGAACACTATACTAGAATTTACTGAAGCATAAAATTCTCTCATAGGGAAAACTGAAAACTGGGAACTAGCTTGCTTTTCACAGGGGGCAAAGAGAAAGAATTCTTGAATAATATTATATTTCACCTGAATATAGGACTTTATACAAAGTTCAATAAATAAACAATGGCTTTCAGTAAAGGATGGATCTTGTCAAAGTATCTCGGTAAGAACCTCCTATATCTAGCCTTCTCCATTTTCACTAGTCACTCATTGTGTCAGGGAAAAATCCAAACAAATTCCTATAGCCTAGGAAATCATCCTTAAGTAATCATCAAAATTATAACCTCGGAGACTCGCCCACCACACTAGCCGCCACCTTCGCTCGGACGCTGCAATGTAATCAGCCCACCCGAGAGGGATGCTACCTCGAGACCATATTAACCAAGCAAAACAAGTTCGAGCCCAGGTAGGCAGCTCCCAGAAGCGGGAATCACAGGGAATTCGTCAGATGGAGCCGGGCCGGCCCTTCCCCCCTCCATTTTGGCTGAGCCTGGTGGCCCCGCCCAGGAGCTGCCCTGGGACGACCAGCCATAGCATGAAGAACCTCACACGCGGCTGGCTGGGGAAGCTGGAACTCAGCTCACCCCAGGCCCAGCAGACCATGGGGCTCCCAGGAGGACAGATGGGTTTTGGGAGTGGGCCTATCACGTCTGGGGGGTCCCGGAAGCAGCCGGATGAGACTCGCCCACCATACTAGCCACCACCTTCGCTGTCCAGATGCTGACCATGAGGCCCCTAGGTTGTGCGGCCGCACGGTCCATCAAACTAGTGGAAACAGTTATTTCCTTTAATGTACTGCATTCTATGATGTGTAGGAAAGTTAGACAGGAAGGAGATATAGAGAGGAGAGAAAAGACATACAGAACCCGCCAAGTAGTTGTGGTGTGGGAGGGGGGAGGGAAGGGGGGACATTGGTGATGGGAGATGGGTTCGGGTGGAGGGATGGGTGTGGAACACTGTAGAACCATAACTCTACATGAGCATCTTGCAATTGTATGTCTAAAAGTGGTGTAATAAAATTTGAAAAAAATTATAACCTCAAACTCAAAGACATTCCAACAGTGGAGTGCTTGCCTGTAAGTGTGGGCAGGTGAGACTGTGGGTTTTATCCCATATGCAATATGCCCACATGTAATCCAAGCAGGTATGCCATGAAAAGTGTATGATATGCCACACAACACAAACAAGTGTGTGTGAGAACCATAACTAATGTGTGCAACCCTTAGCAAGCACCACAATGAAATGTTTAGGCACTACAACCAAATGTGAAAACTTTGGTGAGCATCACAACGAAAAGCAGTGTTCAAACACTACAACCAAGTGTGTAAAATGTGGCAAGCACTACAACTTAAAAAGTGTATGAGCACCACAACCAAAAGCACGACAACCATCAGGACTATATACACTGCACCAAACATGTGTGAACCCTGGGCATCACAGAAACAACCATGGCAAAGGAAAGGGAATATTATTTTATTTCATAAAGTAAAATTTGCTTTTATTCTCCATAATCTCACCGTAAACTGGCCTTGAAGTTTTCTTAGTCACTATTCCCTTCCAGTTCTTCCCACTCCCTCCCTCAGTCTTCATGTTACAGACCCTAAACTCAAAAGGGTCTAACCAGTAGTTCCTTATGCTTTCTGACACTACAAACCACAGAGAGAAAACATAGCACAAGAAAGACACTTTTATTGAAGAGAAAAAATAAAAATAAAGACACTTTTATTATTCCTATGACTTCACTGGAGTCATAGGAATAAGCAAAGGGACAGGACCTCAAGAGCACAGGAGTCTCTGAGGAGAATGAGAGCCTGGAAGGTGATGTGAAAACATTTAGTCAGTCTTATATGTGTGCCTATGTGGTCAGTGGTCATGATTCTGCGTCCAATGCATGTTCAGACACTGGCAGCCAGGATCACGGGGCCTCCTCTCAGAGATTTTACTATGATAGGGAAGCATAAAGTGGGCAGTTCAAACCCTGAGGATGCTTGGACTGAGGAAAGAAGGAATTGGTCTGGAATCATTAATTTGTTGGTCCTTTTTGCCACTTCCTGGCTTTAGTTAATGCAGGTGTTGCTCCTGAGGGGCTCCAGACACTAAATGCTTCATTTATACCTGCCATTTCCGTTGGAAGTGCCATAGTTCCACCCAGTCACCCTTTATAACTAGCTCAAAAATCACTCCCAGGGCTGAGAATATGGCTCAAAGGACTAAAGCACACATTTTGCATATGGGAGAGCCAGGTTTAATCCCTGGTACCACATGATGACCCCACACACTGTTGGGAGCAACCGTAAGCATCACCCCAGGGAGTCTGAGCTCCAAAATTTACTGAACAAATTAAAATGAATGTCACTTCATCATAGAAGCATTCCATGTGACATCAAGTTATAAGCTTTTCCCATCACTCATCACAACTGCAATTCAAGGCTTGTCCATTTAGGAATTATTGTGCTTGACGAGAAGCTCTTTTAAAGCAAGGATTACGTTTGCAATTTTTTCACTCCTATGTTTCTGACAGGAGCTCATGGCACTAGTGAGAGCTTTAAAAATGTATGGAATATGGGACTGGAGAAATAGTACAGTGTGTAGGGTTGACTTGCCAAGTCAGGTTCAATCCCCAGGGTCCCATATTTACAAAGCCAGGAGTAAGGCCTGAGCACTGCTAGGTGTGACCCATAAAAAGAACCAAATAAAAGTTGGAATAAATTAATTGATGGACTGAATAAGAATACCCATAAAGTTCCTAGCCAAGAACTCCCTGGATTATTTTTCTAAGTCAAACACAGGCCAGTTACTGAAAGCCAGATTCACCAAACTGTCAACAATACCATCATAAGTCTCAGTGAAGACTAAAAAGAAGCATAATACAAAGGTTGGTAAGCCAGGCCGGAGAGATAGTCCAGTGGGTAGGGCATTTGCCTTGCATGAAGCCACCCAGGTTCGATTCCTGGCATCCCATATGGTCCCCCATGCAGTGCCAGGAGTAATTTCTGAGCACAGAGCCAGGAGTAAGCCTGAGCATCGCTGGTCACAACCCAAAAAGCCAAAAAAAAAAAAAAAAAGTTGGTGAGCTACCAATAAGAGTTTGTTTAGGTAATAAATTATTCTAGAGTGATTGTGGTGATACCTATTTAATACTGTAACTAAAATTACTCACTTGTATAAGTTACATAAATAAAATTTACAATATATTAAATATATAATATTAAAGCTATTTTTAAACTTCCAGATTCTAAACTATTAAAAAATACCAATGCACTAGGGTCTTTAAGTATCATCAACAAACCTTAAGTTACTTTTTCACCTATTTAGTCTTCTATTATAAAAAGAAACCAGAGTCACCTGAATGATAATAAGGTAAGGCACTTGCCTTGCATGTGGCCAAGTGGGGATTTGATCCCTGGCATCCATGCGGTCCTCCAAGCACTGCCTTAAGTGATCCCTGAGCCGAGCCAGGAGTAAGTCCTGAGCACCACCGAGTGTGGCCCCAAAACAGAACAACAAAAGAAATTAAAGAATTCATGGCTTAAGAAATTAGTCGCTTGAAGACGACAATTTTGGGGAGGGTCTTATTTTCTAGAATGGGAGTTGAGCCATACCCATTAGTGCCCAGGCCTTACTCCTGGCTCGGTGCTTAGGGGACCAAGTGGAGTGCTGAAAATTTAACCAGGGTGAGCAGTGTGCAAAATTTAACCCATGTACCATCTCTCCAGCCCAGGGCCTGCTACGCGTTTGAATGATATATTTAAGAGATAATGTTTTTACCAGCAAATTAAGAGTTCTCTTTTCACACAAAAGAAAAGTTCACCAAGCAACAACAGTAAATAGGTGCTAACAAGAATTAAATAATGCCAATTAAAACATATTTAAATTAAAACTGCAAAAAATTCAAAATAAATAGATAAGAGTTAGATTTTTTTCTGTAATGCCAATAAAATCTCAGGATTTGTGGTTAAAGTGGAAATCATGCTGTTGGTCAAAGTAAAATTTGCACAGCCATTTGGAGGACAATTTGGCAATAGCTACAATATTCTCACATAGTTGTATTACTTTACCTAGTAATCCTCTCCTCATAATTCATTCTTCAGAAATGCTTTCTCTTGGCAGGAAAGGGGAGGCAGTACAATGAGGGAGGCAGAAACAGCAACTGTCTCCAGCAACTAGGAACAGAAGCACCTTTCTACTGCTTGTTGGAAAAATTACTTCCCCCTTTCACTGTCTCCCAGGCCTTTCTTTACCCTCAGACCTAACCACCTTCTACCTAAAATTACCAAATAGTGATCAATCAGGTCTCCTTTTGGAGTACAAGTTCCTAGCGGATAAAAGAATTAATTCAACACAACTCCAGGGGTGGGGTGACAGCACAGGGGTAGGGCACTTGCCTTGAATGCAGCAGACTAGGTTCAATCCCTGGCATTCCATATGGTCCCCTGAGCACCACCAGGAGTAAATCCTGAGTGCATAGTAACCCCTGAGTAAACCCAGAGTAACCCATGAGTAACCCCTAAGCATTGCTGGGTGTGACCCAAAAATCAAAAAAAAATTTTTTTCTACACATCTCCAGCCCCTTCATATGACCAAAGATGATGCCTGTGCTCAGGAGAACTTCAGAAAGTAAATCAGAACCTTTTTAAAAGT
Source organism: Cryptotis parvus (assembly GCA_021461705.1). Classification (NCBI taxonomy): domain Eukaryota; kingdom Metazoa; phylum Chordata; class Mammalia; order Eulipotyphla; family Soricidae; genus Cryptotis; species Cryptotis parvus. The sequence continues at coordinate 391,603 of JAJIBD010000930.1, read as the reverse complement.
TTTAGCTTAAAATGTTTTGTAACTTTTGAAAAATTCAGACAGACATTAATTCAAAAAAATATATGCACTCTTCTTTTCATTGCAGAAGCTTAATAAACTTTATTTATTTATTTGTTTGTTTATTAAGTTTATTTATTTAATAAATAAACTTATTTATTAAATAAGTTTCAACAACATGGACATGTCGTTCCCAACGTTCTCCCTTCTGAAATCCGACATGCCATCTTGTCGGTAAAGAAGGGAACAGCACCAGGCCCAGACAAAGTCAGACCCAAACACCTGAAGATCTGCCGTCGGGTACTCATCAATACACTAGCTCGGCTCTTCACACGCTACCTGTCCGAATGCAAGGTGCCCTCCCAATGGAAAACCAGCAGGACAGTTCTAATGTTCAAGAAGGGAGACATTCACGACATCGGCAACTATCGCCCCATCTGCCTGTTGTCTGGCATCTACAAGCTGTTTACACGAGTCATCCTGAACAGGATTAGCAGAACACTAGATGAAGGACAACCATGCGAGCAAGCAGGTTTCCGGAAAGGATTCAGCACAATCGACCATATCCACACAGTAACCAAGCTCATTGAGGTTTGTAGGGAGTACAAGATGCCGCTCTGTCTCACGTTCATTGATTTACAGAAAGCCTTTGATTCTGTGGAGACTGAAGCAGTCATCAAAGCCCTAGTCAAACAGGGTGTTCAAACCCAATACATCAAGATCCTTCGTGAGCTGTATTACGGATTCACCACCAGGATCTCACCATTCTACAAAGAAGTGGTCATTGATGTCAAAAGAGGGGGTTCGACAGGGTGATACCATCTCACCAAAACTCTTCAGTGCCACCCTCGAGAACATCATGAGACAATTAGAATGGGAAGGAATGGGAGTGAAGATAGATGGTCGGCAACTACACCACCTCCGCTTCACTGATGACATCGTTCTAATAACACCAAACATTAGCCAAGCGGCACAAATGCTGGCTGACTTTAACCGAGAATGTGGAAAGGTAGGTCTCTACAGCTGAATCTGAAGAAAACTATATTCATGAGAAATGAACTAGTTCCTGAGGCCCCATTCACTCTCAATGGAACAAACATCTCTGAATGCAGCAGTTATGTGTACCTAGGTCGAGAAGTCAACATGATGAACGACCTAAAACCTGAGCTGCGCAGGAGGAAGAGAGCGGCATGGAATGCCTTCAAAGGCATCGAAGAAATAGCTAAAAGGACAAAGAACCTCCGGCTCTGGGCACATCTCTTCGACTCCACCGTTCTCCCTGCATTAACATACGCCTCAGAGACCTGGGCCCTACGAAAGCAGGATGAGAATGCTATTCGGGTCTCCCAGAGAGGCATCGAAAGAGCTATGCTTGGAATATCACGTCTCACTCAAGTGAGTGAAGGAATCCGGAGTTCTGACCTCCGTCGCTATTCTAGAATCAGGGACGCTGTCTCGTTTGCCAAGGCATCGAAAATCAGATGGGCTGGACATGTAATGCGATTTGGAGACAACCGCTGGACTAGAGCCATTACCGACTGGATCCCCCGGGATGTCAAAAGATCACGTGGCCGCCCACCTACAAGATGGTCAGACTTCCTTGTTAAGACCCTGAAGGAACGGTTTGAGGCTCTTCATATTCCTGAATCAACCAGATGCCATTGGGCTACATTGGCACGTGATAGGGTCCAATGGAAATGTTACCGGTGCCCGCTCGAGCAAATCGATGAATAACGGGATTCAAGTGATCAAGTGATCAAGTTTCAACAAAAACTATCTTTCCTCACCAAAAAATAAATAAATAAAACCCTTTCTGTGAAGTGTTTTTCAGAAGAAAGGGTTTGGCATGCCTGTTATGAATTAAGTAAAGAAAAATGCTACATTCTAAGAAACACCACATTTCAAACATTTAATTTTCCTATAAGCCAGCAATCAAGACCTCTCTCTTGAAAGCCAATTACTTCTTTCCACCAATATTTATAATCAAAGCTCAAATGAGTGATTTTGCTAAAACCTGTTTTGACTATGTTCATTATTCTTTGGTCAAGGTTTTAGTTTAAGACATAATTGATGATGGCTGTCAGGCACAGGCCCTGGAAACTCAAAGCAACTTAATGTTCCAAGTCCTTAACCCTTCTGGAAGGCTTATGGGCTGCTCAAGTAACATTCATTATTCAATAAACTTGTTATAAGTGATAAAAAGACATAATTGAAACATCAAATACCAGAAGAGAAGGATAATTGAATCTAATTTTAACAGAACCTAAGAAAATTGGGGCTGGAGAAATAGTACAGTGGTTAGGGCACTTGCCTTGCATACAATCCACTCAGGTTCGATCCCCAACACCCTTGTCCACTAGGAGTAATCCCTGAGGACAGAGCCAGGAGTAAGCCCTGAGTACCATTAGAGGCAGCCCCAAAACAAGCAAAAGTAATCTAATTAAAATGTGCCCAACATTTTTTAAAAAGGGAAAGTTGCTAGTGAGAAATCTCAAAGTCAAACTGTAAAACAATTTTACACCGTACTACAAAAATTATGGGCAGGAACAAAGCTGCCCTACTCTGGCTTTTTCGTGTTTTCATTTTCCTGACATCACTTAAAGAGAAGGCGGCAGGCAAATACATCCTAAACGATGACGAGGCAAACAGCAGGTGAATTTTTCATCTTCACTTAAACTTTTATACAATAAAAGTAAAAATAATTTTAATTATTTCTGTGCCAATCTGGAGGTTAAAAAAAAACAAAGCACAATCAGTCTAGACCCCTTATGAAGTGAGTAAGGCTACACTCATTTTATAAATGAAGAAATAGACTGAACTAATTAATTTGGTCTTTTGGGATTTTTTTTTTTTTTGTTTTTTGGGTCACACCTGGCAATACTCAGGGGTTTCTCCTGGCTCTGCACTCAGGAATTACTCCTGGCGGTGCTCAGGGGACCATATGGGATGCCGGGGATCGAACCTGGGTCGGCCCATGCAAGGCAAAAGCCCTACCCACTGGACTATCGCTCTGGCCCTGAACTAATTAATTTGTAAAATAGACACAAACAAGGAGAAGCAACTTTAGATCAAACCCGCCAAATCCAGCCCAATTTTTATTCTAATGGTATTTTCACGTGCACCAGTATTTTCAACATAAATTAATAAGCTTAACCTGATTAGCATTTACTTCTATCAATATTCTTTCACATATCAAGTCCATCTATTTCAATTGATGCAAAATGCTGCGTGATTAAATTAAGTGGACCTCAATTTATCTAGCCCATCTTTAACTTGGTGGAATGCATTAGTTTTCATATATTTATTTGGCAATTACAACATACCAAGTGTGTAGGCTAAGACCTGCGGTTGTGGTTCAAGTGGTAGAGCATGTGCTTGGCATGTGCCTGGTCCTGGATTTGAATCCTGGTACCGAAACACCTCCCACCACTTCAGAGAGTAGAACCCAGAGCAATAAAAAAAGTAGAATTGAAATTTTTTTTCTAATTATGGAGGCCAGAGTAATGAACAAAATAGAGAAGAAAGGCCTGTGTCCTCTCAGAGCTCAGGGTTAAGGGACAGGAGACAGGAAGACAGATAATGTTAGTAAAGTTTTCTGCTTCTACTAAAAAGACCATTAAAACATAGTGTTAAAAGAGAGAAAAGATGGGCATACTGGTAGAGCTTTAGCTATTGTATCTGGGGCAAGCATCTCTGAGAAGGTGGCAATTGAGTGGAGGCTGAGTTGAAAGGGGAAATGGCCATGCTGTGGAGTTGGTGGACAAAGCCAAGATGGAATGCATGCTTTGGGATTGCACCCTTGGGACCAGGGATGCTTTACCTTCTAGAAGTCTGGTTTTGTTGTTGCAATTATTATTATTATTATTATTATTATTATTATTATTTATTTTTTGGGTCACACCAGGCAATTCTCAGGGGTTATTCCTGTCTCTTTGCCCCTTAAGGCGTTGCAGGTGTGACTGCAGTGCCCGACTGTGTTGACAGGTGGCAGACAGGTGATATGCTTGTCTACGACCAGGGCTCTGCCCCATGGGCCCTGGTTGGTTGGTTGATGGTCTGACATAGAAAAAGACTGGGTCCCTGGGGATGACCCAGAGCTATGGCAGAGCATGGCAAGCTACCCATGGCGTATTCGAAATGCCAAAAACAGTAACAATAATGGACCCCATTCCCAACAAATGGAGGCTTTACCGGCACCTGCACAAGCAAATCGATGATCAATGGGAAGACAAGTGATACAAGTGATCTTTAACTTGAATAATTAAGTTCTCTCCTGCCTTTTCCATAAGAAACTGCGTTATACTGATTGCAAAACATACTTGTCTATGTGGATCTGCCTCTGCTTCTCAAGGATAAACTGCTAAAATGGAACAGCTGATAAGTAAAAGGTGTAAAGTTAAACAAACAAATTGTAGCCACAGAGTGCTGGAGAACTTATACACTGCTATTAGAGAGGAGGATCCAGGACCTATTTCATCGCTCTGTCTCCTACTATACATTAAATTTTGGCAATACAATCACTTGAACACTTGATCACTTGACATCCCTTTATGCGTCGTTTGCTTAAGCAGGTGCCAGTAACATTCCATTTGACCCTGTCACATGCCAGTGTAGCCCAATGACATCTGCTTGCTTAGGAATATGAAGAGCTTCAAATCGTTGTTCAGGGTCTTGACAAAGAAGTCTGACCATCTTGTATATGGGCGGCCACGTGATCTTTTGACATCCCATGGTATCCAGTCAGTAACAGCTCTAGTCCAGAGGTCATTTCCAAATCGAATTACATGTCCATCCCATCTGATTTTTGCTTGGCAAACAAGACAGAATCAGTGACTCTGGATCATTGGCGGAGGTCGGAATTCAGGATTTCTTGTTTCACGAGTGAGGCATGATATTACAAGCATAGCTCTTTCGATTCCTCTTTGGGAGACCCGAATAGCATTCTCATCCTGCTTTCGTAGGGCCCAGGTCTCTGAGGCATATGTTAATGCAGGGAGAACAGTAGAGTCTAAGAGCTGTGCCCACAGTGAGAGGTTCTTTATCCTTTTAGCTATTTCTCAATGCTTGTGAGGGCATTCCATGCCACTCTTTCCTCCTATACAGCTCAGGTTTTAGGTCATTCAGCATGTTGAGTTCTCAACCTAGGTACACATAACTGCTACATTCAGAGATGTTTGTTCTGTTGAGAGTGAATGGAGCTTCTAGAATTAGTTCGTTTTTCATGAACATTGTCTTGTTGAGATTCAGCTATAGACCTATCTTTCCATGTTCTCGGTCGAAGTCAGCCAGCATTTGTGCTGCTTGGCTAATGTTTGGTGTTATTAAAATGATATCAGTGAAGCGGAGGTGGTGTAGTTGACAACCGTCTATCTTCACTTCCATTCCTTCCCATTCTAATTGTTGAATGATGTTCTCAAGGGTGGAGCTGAAGAGTTTTGGTGAAATGGTATCACCCTGCCAAACCCCTCTTTTGACATCAATGATCACTTCCTTGTAGAATGGTGAGATCCAGGTGGTGAATCCATAATACAGCTCATGAAGGATCTTGATGTATTGGGTTTGAACGCCCTGTTTGACTAGGGGCTTCAATGACCACTTCAGTCTCAACAGAATCAAAGGCTTTCTTTAAATCAGTGAACATTAGACAGAGCGGCATCTTGAACTCCCTACAAACCTCAATGAGCTTGGTTACCACGTGGATATAGTTGATTGTGCTGAATCCTTTCGGAACCCATCTTGCTTGCATAGCTGTTCTCCATCTAATGTTCTGCCAATCCTGTTCAGGATGACTCGAGTGAACAGCTTGTCGATGACAGACAAAAGCAGATGGGGCAATAGTTGCCAATGTCATGGATGTCTCCCTTCTTGAACAGTAGAACTGTCCTGCTGGTTTTCCATTGGGAGGAAACCTTTCATTCAGACAGGTAACATGTGAAGAGCCGAACCAGTGTATTGATGAGTACTGACAGGAGATTCTTCAAGTGTTTGGGTCTGACTTTGTCTGGGCCAGGTGCTGTTTGCTTTTTTACCAATTAAATGGCATGTCAGATTTCAGAAGAGAGAACATTGGGAATGACATATCCATCCCTGCAGAATTTGGCATGTGGACAGGAGGACGTGGCTATCAAAGAGATATGAGTAGAAGTCATGGATAATCTTCTCCATTGCCTTTCTGGAAGATGTGATAGATCTATCAGGATGTCAGAGGACGGTCATCTTGGTCTTATAGTTGTTGAAGGACAGGCGGGTGTTGCAAATGCTTTTTCCAGCTACTGCTGCATCCTCCAGTATTTCTGCTCTTCTCTCTTTGAGGTCTTCCTTTATCGCTTTTCTGCATATCTTTGTGAGCTTGGACATTAGCATTTGGTTGCCTGAGGCTCATGCCTTGCCACATTGGTGAATGAGCTTGAGAGTTTTTGAAGACAGGCATCCTTTTGTGTCTTTCTCTCTCTCTCTCTCTCTGTCTCTCTCTCTCTCTCGGCATTCTTCACACAATCACGGAGGTGCTGAACCATTCAGTTGTATTCTTCATTGATGTAGTCAATGACAGCATCTTCCCATGTTGCCACAATGGTGCCAAAGAGTTCCTAGTTGGTGGTCATTCTGGGAGTTCTCTTCTTAAACTTTGCAGCCTTTTCTCCCCCATTGCGTGAAGGAGAATTTTGCACAAAAGAGACAGTGGTCTGATCCTGTTTGGAATTTTGGAGACAACAGGGACATCAATCAGACAAAACTGTCGATTGAATAAGATGTGATCAATTTCATTGCGGAACTGTCCACCAGGGAGATTCCCATGTTCAACATTTTGATTCAGACTTCTGGAACTGTGAGTTGCCATGAATGGTCTTCGTGGACATGATGAACTCAGATAATCTTTCAACCTGTTCGTTCCATTCTAGGTCACGGGTCTCAATGTGGAGTTCTTTGGCCAATCTTCTCGGTCCTATCTTGGCATTAAAATCACCGACTACAATCTTGTAGAAGGCGTAGTCTTCTTTATAGAATTCCTCCAATTCCATGTAGAATTTCTCAATTTCTTCTTCCTTGTATGTGGATGTTGGTGCACAGAGAACGAAGATAGAAACTGATGGCAGTGGGCCACATCTCTTCAAGTGTAATTGTCCTATCAGATTCGTTAGGCATTCAGTTGAATCCATGCTTATGGCCAGGTTCGTACTGACAAGGACACTGACACTACCAATTCCTCTTTTTGTGGCCGAATGTTCCGAGGAATAGTTCTTCTCTGGTGTCAAAGAGAAAAAGAGGTGGAGAACCTGCCTCGGAGGCAGTCTAGGGGAGGAGGGAGGGGAGGAGGGGACATTGGTTGTGGGAAATGGGCACTGGTGGAGGGATGGGTGTTGGAACACTGTATGGCCGACACCCAAACATGAACATTTTTGTAATTGTTTAAAAACAATAAACAAACAAATAAATAAATAGATGGATAGATAAATAAATAAGTAAACAAATAACTGGCATGACACAATTGACACCTTCTGTCTTGGTCAGACCAATGATGTCCTACTTGATCTTTCATGCTTGTACTATCAGGTCCTCAATATATGCTTCTGATGCCAGCATGTGTGCATTGAAAGTATAGACTGTCATTTCAGTCCTTCGTTTTGGCAGCCTAGTTTGGCCTGAGATTTTATCAACCACTCCTTGTTCATCCTTCTTAGTGCTGCCGTATTAAGGGCTCTTTCAGGGTCAGGGAAATAAACATTGTTATTACTGATTTTGGCATATTGAATAGCATTGGACAGCTTGCCAGGCTCTGACATCAGGGTGGTTTACTCTCAGTAGCTTGTTGGACTCTCTGAGAGGGGTGGGTATAAGAGTCTGCACTCAGGAATTACTCCTGGTGGTGCTTAGGGAACCATATGAGATGCCAGGAATCAAACCCATGTTGGCCGCTTGCAAGGCAAACACCCTCCCTGCTGAACTATTACTCCAGCCCCTGATATCATAGGTTTAATACACTAAAAAAAAAAACCAGTAAGGATTTCACACTGTGGATAAAGCTTTCTTAAGGTCAAGATTGAATTGATACCTGGTGACAAAGCTGACGTTAAATAAAATTATCTTAATGAACTACTAAAGATGAAGCAGCTCTTTTTAGCAGCAGCTGAGTTTTAAAACTGCCCGTTTTCCCCCTTCAGTCTCTGATCAGTAGTAGTTTCCTGGATTTCTCCTGGAAGGGAGACTGAGATAATAGAACTTTGTGCAGTTTCTTTGATTCCTCCAATTTTATAACTTTTAGGATTCTATGTCTTAACTCCGCAGACATGGGGCAGAGCTGCTACTGGCTCTCCCTGTGACCAGCCGCTCAGGAGGCGCCGGGAGGGATGGTGGGTTCTAGCCCTGGCCCACCATGCCAGCAGAACCTCGCAACAAGCCAGACGACCCCCCACTCCATGAGGGCCTCCATTTTCCACATCCGGACTTCTCTTTCGTCAGACCTCCACCCAGCAGACCAGCCTATCAGCGCCCGGCTCGCCCGGCCGCTTGTGGCCACGCGGTTCATCAATAAATGCTGGACTTAGAGATGCCTACAAGAGTATGCTACCTGCACGGCAGAGCCTGGCAAGCTACCCGTGTTGTATTTGATATATATGCCAAATACCAGTAACAATTATAGACCTCATTCCGGAATGGACTAAGGCTCTTTATGTTCCTGGAGCAAGCAGATGCCTTGGGCTATACTAGCATGAGACAGGACATATGGAGATGTTACTGGGGCCCGCTCGAGCAAATCGATGATGAACGAGAAGACAGTGATACAGTGATATCTTAAACTAAATTACCAGTTTTTTCTTACCTCAGTCATTTCAAATCATGAGTTATATAGGCCAAGTATTTTACCAAATCTACATAGGAAAAAACAAGCAAACATGCTTTCAGACACTGAAAGAGGCCTTTGGTGGAGCCCACATTTTAGGGTGTTAGAATTTTTGGGGGTCACATCCAGCAATGCTCAAAGGGATACTCCTGGGTTTTTGCTCAGTAATTACTCCTGGCAGTGCTTGGGGGACCACATGGGATGCCAGAGATCGAATCTGGGTTGGCCTCATGCAAGGCAAATACCCTCCCTGCTGTGCTATCACTCTAGCCCCTAGGGTGTTAGAATTTAAGGCCCATCTTAGGGCAGCTGAATCTGAAGTCAAGATGATATGACAAACATAAGGCTTCTGTCCTCTTTCCATAAACATCACGTTTTACTGGATCTAACAATGACATTAGTCCTGACCAATCATCCCAATAGAGCCTTGCAAGAAGACAGAGGAACCCCCACAGCATGAGGGCAGCCATTTTCAACATCCAGACTCCACAGCTCGTCAGAGCTCTACCCAAGAGAAAAGCCGATCTCAAGCCCTACTCGTCAGAGTTCCACCCTACAGTGAAGCCTATTTCAAGCCCAGGTATGCTTGAACCAGAGACACAGATACACGGGCAGAGTCTCCTACTGACTCCTACTATACATACATTAAATTTTGGCAATACGATAGCTAAGAATAATTTATTATAACCTGTACATTCTTCCCAAAGTTCTTTTTTTTTGTCTTTTTGGTCACTCCCAGAAATGCTAAGGCATTACTTCTGGCTCTGCACTCAGGAATAACTCCTGGTGATTCCCAGGGCAATATATGTTCTGCCAGGGATTGAACCCAGGTCAACCACATGCAAGAGAAACTCCCTACCCACTGTACTAGCACTCCAGCTCCCAAAGTTCTTTCTGTCCCATCCACCCAAACTGCCTCTTGAAAATAATATTAAACTAATATTTTAATTAGTTAATTTTAAACTAATATTTCTACTGAGTTATTGATTTTTTAACTATTGACTTGTTTAAGAAACTGGACTTTTTTTAAGCAAGGTTCCTACTCCTCAGCATGTATGACTGACTTTTGCTCTAGATAATTCCTCATTGTAGGGGACCATAGAAGCTTTGTAAGATGTCTGCAAGCAACCCTGGTCTCTACCTACTAATAATTAGTAATTCTCCCTCAAGCTGTGCAACCAAAAAGGGTTTTGTGGTTGGAGAAATAGCTCAAAAGTCTTGTACACGTTTGCATGAGCTGAGGTGGGGTAGGAGGGTATGAAAAGGGGCTGTGGGCTGAGTTCCATCCATAGCACTTCATGGTCCCCAAACAGTGCCCATTATCACGAGTCACCCCTGAGAAATGCACCAGGATTAACCTCTGGCAACTTCCAGGCGTGGCCCCAAGACAAAAACAAAAATTTAAAAAAGACACCAGACATTGTCTTCTGAGAACCCCACAGGCTTCAGCTGAGTACCACCATGTTAAGGGATTACTCCAGTTACTTTCCATCACCACTTGGTTACTAGTTCTTATTCCATCAAACAGAAGTATTTCTTCAATAGTCTGCACAGATGGTCCACTTGAATATGTGGTAATTTTCAAGGAGTCATTTTCGGTGCTCAACAACTGAATTAGTTCCTATACTCATAGAATAAAAATGAAGTTCAATCACTATAAGTTCCAGTCATTAGTTTTGTTACACCCTGTAGTATTGCACTGTTCTGTATAGTAGCCTCTAGCCATATGTGATTATTTAAATTTAAATTAAGTGAAATTAAGTAAACTTTCAAATTCAGTTCCTGAGTCACATTAATCACATTTCAAGTGCTCTTCTATATCTGTATACTGGGAAACAAAAATAAACAATATTCCCACCATTGCACAGTATTGAATTAGACAGAAGTATTCTAGAGTAGCATTTTGCTACCGGAGGTCATATATCCCCCACATGACTTTGGGGTATTGGGGTGTGATCACAGGTGAAAGTCATGTAAATAGGATCCATAGCATAAGACTAGGGGATCAACTCATGGGCCAAGGGGGCTACTGGAAGGAAACAAGAACAGAAGGAAGCCAAGGTCAGAAAAAAAGTTAACAAACACACTCTACAATCTAGATACTAAGTGTTGTCCACAGACAAGACTAACTGGCATGACTGAACAACTTATTAGAAATAGAGAATTTCAGGGCCAAGGTGATGGTTCAAAGGACTGGCATACAGCTGACCATGAGGCTCCCAGGAGGCAAGATGGGTTTTGGGAGTGGGCCCATCATCTCTGTAGGGCCTTGGAAGCAGCCGGATGAGACTCGCTCACCATAATAGCTGCAGTTTTCGTAGTCTGGACCCGGTACATCAAACTAGTGGAACCAATCATGTTCTAGAATATATTACAATCTACAATGTGTAAGAAAGGGAAGCAAGAAAGAGAGAGAAAGAAAGGAGATAAAGAACCTTCCATAGAGGCTGTCTGGGGGAAGGGGGAGGGAGGTGGGGACATTGGTGATGGGAGATGGGCAAGAGTGGAGGAATGGGTGTTGGAACACTGTAGAACCAAAATTCAAACATGAACATCTTGTAATTGTATATCTAACGGTGGTATAATATTAAAAAAGGACTGGTGGGGCCAGAGCGATAGCCCAGCGATAGCCCAGCCTTGAAAGTGGCCAGCTGTGCTGGCCCGGGTTCGATCCCCGGCATCCCATATGGTCGCCTGAGCGCCACCAGGAGGAGTTCCTGAGTGCAGAGCCAGAAGAAACCCTGAGCATTGCTGGGTGTGACACAAAAAATAAAAAAAAAGGGCTGGAGTATATTCTTTGCATGTGGGGACCCCTAGGCTCAATCCTCAGTACCACCTGTTTCCCGGAGCACTACTATAAGGCACCCCTGAGTACAGAGCCAAAATTAGTGCCACCAGCACTGCAAGATGTGGCTATCCATCCTATCACTGTCACTGTATCACTGTCTTCCCGTTGTTCATGGATTTGCTCGAGCGGGCCCCAGTAACATCTCCATATGTCCTGTCTCATGCTAGTAGAGCCCAAGGGCATCTGCTTGCTCCAGGAACATAAGGAGCCTCAAACCATTCCATCAGGTCATGGGAATGAAGTCTATAATTGTTACTGGTATTTGGCATATCAAATACAACACGGGTAGCTTGCCAGGCTCTGCCGTGCAGGTAGCATACTCTTGCAGTCATCTCTAAGTCCAGCATTTAATGATGAACCGCACGGCCGCAAGTGGTCGCGCGAGCTGGACTATGATAGGCTGGTCTGCTGGGTGGAGTTCTGACGAGAGAGAAGTCCGGATGTGGAAAATGGAGGCCGTCATGGAGTGGGGCGTCGTCTGGCTTGTTGCAAGGCTCTGCTGGGCTGGCGGGCCAGGACTAGAACCCGCCATCTCTCCTGGGCTCCTTGTGAGCGGCTGGGCACAGGGAGAGCATCCTATCCCCCATCCTATCCCCCACTCAAAATTAAAATGCACAATCTCAGGCCCCATAAGAGATATACCAAATTAGTTTCCTCATCTGAGCAAGAACTCTCGGTAACTCCCATGCAGTTACTGAAACACTGCCTTGGAAGATTCAAGCATCCGAAGTCAACAATTAACTGTACACTCATTGCACAAATCTACACTTCTATTGAATTGCCTCATCTTTTCATTATGTAATCAGTTTCCCAGTAAACAAATAATTTAAAGGCATTTAATAAAAAATTGGCCAGCAGATTCCATGGGTCTATTTCATAGAGCTGCAGTAAAATCACACACAGTGGTCGGAAACTGAACCAATGTTCAGATATGCACTATTATTTATATTCAATTTAACGCTGTTGGCATCTTCTTTTCATTTCATTTATCGAGGTCTTTTTTGCGAGGGGAGGATAGTTGGAGCCACACCTGCAAGTCTTGGCTCTGTGTTCAGGTGTCATGCTAGAAGTTCTCTGTGAACTGTCTCTGGTGCTGGAGGTAGGATCTGGGTCATTTGCTTATGGTGCAAGTGCTTAACCCACATATTATCTCTCCAGACTTCATCTATTAAATTATTAACACATCCTAACTCTTCCATTCAACTTTGCCTGAAAACTTGCTAAGCAGGCCTTTGCTTTCTAACACTCAAATATTAAATAAGGGGAAATTGAGGGTAGGGACCTAGACTCTCAGTCTTCATAAAGATTCTTATTATAATTCTTACATATATATATATGTTATATATGTAAAAAATACATATATATGTAAGGATACATATATATGAATATATATTCTTACATATATGATTCTTATCACTGTCTTCCCATTGTTCATCGATTTGCTCGAGTGGGCACTAGTAACATCTCCATTAGTCCTGTCACAAGCAAGTGTAACCCAATGGCATCTACTTGTCCAGGGACAGGAGGAGACTGAAACCATTCCTTTGGTCATGGAACTGAGGTCCATAATTGTTACTAGTTTTTGACATAACTAGTAATTAAAACACGGGTAGCTTGCCAGGCTTTACTGTGTAGGTGGTATAGTCTCAGTAGAAGGCTCTCAACTCGAGCATATACTGATGAAACTTAAAGGGGAAGATCAGATTTTCTCTTGGATTGAGCTCTGAAGAACTATGGAGTCTGGATGTTGAGAATAACTGACTGTATGATGTGTGGTTTGCTCTGGCTTCTTGCTAGGCTTACTGGTATCAGTTAAACCCTGTCTAGAATTGTTTACTATGTATAAATGTGAAAGAAATTGGGAAGAACCTTATGCTAAAATCAGCATCCTCTAAAAATATCGTGCGGCTGGAAAGGGACCTGTGGGTCTGGCGTGGGTGGGTCTCTCTCTTCCAGGGCAACTGGCATGGAGGCGGAGGAAAGGGCAGGGCCCAAAACTCCACTCCGAGTCTGGCCAGGATGGTCTCTCCCCCGCTCATGAGTGCAAACCCTTGGAGCAATGTTGGACTTGGCCAGGGGCTGGCCGAGCCCCTTACTGGGAGGTCAGTTCCATAGATTGCTTCCACATGGGGCTGGCCAAGCAGCACAGCTGTGGGTCTGAAGTGGATGGGTCTGGATCTCTTCCGGGGTTGCAAATTAGCTGAATCTGGCGTGGGTGGGTCTCTCCCCTGCTTATGAGAGCAAACCCTTGGAGCAATGTTGGATTCGGCCAGGAGCTGGCGAAGCCCCTTACCGGGAAGTCAGCTCCATGGGTTGCTTCCAGATGGGGCTGGCTGAGCAGCACAGCTGTGGGTCTGAAGTATATGGGTCTGGAATGGGTGGGTCTCTCTCTTCCGGGGCAACTGGCATGGAGGCGGAGGGAAAGGACAGGGCCCAAAACTTCACTCCGAGTCCGGCCAGCATGGTCTCTACCCGCTTATGAGAGCAAACCCTTGGAGCAATGTTGGACTCAGCTGAGCCCTTACCGGAAGGTCAGCTCCATGGGTTGCTTCCACATGGGGCCGGCCGAGCTTCTTTATGCTTTGCCATAAATGCACCTAATTTAATGAATGAAACTTGAAATTACTTACCAACTACAAAATGTATTATTTCAAAAGTAAGACAATTTTCAAGTGTTAAATTTTTGACTTACAGTATCAAAGACTAAAGATTAGCTGATTCTCCCCATATCCTCTTTCTCACTACCAATAGTTTGTGACAAAAGCATGACACTCATTTATATCATTCCCTGAATTAGGTCAACCTAAATCCCTTGTATTGATATATATATGCATGTGTGTATATATATATATATATATAATATATAGATAGATAGATAGATAGATAGATAGATATAGATATAGATATATACATATGTTGGTCCAAATGACTTAGCTCATTTTGTTTTCTTATTTCAATGTAGATTATTTCAATGTAGATGTATGTATATATATCTACATTGAAATAAGAAAACAAAATGAGCTAAGTCATTTGGACCAACATTTAACATATAAGGATACTCTTATATAAAAATAAGTGTTTCATCAGGGCAGAGCTGCCATCCAGTTCTCCCCTAGCTCAGCTGACTATGAGGTACCCAGGTGGGAGGACGGGTTCTATTCCTGGCCCACCACCCCAGAAGGGCTGCGGAAGCAGTCAGAGGAAACTTCGCTCACCATAATCACAGCCATTTTCAATATCCAGACTCCACAGCTCATCAGAGCCCCACCCAAGAGAGAAGCCAATTTCAAGCCCAGCTCACCAGAGCCCCCTGATTTTAAGCCCAGGTATGCGGGTGTCAGTAGCTAAAGTCACTGGAATTCATGGAGATGGAGTTAGGGTCCCATTCCCCCACCTCTGTTCTATCAGGGAGACCCGGTGGACCTTCCCATGAACTGCCTCTGGTCTGTCGGCCATGATGCAAAGACACAGACATGTGGGGCAGAGGTGCCATCTGACTCTCCCTGAGGTACACAGCCACAAAGCAGTTGCATGGTAGATCAAACTAGTAGAAACAAACCATGTTCTAGAAACTCAGAATGTAAATTCAAGAACAGAATTTGGCGGATTCTACCATAATCAGCAAGGGGGATGGATTTATCACTAACACTGCCATGTATTTACTTTAACAGTCAATATAATTAGTGCCAACTAAAAGAGCAGGCAAGGGGATTGGGGGTGGGTGGAAAATGAGGGTCTTTGGTGGCAGGAAAACATTGGTTTTGGGAGTGGTGTTTAAGTATGAATCCTTCTATCAACTATATTATGAAAACCTTTTTACTTTGTAAATCACGCTGCTTCAATAAAAAAGGGGGAAAGTGTTTCATCCACTAAAGATCTCATTTACTACTTACAATCCTAATGACCCAGTGTTTTAAGTCTTCTAATTTTCTCCTCTTTACTTTAATAAATATATTCTAAGCAGATTAGGTAAGTTAGAGAAGGGACCAGTGTTCTAATGAAACCAGACTAAAATGGTTTGTAGGCAAAGGGATATATAAAATTGAATGTAGGCAAAGGGATATACATTATAATCCCTAAATGTACTGCAAACCACAATGAGGAGGAGGAGGAAGAGGAGAAGGAGGAAAAGGAGAAGAAGGAGGAGGAGGAAGAGGAGAAGGAGGAAAAGGAGAAGGAGGAGAATGAAGAGGAGGAGGAGAAGCCGAAGAAGGTGAAGGTGGCGAAGAAGAAGGAGAAGAAGGAGAAGGAGGAGGAGGAGGAGGAGGAGGTGGAGGTGGTGGTGGAGAAGAAGAGGGGAAGGAGAAGGGGGTGAAGGTAGAGAAGGAGAATGGGGAGGGGGAGCGAGAGGGGAGGGGGAAGGGGGTAAAGGGGAGGGGAAGGGAAGAAGAGGAAGAAGAGGAGGGAAGAGGAGGAAGAGGAGGACGAGGGAAGAAGAGGAGGAGGAAGAGGAGAAGAAGAAGAAGATGAAGTAGAGGAGGAGGAGGAAGAGGAGGAGGAAGGAGGAGGAGGAGGAAGAGGAGGAGGAGGAATCTGGGGACATTAATGTTGGGAAGGATGCATTGGTGGAGGGATGGGTGCTTGAACACTGTGTGACTGAAACCCAATCATGAACAGCTTTGTAAATGTCTAACACAGTGGTATAATAAAATATTTTAAAGTAAATAAATATATTCTAAGTAAAAACATAAAATACACAACCAAAAGAGAAATATTTCACAACTCTGACAACACCTGAAGGTGACCTCACTTTGAAAATAAAAAATATTCGTTTTTATTATTTATAGGCATTACAAAGTTTTAGACCCTCCTATCTTTTCTCCTATTGCTTTGTCCTTCACGTCTCTTCCCTAGGCAGTCCCTATTCATGCTGTCTTCGCTATGCATATTAATTAGACATTTAACTAGGAAAATATGCATCAAATGACTCTTACAAGAGAGGCAACTTGGGTGATTCAGAGATAGGCAAGATAAGATCTCTTTGAGACTAATAATTCAGTGAAAAAGAAAAGACTCATACACAAAAAATTATGACACAAAGCAATATACAGAAATGCTATATATAACTAATACAATCAATGAGCTATAAAAAAAATCAGAGGAAGCACTTCATTTCTGGCAGAGATCATTTGAAAGGAAAGAAAAACTCAGAGGGAATAACATCTGTATTGGCTTGAAAGACAGATCGGATTTCAATACGTGGGTGGGGAGAATTTTAATATGTGGATTTCAATATGAGGAAACTAACAGTCTTGGCCCACAAGCCAGAGGTGCCGTGAAAGGAAAATTCAAAGACAAATAGGTTTATTCTAGCCAAAGTAAATGATGCATGAGGGGAAACAAGATAAAAAAAAATTACAGTACCCCAGAAGGGCACATGCTTGAAAATGATGAGGGGAAAAATGGATAGACACAGATTGGAGCAGGGGCTCTGAGAAAAGAAAGGTAAGGTAATACAAATAGAGTGGCTACGTCTATTATCAGGACAGATGAAGGGAAAAGTACCAGTGAGGTCTATTATGATCTGAAGCATAAGATACAGAAATTTCCATGCCATTAAATATCCTTCCAAGTGTCTTTTAGGGGCTAAATAGGCAGTACAAGGCGGCAGCCTCACATGTGGCTGACCTTGGGTCATCCCCTACCACTTATGATACCCAAAGCACCTCTAGGCGTGATGCCTGGTCACCAACAGATGTGACACAAAATACAATAAATAAATGTAATTCAGGCTAATGGTTTCCCCCATGGGGGGGGGGGCTGTATTGTGTTATACAGGAGATTTGAGTCACTCCCATTGACACCTGCAGTGCAGATCTGAAAGTCCAGTGCTCTCCCTAGCAAGTGCTTAAGGAGCTCACCAGGCCAGGTGGGAGGAACCTCCATGGCAACACCCTGTGAGGTGCAAGAGATAGAGATTAAACAGGGCCAAGGCAGAGCACAGGATGCAACTCAGGGACCTGTATATGCAAGGCACATGTTCTAATACTTAAACTATCTCCCCAGCCCCTGCTCCATATTTCTTTCTTTCTTTTATTGAATCACAGTAATATGCACAGTTACAAAGTGTAATGTTCCATCATCAGTCCCTTCAAAGGTGTACCACCACCAATACCCCCCATTTCCCTCCTGCACCCCAAACCCCTCACCTGTCTCTATACTCTATGCCAGGCTCTCTCTCTCTCTCTCTCTCTCTCTCTCTCTCTCGTTGCATGCTCTCTCCCCCTCCATCCCTGCCTTCTTCCTTCCCTCCCCCACATTCTTTTTGGGTCTTATGGTTTACAACAGAGATGCTGAAGGGTTATCAGGTATATCCCTTTACCTACTTTCAACATTCAGTTCCTCTCCAAATTAATCATTCCAACTGTTATTGTCATTTTGGTCCCTTCTCTATCCTAACCGCCCTTCATCTCCCAGACACTCTTGATTCTTGTGGAAAGCTTGCAACCATTGACCAGTCCTTCTGGCCCCTGTTTTCCAGTATTTCTTCACAGGATAACATGGTTATTCTTCGTTACTGGATATTTATGTCATTTCCCATGTTTTATCATGCTCAAAACAACTAATAAACATTTTAACACTTGATCACTTGATCATTTGACATCCCATTATTTGTTAATTTGCTCAAGTGGGTGCCAGTAATGTTTCCATGTGTCCTTATCATGTGCCAGCATAGCCTAATGGCATCTGCTTGCTCCAGGTATACAAAGAGCCTCAAACCATTCATTCAGGGTCTTGATGAAGAAATCTGACAAACTTTAGGTGGGCAGCCATGTGATCTTTTGACATCCTGTGGGATCCAGTTAGTAACAGCGCTAGTCCAGCGGTCATCTCCAAGTCACACTACATGTCCAACCCATCTGATTTTCAATGCCTTGGCAAACAAGACAGTATCCCTGACTCTCAATCATCGAGGTCAGAATTCCGGATTCCTTGTCTCACTTGAATAAGGCATGATATTCCAAGCAGAGCTCTATCAATTCCTCGTTGGGAAACCTGAATAGCATTCTCATCCTGCTTTTGTAGGACCCAGATCTCTGAGGCATATGTTAATGCAGGGAGAATGGTGGAGTCTAAGAGATGTGCCTGGAGCCACAGGTTCTTTGTCCTTTCAGCTATTTCTTCGATGCTCTTGTTTCACTTGAATAAGGCATGATATTCCAAGCAGAGCTCTATCAATTCCTCGTTGGGAAACCTGAATAGCATTCTCATCCTGCTTTTGTAGGACCCAGATCTCTGAGGCATATGATAATGCAGGGAGAATGGTGGCGTCTAAGAGTCTTGAAGGTGTTCCATGCCACTCTCTTCCTCCTGCACAGCTCAGGTTTTAGGTCATTCATCATGTTGAGTTCTCAACCTAGGTACACATAACTGCTGCATTCAGAGATGTTTGTTCTGTTGAGAGTGAATGTAGCATCTGGAACTAGCTTGTTTTTCACGAACATTGTTTTGTTGAGATTCAGCTGTAGATCTACTTTTCCACATTAAGAGTCAAAGTCAGCCAGTATTTGTGCGGCTTGGCTAATGTTTGGTGTTATTAGAACAATGTCATCAGTGAAGCTGAGGTGGTGTAGTTGCTGACCATCTATCTTCACTCCCATTCCTTCCCATTCTAATTGTCCATGACATTCTTGAGGGTAGTGCTGAAGAGTATTGGTGAAATGGTATCACCCTGCTGCGCCCCTCTTTTGACATCAACGATCACTTCCTTGTAGAATGGTGAGATCCTGGTGGTGAATCCATAAAACAGCTCACAAAGGATCTTGATGTATTGAATTTGAATGCCCTGTTTGGCTAGGGCTTTGATGACCACTGCTTCAGTCTCCACAGAATCAAAGGCCTTCTTTAAGTCAATGAACATTAGATGGAGTGGTATCTTGAACTCCCTACAAACCTCAATGAGCTTGGTTATCATGTAGTTATGGTTGATTGTGCTGAATCCTTTTTTGAAAGCCAGCTTGCTCACATGGTTGTCCTTCATCTAATGTTCTGCCAATCCTGTTCAGGATGACTCGAGTGAACAGCTTGTAGATGATGGACAACAGGCAGATGGGGCAATAGCTGCCAATGTCATGGATGTCTCCCTTTTTGAACAGTAGAACTGTCCTGCTGGTTTTCCATTGGGAGGGCACCTTGCATTCAGACAGGTAGCGCAGGAAGAGCCGGCCAGTGTATTGATGAGTACTGATGTGAAATTCTTTAGGTGTTTGGGTCTAACTTTGTCTGGGCCAGGTGCTGTTCGCTTCTGTACCAATGAAATGGCATATCGGATTTTTAGAAGGGAGAACGCTGTGAACGACGTATCCATTCTGTGGAATTTTGTATGTAGGCAGGTGGACGTGCCTATTGAAGAGATCCAAGTAGAAGCCATGGGTAATCTTCTCCATTGCCTTTCTGGAAGATGTGATAGATCCAAGAATTATTTACAAACTTATAAAATGTTTCCACCCTAGGCCAGAATTCTTGAAGCTGCTGTTCAGAAGATAAGAACATGCCTAAGCATCTTTATTATACATTTATAATTTCCTGCCAGAAAGCATTTGTACCTTCCATTTGTACCGCTAACAGAAATAGACAGGCTTATTGGTTATGTGTGACTATGACCTGTAAGCTTCTTGAGATTCTTCCTTCAATGGCGAGAGAACCAGATTGGTGGAAAGAAGATCCTCTGACCCAAGGAAAGTAAAAAATGGGACAAAGCAGAGCTGATTCCACCTTCGTGGCACATTATGATTCCGCACTGCTCACCCCAAAACCTGACACCAACACTGGACTCCTGGCTATGATCTAAGAGCTTCAGAAGAGTGGTGTGTTCGGTTTCCTAGCTGTTGTCTAATGATTTTTAATAGAAGTCTTGCATTTTCATCTTGCAATGTGCTTTCAAATCAAATAGACAATCTTGTTCATATTCTGTACCCAGGGTGCCTAGGAGAGGGTGCTGCAAACAAGAAACTTTCTAAACTTCTCAATTTTTTTTAAACTTCACAATTTAAAAAATCTTATTGCCTCTTTTGGAAAGGGGAGGAGAAAATTAAATTAAATCAACATTAAGTGCACTTTAAAACATATTCATTTTTAAACTAGTCATTATAAAATTACCCCTTAATTTCATTATATAGAACAAGGGAACAGTTAAGTTAAATCAAAGTCACAGGCTTGCAAAGGAGTGCTTTTTTTAAAGTAAAGTTTTTTAAAACCTAGAGAGGCAATAATTCAGAAAAACACTAAGTTCAAAGTCAATGAGAATTTGGCTTTTTCTGTAACTATATCATCTTCCCAGCGGGTTCTTGAACAGAATAAATGTGATTTCTGCTTGGAAATTTTCCTGGAGACCATCTGGAAAATTAAGACAGACAGGATAAGTGTCTTTTTTATTATTCTGAGCCACATAAAACAATTGGTCTCAGGAGTCAATAAAAACTATTCCAGAGGAATCCAGACCACTAATCTTATTATCCTCAATAACTTCCACCAGCCCCCAAATTTAACAGACTATTAGTATTCCTAGTGTGAACACAACCCTTTTTCCAAGTTTTATTTAAAGTTTAAAAGATCAAAAAGTATTAAAATTCTGCAGATGGATTCACAGGAAGGAGACCCCAGATTTCATCAGGTCACAAGCATTTTCAAGTTTAAGTCCAAGTCTACATCCTTCTCAAGTCCTCTCAAATTCCCATCTTACTGTTCTTAAACCTGGTCTATGATCAACTCTTCAACCCCCGTGGGGTCTTTCTTTGGAATGCTGGTTCTGGACCTGCCTGAGACCTTCCAAGTCAACGTCTCTGGGGACAAGACTCAGAAATCGAGTCTTTTAGTCAGGTGAATCCAGAGACAAACCAGAAAGTCTCACACTTCACCGTGCATATATATCAAGTGAGGATCTTATTAAAATACAGCTTCTGGTTCACCAGGTCTGAGAGGACTGGTGAGGAGTGGAGGGCAGCATTAAGAATCTGAACTTCAGGGCTGGAGCAATAGCACAGTGGTAGGGCATTTGCCTTGCATGTAGCCAACCTGTGTCTGATGCCCTGCATCCCATATAGTCCCCCAAGCACTACCAGGAGTAATAATTCCTGAGCTTAGAACCAGGAGTAACCCCTAAGATCACCAGATGTGGGGCCACAGCAATAGTCCAGTGGGTAGAGTGCTTGCCTTGCATGCAGCCAACCCGGGTTTGATCCCCGGCATCCCATATGGTCCCCATGCAGTGCCAGTAGTGATTCCTGAGCACAGAGTCAGGAGTAACCCTAAGCATCGCTGCGTGTGACCCAAAAAAAACAAAAAAAAATCACCAGATGTGACACAAACAGAAAAAAAGAGTCTGACTTTCTAACAGGCTGTAGTTCCCACCCTGGATAGACATTAGAGTTCCATGGGAAGTTGATTTTTGTTTGTTTTGTTGTATCCCAAAACTTGAATCCACATTTCTGGTGACAGGGCTCAGGCACAGAACCACTCTGGGATATGACTTTGGGTCTATAAGAGCCCTCAGAGGCTTCCTATTTATAAAATGATATCTCAGACGACATTCATAATTAGTCATCTCCCCAAATCCCTGTCCTCCCGTCCTTCACTTTGGAACCTTCATGTCCTCTGAGTGCATGATTTCTCTGTGTACACTGTTCCTGCCCTTTACCCATGGCTAGCACTACTCTCTTGTCTTCACTTTGTTGCTCTAGAGCCGCTTCCACAGGGAAACCTTTCTGAAGAGACTCCAGTCAAATATCCAAATGGGATCCTGTCCCTCAGAGTGTGACATATGCTGTAATAATGTATATTTGTAAAGGACAATGTCCACCTCACCCACTGGGCTTGGAAGCTCCTGGTATCCACTTAGTCAATGGCAGCACCCAGTTCACACTGCGGCCCTGCAAGTTCTGCCAGAACCTCATACCAACAAATACTAATGTGTTGAGCCACCTTGCTCTACTTCCTGCATTTTGCAATGTTTGCTTACTTTAATCCCCCACATGATTCTAGGATAATCATGATCTAGGATAATCAAAGAGTGATAACTAATATCACTCTTTTATGAAAGAGAAACTAAGGCACTGAGAATCTTTACTGCTTGTCTAAAACCTCACTGCTGAAGATCACTAGAAATAGGATTTGAGCCCAAGCCATCTAGATTAACAAGTAGACAAAATGAGGGACTATAGAGCCCACTTGCCAGATCTTCCATACACACACACACACACACACACAACATACACAGAACACACACACAATTTTGAAAAAATAGTAAAGAACTGAAGCTCATGCATTGCATGCATGTGATAGACAAAACTTAGTTCATTCTATAGAAATATATTGAGGGGCTGGAGAGGCAATACAGCAGGTAAGGCGTTTGTCTTGCATACGGACAACCTAGGTCCATCCCTATCACCACATATGGTCCCCTGAACACAGCCATGAATGACCCCTGAGCACCACCAGGTTTGGCCCAAACAGAACCCTCCACCCCCTGCCACCCACCATACATACAATGAATAGTTTGTGGGGATGTTCTACAAATAGATGGGCAACCGTCTATTTCCTATTAACCTACCTAATAGTAGGTAGGTTAAATATTTTAACCTACTATTAGACCTGTAATAATGGAATAAATGCATAAGTTGGTTACATGCTCACAAAGAACCAACCTGCCACCCACCATACATACAATGAATAGTTTGTGGGGACGTTCTAGAAATAGATGAGCAACCGTATTTTAACTTAAGTACTATTAGTAGCTGTAATGATGGAATAAAAGCATAAGCTGGGTTACGTGCTCACAAAGAACCAAGTGCCCTCTAAACTGAGGACACTGTCTGAATAGTTTCTTCACCTTCCTCTCCTGGGGAGTAGGGCAAGGAGGGGTCAAGACATGAGAGCTCATGTCCTCTCTGTGTTCTGGAATGAACACATGACCTCCAGGGCTAAAGGCTGTGCAAAGCCCCACCTCTTTCATTCATTGGTCCAGAGTTTGTAACGTGCCTCTAACCTGCCCAGAAACACAAGTCTGACGTTGAACAAATACTCTGGTCATAAAAGGACACTGCTATTTAGATGATCCAGACAGGAGAGATGGTACAGGGGTGAAGGCATGCCTTGACTGTGGCTCATGAGGTTCGACAGTCTCCCACTGCCTGTACCACCACCTCCCCTAGCATCACTAAGTGCAGCTCTGCAGTACTCTGAACTCTCCAGAGTTGACCTCTCCAGAGTACACGCTGAAGGCCACAGAGCAGCACCACATCCTCGGACCCTTGCACTGAACAGGAACTGAGGCTGAGAAACGCCATCAAAAGCAAAAAAGCAAAAACCTGCTGAAGATAAGAACAAAAGTACATAACAATTGTCGAGGGTACTAATGCCAACCTAGAACTGAGCATTAAATAGAGGCAACAGGATACACATGACAACCCTTTAATGTATGTTCTGTAATCCATAGTCTGGAGGGGAAGGAAAAGAGAAAGAGAGAGAAAGGGAAAGAAATAAAGAACCTTCCATGGAGGAGGGCTGGGGGGGGGGGAGGGAACCGGGACATTGGTGGTTGAAGATGGGCACTGGTGGCAGGATGGGTGCTGGAACACTGTATGACCAAAACCCAAATATGAACTTTTTAATTGTATATCTTTGTAATTGTAAAAATAAAAAATTTTTTAAAAAGAACAAAAGTACATAGGAGAATACTAGTAACTCTCAAAGAATGATTTAAAACTCTCCCTTGAGGCCAGAACGAGGGTGTTTGCCTTGCATGCACAGACCCAGGTTTGATCTCTAGCATCCTGGAGCACCACAGGGAGTAATTCCTGAGTGCAGAGTGAGGAGCAAACCATGAGCACTGCTGGGTGTGACCCAAAAAAGCAAGCAATCAATCAATCGATCATTTAATCAATCTCTCCTGCCTCACAGTGGCAAATGGGTGGTCAACTCCAACCCAATTCCAACCCAGGGTGTTTCTTAGCAAATGTCTGGGCAGTTTATGCTGCTAATAATATTAGAATAAAATGGCATTTGTTGAATGCTTCCTTATTTGGGTTTCCATACTTATGGGTTTTTGTGCAATTTTTTGCTAGCTTTGAAGCATCTACAAAAAAAAGTTACTTCCCCAGAATCATAAAGCTATAAAGGACAGGTCTGAGGCTACTAAAGCTCTTTGTTTTAACTGCTATAATTAACAATTCTTGTTTTCATATAATAGAACCTCATTACCTGCATTGACCTGAATCAAGGGTCTGTTCCTTAGGATATATAAGGCTGGATCCTTTCCCTAGTGGTAAGCGTCAATGTCTGTAATTATAGACTGATGACTTTTTACAAAATCATATGTAAAGCTGTATCCAAATGTCAAGTTTCAGCATATATATAAAGTAAACTGATTTTAATTTATGTCTGTGAGATGTAGAATATAAATTTAGAAATGAACTTTGGGGAAAGATTTAAGGACAACTAATAAAACACACACTCATTTAATATACCACACAACATAAAATGGAAATATCAAGTTGTATCAGCAGATTAATAAAATTACTTCATAGACATCCCCCTCAGTGAAACTTTATTCCTATAATAATAACTAACAGTCACTCTGCACTTATGAGGTTGGTTCCAGGTATCATACTAAACACTCGATAGATTATCTCACTTAAACCTCACCACAAGGAAAACAGTAAAAATAACTCGTTTAAGATATAAAAATGGAAACTCAGAGAAATCAAATGGCTGCTTCTGGGATATTTTTGATACAGGTTTTAAATGCAGGTATAGTTGCCTCACCGTTCTCCCTGCATTAACATACGCCTCAGAGACCTGGGCCCTATGAAAGCAGGATGAGAATGCTATTCGGGTCTCCCAGAGAGGAATCGAAAGAGCTATGCTTGGAATATCACGCCTCACTCAAGTGAGAGAAGGAATCTGGAGTTCTGACCTCCGTAGCTATTCCAGAATCAGGGATGCTGTCTCATTTGCCAAGGCATCGAAAATCAGATGGGCTGGACATGTAATGCGATTTGGAGACAACCGCTGGACTAGAGCCATTACTGACTGGATCCCACGGGATGTCAAAAGATCACATGGCCGCCCACCTACAAGATGGTCAGACTTCCTTGTCAAGACCCTGAAGGAACGGTTTGAGTCTCTTCATATTCCTGAATCAACCAGATGCCATTGGGCTACATTGGCACGTGATAGGGTCCAATGGAAATGTTACTGGCGCCGGCTCGAGCAAATTGATGAATAACGGGATTCAAGTGATCAAGTGATAGTTGCCTCCAGTAACCCAGTTCTTTTCTTTTTCCATGATGATGTGTGTGGAGCAGGAGGCAGTGGGGGATTCAGGTGCAGAGAGCAGCACTTCCCAAAATCAGACAATATGGTGTGAGTATGAGAAGGCCAAAATAGGCCACACCCAGGATTATTTGGGGACCATGAGTTTCTGGGAATCAATTTAGGGTTTCTGCATGCTTTATGCATCCCGGCCCTTTGAGGGAAACTGTTGCTAACCAGTTCAAGCATCGCAATGAGCAGAGTGAAAGTCTGTTCTCCATTATGAATCTACCTTTTCAGAGTTTATAGACTCCACCCGCCTCTCACTCCTCCTTAATTGAGATAGAGTAGGAATATAATGTTAATACTAATCAATTAGGTTACCTCAATATGACATTTTAAAAAATGGCTAATAACCATTCCTACTAAGTCTAGGATATTGGGTGAATTTTGCAAGATAGTAGGTCACAGAAAGAAAACAAGCTCCAGATCAGAACTTACTTCCATTATAAAACTAACTGCACGCAGTTCCCAAACAGGAGACTATTAAGTTCTTTTACTTCTTATTGACAGATTGATTTGTGATGACACTGTGCTACTCAGTGGAAAAGGAAAAAAAAAACTGAGCATCTCCAAAAATTTCTCATAAAATTAACTGTAAATAACGAGAAAGATGTTGAAATATTAACGCCTCCTCTGTGAACATATCAAAATGCTCCCTCAGCCACCTTCCATCTGCTTGTCCGCCTCTTCCAGCGTGAGCACAGCCTCCCTTCTGTTTCAGCCTGCTTCATGTCTAAAAAGATTGAGCCAAAGTTTGTTTCAGCACACTAGAGAGTATACTTCTCACATTTCCGACACATTTGGCCATCCTAATTTAAAATATGGTGGGAAAATAGCACACTTGCGAGCTGTTCCTTGCCATAGGTTTAACTGTGTACCTCAGAATATTCATTTCTCTATTCTAAAACGTATGTTCTAAATTCTGTTAACTTAGCTTCAAAATGAAGATAACAGCAGCAACAGCAGACAATGCTAATGTAGCATTGTTCTGAGCACTTTATAATCATTCATTTGATGCCACAATTATTAATGCACTTACAGAAAATAAAATAGAGTCTCTCGGGAATTCTGTAACATTTTCAAGGTCACAGACCTAAGGGAGCAGAGCCACTGCGCTGAACTCCAGAGTCTAGATTCTTACCTACCGTGCTTAAAGGCCATAAGCAAGCATTAACCATTTCTTTTCTGATATGTGGTCTTTATTATGTTACAGTGAAGACCAAAAAAGACTTGAAGCATGAGTAGAGGCGGAGCTGGATATGGCCTCAAAAAGATGTGTCTAAGGCATACTTCTGAAACTTGTGAATGTCACCTTATTTGGGAAAAGAGTCTTGGCAGATGTAATAAATATCTTGAGATGAGAGCTTTCTAGATTAGAATGAACTCTAAGTCCAATGACAACTGTTTCCTGAAGAGAAAGACAGAGGACATTTGAGATACAGAGACATATGGAGGAGAATGTGATATGAATACCGGGGTAGAGATAAGAGTGGCAAATCCACGCCAGGTAATGATGCCAAAGGTTGCTGGCAGCCACCAGACTAGGAGAAAGGCATGGCACATTTTCTCCTTCATAAACTCTTAAAGAAACCACGCTTAGTGTCACCTTGGTTTCAGATTTCTGACATCTACAACTGTGAGAAAATAAAATTTTATTTAGTTTTTGATTAGGTGACTCCAAGAGTTGGAGGCCAGGATTTGCACACTAGGAACCTTAGGTTTAGTCCCTGAGACAGCATGGTTGCCTGAACACTGCTTCAGTGGCAATATATGTAAATAAATACAACTCTGCTGTAAGCCACTAAGTTCACAATAATTTGTTATAGCAACCCCTAGGGAGCTAATGTGATGGCATATAGGCCCCTAAACCTTAAACAGAAACCACTATTACTTTATTAATTCTGAAATGGAGGCAGAGAGTAAAGAATTTGTTAACAGGTTTGTGGTAGAGGCTGGCAGGTCTCAACTGCATACAGATCTACCCATTCCAGGGCCATCCATTTCTTCAGCACCTCTCTGAAACGGCAGCCCTGCTCCACCATTTGTTTGTTGTGTACCTGTTTTCTCATCTGTAACACTGCTACTTTGGGGGAGCAAATGAGTTGATATGCATGCCCGGTGGCATTAATCTCAATACAGGTAAATGCTGTTCCTACTATATTTTTTGCTTTTTTTTTTGGGGGGTTCACACCGGCGACGCTCAGGGGTTACCCCCTGGCTCTCTGCTCAGAAATTACTCCTGGGTCTGGAGCGATAGCCCAGCGGGTAGAGGCGTTGCCTTGCACGGCCGGCTCATGCCGGCCTGGGTTCGATCCCGGCATCCCATATGGTCCCCGAGCACCGCCAGGGAGTAATTCCTGAATGCAGAGCCAGGAGTAGCCCCTGAGCATTGCCGGGTGTGACCAAAAAAAAAAAAAAAAAAAAAGAAATTACTCCTAACGGTTCTCGGGGGACCTTATGGGATGTCCAGGATCAAACCCAGGTTGGCCATGTGCAAGGCAAACACACTTGATGCTGTGCTATCGCCGGCCCAGTTTCTACTATTTCATTCCAATACATTTCTTTTTTTTTTTTTTTTTTTTTTTGCTTTTTAGGTCACACCCGGCAATGCTCAGGGGTTTCTCCTGGCTCTGCACTCAGGAATTACCCCTAGCGGTGCTCAGGGGACCATATGGGATGCCGGGATCGAACCCGGGCCAGCATGGTCCAGCCGCGTGCAAGGCAAACGCCCTACCCGGCTGGGCTATCGCCTCGCCCCGCCTATCTGCTGGGCTATCGCTCCGGCCCCTCCAATACATTTCTTTTGAAAAGGGCAAATCAGGAATATGGCAATGCCTAGAGAAATAACGGATACATTAGCAAATCTGATTTTTATGCATAGAAATTTACATATAATTAGTTAAAAAATCTTATTTCTCTTTTTTTTTTTTTTTTTTGCTTTTTTGGGGTCACACCTGGCAATGCTCAGGGGTTTCTCCTGGCTCTGCACTCAGGAATCACTCCTGGTGGTGCTCGGGGGACCATATGGGATGCCAGGGATCGAACCCGGGCCAGCAAGGGCCGGCCGCATGCAAGGCAAACGCCCTACCCGCTAGGCTATCGCTCCAGCCCCAAAAATCTTATTTCTCAATGTCCATCATCCCCAACTTGTACCTTGCTCAGAGTTGGGGCTCTATCTCCAAAAATAAATCCCCAAAATGACTGACCAGTGACCAGGACATTGACAGGAACATGTCATGCTAGTGGACAGGATCTGTGTAGTGGAAAAGGAATACATCTATGTCCTACACCCTTTCTCCCACTTGTATAGCCCCAACAAAGCAAGCTGGCCTTGAGCCTCCCACCTTCTTTCTGTTCTCTCATGGTGACCATTCCTCAGACATTGCTGTCCCAGGCAGCTGCCTGTCTACCAGCTTTGTCAACCATGCACAGTAAGACAAGCACCAGAATCTCTTCTTGCTGATGCTAATTTACTCCCAGAGCATGTTGACTACATGGCTGACATGCCCATCTTGGGGGCTGATGAGGAAGGAGTAACAAGCTCTCTATGTATTCAAAAGTTACTGCATGAACTAAATGCTACAGTATATCAACAGTACCATTCAGGGACTGAGAAGACAGCTCAAATGTGCATAAGCATATGTGTGACATGTTTAGGTCCTTCCTTGTTCAGTCCCTGAAACAACACCAGATGCAGCCTGATGACCCTGGAGCACCACTTGGGTATGGCACTGGTAGTCCTCAGCACTGCTGGTCTGAGTAGCGCTGCATCACCAGTCTCAGGCTTTGAACTACCCAGCGCACACCACTGAGGCAGGTGTCAAAGGGAGTAGCTTCCAACTCCCCTAAGCATTGCTCAGAAAGCCCCACAACAACAACAATAACAAAAGTAACAGTGATCATGACCATGTGGGATTCACAACAGTCATATAAGGGCAGTTCATCAAAGATAATCCCCATATCAACAACAAAAAAAGATAAAAATCACATGTTCACATCAGTAGTTTCTGGAAAAAATGTATTTTACAAGATTCAACATCTATTTATAACTTTAAAAACATACAATTCTTGCTTTCCGTCAAGATTTCTACCACAGATGGAAGAAAAACACGTTCCTGCACTTTCCATCTTCCTGTGGCAATCCGTATTGAATAGGGGGGATGCAGTATAAAATAAAATAATTTAATCACAATAAATAAGGAATAAAAGGAATATACTTCAGCATAACAAAAATCATGTAAGACACAGATAACATCATATTCAGTGATTAAAAAACTGAAGGGTTTTCCCTTTAGATACAAAAAAATAAAAGAATATACATTTTCTTTTTTTTAGTAATTTTTTTACTTTTTGGGTCACACCCGGCAATGCTCAGGGGTTACTCCTGGCTCCCATTCAGGAGTTACTCCTGGCGGTGCTCGGGGACCATATGGGATGCCGGGATCGAACCAAGGCCGGCACAGGCCGGCCACGTGCAAGGCAAACACCCTACCTGCTGGACTATCACTCCAGCCCCAAGAATATACATTTTCATCTCAACACAGTTTTAGATGTCCTAGCCAGAGCTATTGGATAAAGAAGGAATAACAAAAGATGCTATAGGCATAGAAAAAGTAAAAGCATCACTAATTGCAGGTGACATGATAATATACAGAGAAACCTTAGCAATGTCACCAGAAATTTTTTGACATAATTAATGAACTTAATAATCAAGATACAGGATCAAAATTTGTAAGTCTACTATATTTTATATACAATGAGTTAGAGGAAAAGAAAATTAAAGAAACAATCCCATGGTTATGTTTAAAAAATAATAAAATACTTAGGAAAATATCTAATGAAGGAAATAAAAAATTTCCTTCATTAGATAAGGAAATGTGAAAAAAAGGAAATTTTAAAGAAACAAGACAAAAGATATAGAAAAATATTCTATGTTCATGGACTGGAATAAACATCATTTAAATGGCTATCTTACAAAGAGTATCATTTATGTTGCTATCTAAGAAACAGACTCATCACAATCCCTATCAGAAAAAAAGTGGAATTTTCAAGAAAATAGAAAAAAACTCTAAAGTTTTTAAAAATAATCTAAGTAGCCAATGTATTTCTAAGACAAAAGAAGAAAAATGGAGACCTAATGCCCCTGACTTCCAAACTGTATTACAAAGCAATAGAAACCAAAACAATATGGCATAAGAGCAACAGACACATAGATCAATGAATAGAGAAGCCACAATTATATCCACACAGCATCTATTCTATAAGAGGGCTTGAGTCCATAAAATGGAGAAAGGAAAGTATCTCTCACAATGAGAAAAGAACTGGCATAAATGAGTTAAAAAACAAGACCACTAATTAATACCATATACAAAAAGTTAATAAAAAACATATTAAAGATATAAATTGGATCTGAATAGATTAGAATATAGCGCCCGCATGGCAGAGCCTGGCAAGCTGTCCGATGCGTGTTCGATATGCCAAATCCAGTAACAAAATTAGATCTGAAATCATAAAATTCAGAGAAAAGAAAGTATAGGTAATAATTTTGAGGTTCTCAGCATCAGAGTTTTTTTTATTCAAATCTTTTGGTAAGAGAGGAGGAATTAACAAATTAAATTAATTACATCAAATTAAAATACTTCTGCATAGCAAAAGAAGCTACCACAAAAACAAACAAGAAATTTAGAAATTCAGAGAAGAAACTTGTATGATATACACATAACTAGGGATTGTATCCAAGGTATAAAGAATTTATATAACTTAAGAACAAAAAGCAAGCAATCCAATAAAAGTGTAAAAAAAGACAAGAACGGACACTATCCCAAAAGAAGATATGTGTATAACCCAGAAACACATGAAATAATGGTCACTGACACTTACTAGTATATAAATGAAAATCAAGTACAATATCACCTCAACAAAATATCATAATGGTATCAAAAGAATTAAAAAGAGTATTGGCAAGAATGTAGGGAAAAAAGTAATCCTGGTGTGCTGTTGATGGGACAATATATGGTGTAATTTCTAACAAAAAGGAATGAAGTTTCCTTAAAAATTAAAAACTTGGGGCCGGAGTGATAGTCCAGTGGGTAGGGCATTTGCCTTGCATGTGGCTGGCCCATGCCAGCCCAAGTTTGATCCCCGGCATCCCATATGGTCCCCTGAGCACCACCAGGAGTGATTCCTGAGTGCAGAGCCAAGAGAAACCCCTGAGCATTGCCAGGAGTGACCCAAATAAGTAAAAAAAAAAAAAAATTAAAAACTTGTAAAACCATAACTCAACATTGCTCTCCTAGATATTATCTGAAGAATATGAAAATACTAATTTGAAAGGCACTTGCTCCTCTATGTCCATAGCAGCATTATTTACAATAATAAAATTAAATGAAATGCCCAGTGACAGATGACTTAATAAAGAAGATATGGTATTTATACTCAATGGAATACTACTCTACTACTAAAATGATGGGTCAGAGAGCAAAGGGCACATACTTTGTTGGCAGGAGGCCTAGACGTGGTCCCTAGCTCTACATGCTTCCCTGAGCAGTACTAGGAGCAACCCCTAAGTGCAAAGTTGAGAGTGGCCTCAAATACCACCATGTGTGCCCCAAAAACCTCCTGAACAATAAGAGATAAAATCATGAGAACAAAATAGAACTTGAGGTGAAAATAGAAAATGAATTAAGGAAGTGAGAGACTGTTGGATGACAGGCCTAGCTAGCTTGGGAGTTTTGCTGTTTATCCACTCACAGCTTAATCTTTTACATGTTCTTAAGACAGTGTTCATACTAATGAGATCTCTCTTCTATGTAAACACTGATGAGGGTGTGGAAGTTACAGAAGTCACCTTGACTGAATGAGTGACTTCTGATTTGTTATATATCTACTAAGACTTCTATGTTATCTAGATTGGGCACAGCTCCTCTTTATACCCACTGCACCCACCGTGGGACAGTTAGAATTTACCAGATTACCACCCTGGCTATGTTGAGACTATTGTTTAAGATTATAGGAAGGATCATACTAGTTTTCTCTCAAGAAGGCAAATGTGACCCTTTCAGTATATGGAGAACAAGATACTCAGAATCACCCTGATGCAGATAATAAATAAAAAGGACCTTGTGGGTACCATCAAGATTACAAGCCCATGAAATTAAGATGTATTATTTTATACCAGCCTCCCCCTCGCTCTCCAGTGTTTTACACAAGAAAAAATCTCAGAAGCAGGGATTAATTCTTGATTTAATCCTTTGTTTATACCTATAATAAGGTGTGGCATCACTCTTCCACACTCTTCTATTATCTAAAAGCTGTTTAGGGTTCTTTGTTGACAGGACCCTCCCTTTCAACAGTTAGGATTATTTTGCTGTATATAAGGGGACTGACTTGAGGTACACTCTCTCTCTTTGGTGGGACTTCTCTGGTGGGATCCTCTTTGGTGGGACTCTCTCTGGTGGGATCCTCTTTGGTTGGACTGTCTCTGGTGGGATCCTCTTGGTGGGACTCTCTCCAGTGGGATCCTCTTTGGCAGGAGACTTGGGCCCTCATGCATGGTCTAAGTTCTGACTAGAGCTAGAGTTCTTTCATTATATTGGATTGCGGTGATAGAGCTTTTGTACTATTAAAAGCCTTTTTTGGAACTGCACCAGACTGAGTTTTCATCCATTCCCCGGCAGCCTCAGAGGTAGAAGAGAATTTCTGTCCTGATACAGTTAGGGGACCCCAGCTTCTCCCGACAAGAGACAATTACCAGATGGCTTCACACCTATGTGAAATATAAATAACTAAAGCAAACACAATTGACCAAAAAACAAAAAAAAATCCCTAACTCCTGTTTGGTAATGAGTCTGTTGCTTAGAAAATCACTGAAAATTATAGCGGCTACTAGAGAGGATGTGAAAGGCAGGAGGAATGGCCATACAGGTCCTTTTGGTGATGGGATAGGATGGCACTGGAACCTAGATGATGGGTACTGTGAGCTCTATGCACATATGGAGGTGGGAAGTTATATCCCAAACATTCCATAGCATTATAATCTGATGGTAAATCAATAAAAATAAATACAACAACTTTTACCAGTACCTGCATGGAGGGATAGTCAATGCTTCCTCATAGATAAACACTAAAGAAATATTCTGCCTCCTCTTCTGAGTTGGGGCATACCTGGTGGTGCTCAGGACTTACGCTGGCTCTATGCTCAGGATCACTCCTAGAGGTGATCAGCAGAGCCTATGTGGTGCTAAGCACCTAACCCAGATCAACTGCTTGCAAGGCAAACACTTTACCCGCTGCACTATCTTTCTGGTCCATGCTATTATCTTTTTAACTGCTGACTATAACTGACTTTAATAGGTTCAGCCTCCCACTAGGGGAGAGGAATGAAAAGTAAAACATACAGACACCAACCCCACCCAAACACCTAACAAATTTATATTTCTTGCTGGTGAAAAATGTCTGTAATAAGATATGTGTTTTCCAAATAACAATGCTTATTGAAAGTGCCCTCTGATGTGCTGAATCTACCATTAGTCAATCTGACTGATATTACATATTTGAAAACTACAACTACCAAGAAAATGAAACACTCAGGGAAATTAAAGTCATTTTTCCCACAAACCAAATAACCATCAATCTATTATAATGGTTATCCTGCTCTAATTATAGCAATGGAGACACAGACATACATAACCACACGCACACACAAGCACGCACACGTGCATGCACACACACACACACACACACACACACACACACACCAGCCTCAGTTGTATTTATCCCAAAATAAAGTCAAAGCCAGCTGCTGAAATTAAGCTAAATAGTATTAAAGTTAACAATGTCCTTAGGAAATGCAGAACTGGGGTGCTGATTTCATCACAATTCTATCTGCCTATACTTTTCCCAGGAAGTTCAAGAACCAAAGGCAGCTGTGGAAACCCAAGTCATCAGAAAAGCAGATAAAGCTGCTCTTCTCCCTCAGAACAAATTCCCCTTAGGGGACCTCAGCATCTCCTTTTTTAGAATGAGAGGACAGCACCTTAATCTGCAGTAAATTCTTCATAGTTCTCTCTTTCCTTTCCTTCCATTCATTTGAGAAACATAATCCCTCTTGGGGCTGAAGACAGGACAGCAAGTAGGGTACTTGCTTGCAGGAGGCAAGCCCAGAGTCAATCCCCTGTACTCTGTACAGTTCCCCAAACACAACCAGATGTGATCGGAATATACTCTGAGCACCTCTGGGTTGTGATTCAAAGCCAAAAACAACAAAACCCATAATCCCTCTGACTCTCTAGACCAGGCTTCAGGCTTCCAGCATCATACCCGATGATATCATTATCTTTTACATGTGCATTATGTGTATGTTTTGGGCAACACCACCTGTGCTCGGGGCTTACTCTTGGCTCTGTGCTAAGAGATCACTGCTGGAGGGTTTTGGGAGACTTGTGAAATGCCAGGGATTGGACTCAGTTCTGCCATATGCAAAGCTAGTCCCCTAGCTGTTGTACCATCTCTCCAGCTCCCATATCATTGCCTTTGACCTGACATAACTAACCAACGGTTGATATGCTTTCTCCATTCTGCCTTCCCCCAAATATACTAAAGGTTATCCTCTCCCATTTTCCCATCGTGTTTGATCACTCATAAACTGCTAGAAGTCAAAAAAATAAAGGTAATGATAACAGCTAAGGATTTACATCTCTAAAACAAGGAGTAGACTAGAGCAACCTGGACAATGTCCCACCTAAGGCTACCAGATTTGCCTCCTGGTAAATAAAATTCAGAAATTCTGATTCTCCCAATCTTCTAAGACAGTAATTCCCAAGGTCACACAGTCAACACTGGCTAAAAAAATTTGCTTCAGGCCTCCTGGCTTCACAAAGCTCAAGAGGCATAAAACAAATACAAAAATTCTAAGATCCAGAATAAT
This sequence comes from Cryptotis parvus, assembly GCA_021461705.1. Taxonomy (NCBI): domain Eukaryota; kingdom Metazoa; phylum Chordata; class Mammalia; order Eulipotyphla; family Soricidae; genus Cryptotis; species Cryptotis parvus. The sequence goes on along the minus strand of JAJIBD010000930.1, from coordinate 355,681 downwards.
AATCCAGTAGGTAATGCATAAGCAAGGTGCATACCAACCCTAGTTCAACCCTAGCACCCCATATGGTCCCCCAAACCATCCAAGAGTGATGCCAGAGCACAGAGCCAGGAGTAAGCCCTGAGTGCCACTGGGGGTGAAACCAAAACCCACCCCAAAAAAAATTCTCTTTAAACCTGAACATCTTCCACCAAAAAATCATTGTAGCATCCTAGTCCAACACAGAAAACCTCTTCTGGCATTATTTAAGAACCACTTTTCTCCATCTGCCCTCCTGGGAGCATGGGTTATATTTCTGCTGCATTTCTATCAGATAGGGTGGTAATTAGAATGTCTAAGAAATGCCATCAACAGCAAAAAGTAAAATTAGCTTTTACTTGTAAATTCCTCCTGGGAAATACCGGCTCCTGGCTCCACCAAGCCAAGTCATGAGCTTGCTGTGTCACCTATAGCAGACAAACCATCCTACCACAAGCACCTGGATACAACCCCAACTAACTGCACTGGACACCTGCCTTTGACTGCTTCGACCACACCTGCCTCATCTTCCCACCAGAACCCTGTCAAATTATACTCTAATCATAACAGCACTGATCTTCTGCCTGCAAGACACGCCTCATATTACTGGAATTTTTGAGTAGCTTGACATTTTGGCATGTTTTGTCCAAGAATTTCTATACCTTTTTTCCATTCACAACCTCTTTTTGCCCAAGAAATGTTTTCATAAAGCCAGGTATATAAAATAGGCAGACAAACATTTACTGATAATAAATCATCCATGCCTAACTTTGGAGACCTACTTGGGAGTGAGTCAGCTCAGCCACAAACTCTAAGTTTGGGCAAATGACCTCTCTGATCTCTTCGCTGGCCTTGCTCTAGTATAGTGAGAATAATTCTAATACCTACTTCAAAGTGTCATCATATGGATTAAATAAGATACTATATTACTATATTAAAGTAATATAGTAATATAGCTAGTCAGCACAGTACTTAATATATCATTATTTTGTTTAGGGTATAAGTAGGAAGTGCTTTCCGAGCTATGCTGATCATTTTTATTCTTATCAAGGGAACAAACTACAGTCAGGTGGGTGTGCTAAATGGGAAAGTGATTCACAGACTTCACATGCTTCCTGAGAAAGATCTGAGAAACCCAGATCTGCCCAGTTGCCCCTCCAGAATGCCTTCTAGAAGTCCTTCCTATTTTATAGGTGTTGGGAGAATTCTGAGCCTGCTCTCCTGGACCTGGCTTGACTTTCTAAAAGAGAGCAAGAACGCTCACGTCAAAGCTCTTCACAGAACTTATAGTCATTGGGTAAGAGTTTCCTTCCCTAGCTCAAAATTCATGTCAAGTGAAAATCCAAGGCAGAGTTAACCTATCAACCTGTTTATCAAAGTATATCACTGCTGCGCTCCTTATTCGTGTTCTACATAGGAAAAAGAACTGGGTCTCTAATGATTTTCACAAGCTGGTAAGAAGACAGAAAGGGTGTCATAAAATTCTTCACCATCTTCCTCAGCCCTTAACATGAAAACAGGAATAAGGTTGGTTCTGAATTAATCCTTACTCGATAACTTAAAATATTTTTGCTCTTTGCTATATTAAAAAATGCCTTTTAGCATAATTTAATTTGCATTGGTGGATTTTATTTACAATTACAATAGAATTATCTAAAGCAAACCAAGAATTCTGATACCCTGAGACAAACACAATGAACCAAAATGTCCTTAATAAACATATGTTAAATGTGTGAGAGTCAGAGGCTAGGTAAGACAGAAAATGGAACAGTGTGCTAACAATGTCAAAAGTACTAATACCAACCTAGAACTGAACATTAAATACAGGCAAAAAGATACACATGACAACCCTTTAATGTGTGTTCTGTTATCCACAATCTGGAAGGGAAGGAAAAGAGAAAGATATAGAGAGAAAGGGAAAGAAATAAAGAACCTGCCATGGAGGCGGGCTGGAGGAGGGGGAGGGAACCGGGGATGTTGGTGGTGGGAGATGGGCACTGGTGGAGGGATGGGTGCTGGAACACTGTATGACCAAAACCCAAATATGAACATCTTTGTAATTGTGTATCTCACAGTGGTATAATAAAATACTTAAAAAAATAAAAGTGAATATGGTGTTTAAAAAAATTAAAAAATAAACATATGTTAAACATATACCTTACTTTGACAACCAACACTAGCAGTCTTTCAACTTATTCCTTTGGAATAGACTAAAATCTATCAGCTCAAGGACATTGTAACTGGATACATACATATGATGCAGCTCATCTACAAATTATTACCCTACCAACAAACATATACTTAATAACCAACAAAATCCATGCAGAAGTGCCCTACTTCTTAACACAAACTGAGTAACACTGAGCTAAAGATATGTCTCATATCACTATTAACTTATTCATTTCATTAACTACCAGGAACTATTTACTCACTAAAACATATTATTAAATGCCCATAACTAGGTAGTGGTTTAACCTAAATATTCCTTGCAGGAATAAAGAATTGAAATGTGCACAATTCTGATTAAGCATATTTTTCTCAGGAAAATTAAAAAATTCTCATTGCCTTGTCAAACAGTTCCTAACTTCACAAAGTTAAAAACCAGAGTTTTAATTTTTAGAGGAAGCAAAATTTATTACTTATTACAATTCTAAATTTGAGCGAATTCTAAATTTGGCCATTAGGTACACTCCAACTTTCCATCTCAAATTTACTTATTTCTACTGGTTTGGGGATTCCTTGGAAACCTTTACATTATTTCACACTGATATTTCTGAAAGGTGTTCTAAGAAATACTTCAATAAATTTTAATTTTTACTTCTTTTTTAGATAATGTGTTCCTAGGAGTCAATAGAACTCAATTTAAAATCTTAACATAAATGTTAAATTATAACATGTGTAGTCCTGAACATTGCTGATTTTAAGTAACTCCATCCACCTTGTACCTCTAATTCTTCAGTGAAAATAAACTCATTCATAAAAAGTAAATAATTGTTTAAGCTTTCATATAATATGCAATCTGACAATATGAATCACTTATGTCCACTCTGATAAGTTCACATGAATAAATGCCACTTCAACAATTTCCCGGGGAGGTGGGCACAATCAGATACATGAATTGATAAAAATAGGTGAGATGAGATTCCAGAAGGCTACTCAAGTTGCCACTCTCAATAGCTGATTATAGACAGAGGCCACGGTAGTTAACTTTGGTCTTGGTCTTTCTAGTAATTAGAGCAAGCAAAGCTCCCAATTTCATATTAAACAAATATATTTCCCAGCAACAACTGTCTTTCAGTCTTACCACAGTACCTACGGGCTCTTTAAAGAATTTAATCTAATTGCATGGGAGAATATGCCAAATCATAACTTTGCTGGGAGGGACCATAGATCTTGAACTTCCTTCACCACTGCTGATTGGATCTAAAACTGACTCTGGATTCAAGGAGGGTGAGTCAGGTACTTGGTTCCATAAATCTGAAACTGAATGGAGCAATTCCAGGCAGTCTCTATGAAGCCCTTGAAAGATGCATGCGCGAGCACGTGTGTGTGTGTGTGTGTGTGTGTGTGTGTGTGGTGTTTTACTTGAATGGCCACTTTTTCACAGGAGACAAGAGAGACACAGAGAAGGAAGAGAGGAAATGGAAGAGAAGAGAGGGGAGGAGAGAAAAGGGGATGAGGAAAAGGGATGGGAGAGACAGTGGGATTGTTCTTATTGCTAATCATTTTCCAACTGACTTGATTTCTGTCCTCCAAACACCTGGCATTTCTACCACACTTAGTCCTGGGAGGAACTCTTTCCTGTTAGTGAAGCCTCCCTTCTTACGCCTTCAGCAAGCTTAGATGGATTTCTGATACTTACAACTATATTCTCCCTTGCACAAAAAGTAGGTAAATGAGTTCATAAATAAAATGAACCTGATTCCTGAAAAGAAGAGATTTCAGAGGGTAATGCTGTTGGGCAAAGTGCAAACTTGGAATTCTGAAACCAACAGGAAACGATCTGACTTCAGGATACTAGTTTGTATTATGTGAAAGACAAATCCTGAATAGTGATGTCAAATATCACATCAAAATGTATCTGGGGGTGCAAAGAGATTCCTGGGCTTAGAAGACAACCCTGTACACTCACAGTCCCTGGAAATAACTCAAAGAGCTGGAGCACATGCTTTGCACGTTGAAGCCCCAGTTTAATCCCTAGCAGATATGATCCACCAAGCAAGAAGTCCCATGTGGCTGCCCAGGTATTACTGATAGTGGCCCAGGCCCTAACACCAAATATTTTTAAATCCCTTAGTTCCTATAGCTCGAGACAAAGTCAAGAAAAGTCTAACTGGATAGGGCAAGAGACATAAGTAGAACAGGATTAGGGTGCTTGCCTGGCACCATATAAAGTGCCCCCTACCCTCCACTCCTGGGGGTCAGGAGTAAGCCCCCTCCCCACTGCTAGCTACAGCCCAAAAAACAAAGAACATTCTAATTGAGTTAATGCATCCTCATCATAACCCAATAATAGTTCCCCGTTTCTGAATCTATGCTCTTGTGGGGTCCAATGAATTTGTCAGAGTCATAATCACTGAAATCTGCTGGGCCTTTAATGAGCAATCCCAAGGAGAAGCTCTGATTCCTCTGCCCTCGACTGCCCAGCTGTACTTTCCAGCCACTCCTGGACACATTTCCTCCCTTCCTTCTGAAAGGAGTTTCGTGCTAAGAAGCTCCTTTTGCCTCCTCCAGGGAAAGCTCTAGCAGAGTCACTTTAATCTGTCTGTGCCTTCTTTCATGTGTTTTGAAGGGTCGACTTAGTAGTGTCAAAAATGCTCACTAAACATCCTATAACAGGTTTACAAAGTGTGGAGTCCCTTCCTTACTCTACACTTTTTCTCTACAGATTATTCTTACTAAAAAAGCAAATTGCACACTGAACCCAAGATACAATCAAATGTTAGCTGCATGAGAAACAGAAGAAACTGCACGTGCCAGAATTCTGTTTGTCAGGCTGCTCTAAATCTTGGCTGCATGCCTACACTCTGCCTAAAACCCACTTTGCAAACTTTTGAAATGCTTTCCAGGTTTCAGAACCTGACCTTTAGAGCAACTTTAACTCTGTGTGTATGAGAGAGTGAGAAAGACAAAGAGAGAGAGAGAGCACTAGAGAGACAGAGAGACAGAGTGACAGAAAGTCAGAGATTTACAATTTTCTATAGTCTGGCAAAGCCAAACCTCTTACTGAGTCCAAATGCCAACTTGGGGGTAGTGGAAATTTGCACACAGATGTCAGTGGACTCCAAAACAACATAAGAGCTCCACCTGCAACTAATTATAGAAGCTGAAATTGTGCTCTGGCCAGAAGCAGCCAGGTTCAGAACCCACCCCATCTGCTTTGGCCGATAAAATCACTGTTACTTTTCTTCCGTCAACATAGCCGCCCTTCTTAAAATCCTCTTAATACACTGTCTGTAGGGAATTATTCTGGGCAGGGCATCTTACAGGGTACTTTTCCTCCTCCCTTTGCTTGGTTTCAATAAAAGTCTTTGGCACAAGACTTAAGTAATCAACTCACTGAAATATTCTGATCTATAATTTTTTTTCCTTAGTTGTGTGCTATTGCTACTTCATTGCCAAAATAAAGTGATCCAAAGAAAAATGGAAAGATGGAAGTCATTTATCTATCCCAAAGTCCAGTCTACAAGAATGCTTATTTTCTTCCCATTATCCAAATCTTTCATTAAATTTGTTTTCAATCTAGAAATACAGATCTGTAAGGCAACTAATGCAGTACACATGGCTAATCCAAAAGCTGACTTCAAGAGATTACTGAGACCAAACGAGCTGACATCTGTGACAAAGATGTATAGTTCCCTTCAAATCACTCTTCTTCATTTTAGCAAAGAAATCAACTGTTGGCTCTATGCCATCACATGTATCTTCAGAACCTAAGGATGCTTTCACCTATTAGTAAGAGGCAAGTAAGAATTGTGGTTTCAGTGTAAGCAGGGCACTGCCTGAGTTTGTACTAAAGATTCTCCACCTTTCTGGAAAGGTAGACAAAAACTCTAGCTCCCTAAACACTCCAAAATGGCCATGTTAAGATGAAGACTTTACACACACACACACACACACACACACACACACACACAGTTTGGGGTCAGACCCTGTGGTTCTCGGGTTAGTTTTTGGGGTGTCACACCCAGAAATACTCAGGGATTATTCCTGGCTCTGCATTCAGGAATTACTCCTGGTGGAGATGAGGGGACCAAGGGATCCCAGGGATTAAACTCAGGTTGGCTGTGTGCAAAGGCAAATGTCCTCCCTGCTGTACTATGTTATTAATTAATGATTTATCAAAAGATACTGAGCTGCACGTGATCAGATGACCAACTCACGATGACTTAACAGTGAGGGGTTTTTTTTCCTCTCACATGACTAGAAGTGAAAACAGGCTCTCTGCTAATAGTGCAACTGCTCAGAGACAACATGACCTTTATTCTAGGCCTTTAATCACAGTCACTATATGGCAGACAAATCTAGGCATGACATTGATGCACCAGACAGGACAAAGTAGGAAAGAGCTCTGCTGGTCACATTGCTTCTTTTGATCAAGAAAACAAAAGCTGTTCTAAAACCTACCATATTTCCATGTGGATTTTGCTAAACAGATACTTGATTGAGAACCGGAAGCACAGCCACTTATCAGGCATCCTTAGGACATTTGGGGAGGTTCAGCCAAGAAGCCCCCTTTGATCATACTGGAAGTGCTTCTTCACCTTCACAGATCACAGCCTTTCATGCCTCCCCTCCAGAAATGCTCCTGAAAAGCCTTTTTCCCGTGTGTGCCCTTAGTTCTGGGATATTTATAGTTTGTGTCAGATGGGCTCACATATATAAGTACTTACTCACTCAATTCCCCTCTTTGTTTATTAAGCTTTTGCAGTGCTGGGGATCCAATCCAGGGTCTTGGAGCCACATCCCAATTTCCTTCTTTGCTTTAGCAGATACCTTTCCTCTGACCTCACTGACTTTAGGCTTGGCCATGTAACATGCTTTAGAAAATGTAATATGGGTAAATATGATATAAGCAAAGGCTTTAAACGTGTTTATGTAGTGTGGTTGGACATTGAGTGGTTTGGCCACCATGGGTTTGAAGCCCTGAATAACTGCTGTTCCAAGGAAAACAAAAATTCTTTGGGGGGCGGAGCGATAGCACAACGGGTAGGGTGTTTGCCTTGCACGCAGCCGACTTGGGTTCGATCCCCAGCATCCCATATGGTTCCCTGAGCACTGCCAGGAGTAATTCCTGAGCAAAGAGCCAGGAGTAACCCCTGAGCATTGCCAGGTGTGACGCAAAAAAGCAAAAAAAAAAAAAATCCTGTGGGACAAACTTGAATGAACTTAGAGCCTAGACCCTGTTACAGGGGTCCAGCCTTGCACAAATAAGGTGCAGCCAGCCAAGAGGTATGTGAGGGAAAGATAAATATTCTTCCTCCATTGTTTTTAATAGTCACCATTTATTCTAACCTTAAATGAGAAGAGAATTGTTTGACAAATAACAATTATACAAGTTTGCAGGGGTTTTCCCAACTGATTTCTCTTTGACCTTCTAACCTGTTTCAGTTGTTTTAGAGAAATGTTCAACCAACCCTGTATTGTCCTTGCTTATGTGGCCTAGAAATTGGTTTCCAAGAAAAAGTAGCCGTAAGTCAGATCTTGGGCTTAAACTGAGCACATTGGGATTTAATGAGAAATAAGGATGCTGCTTTCTTACACGGAATTCTCGGCCAATGTGATGATTCATAACTCCATCCTTCAGATACTATGATCTGGATCTTCCCAGGCACTGAGATATAAGAACAGTTAATCCCATAGCTCCAATCAACAATTTCATAACCATTCTCAACGGTTAACAGATGTTATATACACAATGACCATATTTCTTTTCTTCCCAATAAAGCAAGATATGGGTACCCCACTGGAGGGCTTCAGTCTCCAGTGGGGTTTTTCTCCACTGGGAAAAAAGAATAAACCAAATGCAAGACAGATTTCCAACACTGCCAAAATGGAATTCCAAGTATATCCCAACTGAGGCCAGTTCCAGAGAAAACACAATCAAAGTAGCAGGGAGAGCTTCCTGGGCAGCAGTGGTGGAATTTGGATGGTCACTGAAAAGGTTTGGGAACCAGATAGATAATACAGCAGGAGAGGCATTTGTTTTGCAAGCAGTTAACCTGGTTGGATCCTAGTGGCACGAAATGATCACCAGAATCTCAGTGTCTGAGCATATCCAGATCATAGTATCTGAAGGATGGAGTTATGAATCATCACACTGGCCAAGAATTCCGTGTCACTAGTGATCCCTGAGCATAGAGCCAGGAGCATGCCCTGAGCACAGATGGCTGCAGAGGGAGGGAGGGAGGGAGGGAGGGAGGGAGGAGGAGGGAGGGAGGGAGGGAGGGAGGGAGGGAAGGAAGGAAGGGAAGGAAGGAAGGAAGGAAGGAAGGAAGGAAGGAAGGAAGGAAGGAAGGAAGGAAGGAAGGAAGGAAGGAAGGAAGGAAGGAAGGAAGGAAGGAAGGAAGGAAGGAAGGAAGGAAGGAAGGAAGGAAGGAAGGAAGGAAGGAAGGAAGGAAGGAAGGAAGGAAGGAAGGAAGGAAGGAAGGAAGGAAGGAAGGAAGGAAGGAAGGAAGGAGAAATCATTTGTCTTTCTAAGCCAGTTCGTTTGAAATTATACATTAGACATTATTGCAGCAACAGCTACTTAATAAATAGGTAAGAAAAATGTCAAGGTCAAGTAAGTTTGGTAAATTGCTGGGCTCATTCTCCTGCATGTTCTAACTCACTGAAAAAGTCAGAACATTTTACATGCTGTGGTGTTGTATTAGTTTGTTATGGTGGACATAGCAAAAAAATAAATCAATCACAAACTGGGTGACTTATTAAACAGCAGACATTGGTTGTCTCACAGTTCTGGAAGATAAAAGTTCAAACTCAAGAAGTGAGTAAGGTCTCTGCTCCAGACATCTCTCCACGTTTGTAGATGACATATTCACCCAGTCTCTTCACCTGGTCTTCCCCTATGGCCATGTCTCTGTTTAGGCCCAAATTTCTTTTTTTAATAAGGATAGTAGTCGTGATGGGATAGGTACCACCTAATGACTTCATTTTAACCTATTTGTGAAGACCCTCTATCTAAATCAAGTCATGGTATAAGCACTGAGGGTCAGAGCTTCAACATAGCTATTTGGGGAAATTAAATCCACCTGATAATATACACCTGAATCCACCTGATAATATACACCTGAATTTCTAGAACAGGATTAGCTAGTATGACCTGATTTGAGTTTATTTTACCAGAAAATTCCGCTTGGAAAGTGCAAATTCTTGGATATAGTGAGTTTTAGGGATCCACGAATCCTAAGGCATGAAAGGAAGGAGTTTAGAAAGGCCAGGATCAGACAAATCACAGCAGTGAAAGTATCCCAAAGACTAATGGGACCTGACACTCCAAGGCTGAGCCTCTGATTTCAAACAGTCAGTGCTCAAGGCAACTTGCCATTGTATTGAACTGCAGGCAGCCATTCCTTCATATGCAGTTTCCTCGCTACCTTCTCTACAGGAGACACAATTAATTCTTTCTCTCACTTCCAACTGGTGCAATTTTTCATATCTAAACAAGAACCATAAAATAAGTATTTTAAAACAGAGATGAATGACCTCTACCGAATGAGTGTATAAATACCATATATTTATTCAAACAGAAAGAAAATAATAATAAATGAAATACAAAAATGTAATGTCTTGAGACTGGAGAGATAATATAGCAGGTAGAGCACCTGCATTGCAAGAGGTTGAGTGGAGTATGATCCCCATATGGTCCCTGGAGCCCCACAAGGAGTGATTCCTGAGTGCAGAGCCAGGAGTAAGCCCTGAGCACAGCAGGGTGTGGTCCAAAAAAACTAACCAAAAAAAAAAAGTTATTTGTCTACACATTTTTCAAGTTACAGGCCCAAAATGAGAATCAAGCATATGTTGAAGGTAGCTCAAAAACTCCTCAAGAAAATGATATTAATATTGACTTAGAGTAAATTATTTCCTATTGTACTAAGCCATAAATATAAATTAACTCATAACAGTTGTTTAAAAGCTGTGACCATCTCTCAGATTTACTTACACTTCTTTGGTTAGGTTTCTTAATGACCTTGTCCCACTTCTTCAATTTACACATAAGATGAGTAAATATTACATTCAGTAAAATCTTGCAGCGTGTGATTCTATTTATATGCATGAGGATTCTTGGCTAGCCACACGATTTAGGAAATTGTTGGTTAAAAGTGCTTATGTATACATACTTTGGAAAAAAAGCCCTTAAATATATAAAGTTAATAACTGTACAAAAAAAAATCCAGGAACATGAAAAGTCAATTAACTTATATGCACCAAGCTGCCAGATATAAATCTATATAAATTTTCTGAAAATGTATTCTCTACCAAGTTTCTCTTTCAATTTCCATCACAGGTAGACAGAGCAGAGATGCTTCAAATATCAAGATCCCATATCATCTTAGGAGTAAATCTAGTCACTTTACTTCCCCGTAGCTCAGCCTCCCATCCAGACCCACAGGTGATCAAACATCAGGGGTCAGTTTCCAGTATCAGCTCAACTCCAAGCACCTCCATATGTTTGACCCTGGTGGCACCCAACACCTTATTGTCAGGCCCTACCATTGAGCCCTCTGGTCTTATTTGCCCAAATATCACCAGGAACGGCTCCCAGGCCTTCTGAACACTGTCGGAAGTACCCTTCCCACGTCCAAAACAAACACAGTCACAGTCACTTACCCACTGTTTCCAAGATTCCAAACAATCTTGTACTTCTTATGACACAGGGAGAGTATTCAACATTCCCCTTAAAACTGGAATTGGGATCTGTTTCCTCGGATATAACCACTAGCACTTCAAAATCTACTCAAAGGAATTGAAGAGTGGGGGCTCTCTGCAGAGCACACAGGAGAACAGGGTATGAACTGTACTATCACTCATCTATGGATTTCTCATGGACCCAAGTTCCATCAGTCTACCTTACAGCGCACAAATTACCAAGTTCTATTCACATAGCACGATCTGAATTATTTTTAAATTATCTCATTGTGCATTACTGAACTTCTCTTTCCTAATTTTGAAGCTTGCAATGTAGACAATATTTCAAACTTTTTTCTCGCTACTTGCCTTTGTCCAAAACAATTCTGAACCATTTTTGCAGGAATGTACAGGGACATGAGCCATTTTGAATTCAAGAGGATGAAGCATGTGGAGAACTGGGGAAATACACACAGCAGTGACAAGTTCACAAAGACCCCTCAACCAGTAAAGTCAGAGAGCAACAGAAGTCACAGCAAAAAAGTGTTGATCTGATTTTAGAATGAAGAACAAAGCTTCCGGTTTCAACTTAAAGTCACATTTCCACATCTGAAAATCAGCAGTCTCTGTCAGCTAATCAAAGGGATAGGTGATTGCTCTCCACACATGGGAGAACAAAGAGCAGAATCTGCTACAGAACACAAAAGCTCCTGCTGTCACCTGGACTCTAGGGGACTGTAGCCAAGGAAACAGACTGGAGGTCAGTAGATGATCCCAACAAAAGCAGAAGATTCTACTAGGTCAACACTCAGACCAATTATTGAAAAAGCTTTAACCAAGTTAGAATTATCTCAAGTTTCTTGAATTTTTCTTATCCTTTTAATTGTGCCAAATGGTAAAGTACACTTAGTCCCCATGTTTTAGTACTTGTCTGACTACTAGTAAGAGGTGAAGGTAGGATGTAAACCCAGGTATGTCTGACACCAAATCCCTTATGAAAAAACAGCAAGTATACAAGTGAGCTTACAAAACAAACAGAGTTTGAACATGGAGACTGGAAATAACCAGAAGGGGACAAGCAGGATGAGGAATGCTAAGAAGTTCGTCAGTGGAAGAGAACATAGAGCAAAGTCAGAGAAGTAGAAAACACTGAAAGTGTGCAGGAATTACCAAGCTGTAGTATACTAGAAGATGTACACCTACTTGTATATCTTGGGCGATGGAACATAGAGAACATAGAGCAAAGTCAGAGAAGTAGAAAACACTGAAAGTGTGCAGGAATTACCAAGCTGTAGTATACTAGAAGATGTACACCTACTTGTACATCAGGACGATGGTATGAAATAAGAGAGCTGAGGCCTTCTAACAGAAGGTACTGTAAGCATCACCAAAGCTTATGATATTATTATGAAAGTAATGAAAAAATTACTGAGGGAATTTATAGCAGATTTAGCAAATCACAGGTTGCCAATAGTAAAAGCTGATCTTGCTATGAGGTGGAAGATATAACGAAGAATAATAAAATACACTTTGCACATAGTAAAGTCATACCAAATGGAAAAGCAAGTAAGAACAGGTTAAAATAAATTCTAACATCTACTAAATCAATTTAACCAAACTCCATTGAATCTAGTTTAATTTGCTGTTTAAATAACAAATTATACTCATTTAAAAAAATGCCTCTGGCACTTCCCAAAAAATCAATTCACCAGTCAAATATGGCCCTTTAAACATGGCTACTCTCAGGAAAGCCAACCTTTTCCTCAACAGGGGGAACTGCATGTGATTTGCTGCTGTGGCTACTAGAAAGGAAATCAAAATTGATCTGATATAGAAGTTAGGTGATGAGGAGCGATACTCCTTCTCTGCAAATTGTGAAAACATTATTGGAAAATAAAGAGAAGACAAATGTAAACTTGCATCTCCCGTGCCCTCTTGCAGTCTCCAATTTAAAAATATTTCTTGATAACACCAAATTCTCTTCTGCATGAGCTGTAGTGTCTGCAGAGTGTCAACTGCTCGGTGAGATGCCAACCTGAGAAACACAGAGTTGAGTAATAACCTACCTGATTTTCTTCATGAGAAACCCTCATCTGCTCCTTGAGGACAGACATTCGGGCTGCTTCTTCTTTCCTCAAGACTCTCTCCTTCTTGAGCTCGGGACTCCAGAAGGTCTTGATGCTGTTCATGGAAGATCCCAACTTGCTGTCCTTGATGTCTAACTCCTTCCGAAGGAGGTCATTCTCTCTCTGAAGTTCCTTGAGCTGGGCTTGAAGGTCTAGCATCGTGCTGTCTCTCACCTGCCTCAACATGGAGGGCACCTGGTGGTGGTGATGATGGGATGAACTGGTCAGACCCCCATGCTGATCCGTGTATGAAAGAACATCTGTGTGGGAAAGTCCAGCTGAAGCAATATTAGGACTACTCCCCATGGCTGTCACTCGGCCTCCATATACCGCTCGATTTGTGGCCCTGCCCAGAGTCATGGTGCCTTTTGGGTAAGTTGTTGAAGCCACTCCCTCATGGTCACTCAGATACATGGGTCCAGACGTAGCATAGGCTGCATTAAGGGACTGGATGTTCTCCATGGAGAGAGTTTTACCCGTCCCTCCACCTCCCCACTGCTTGTTCGTCGGGTGACCCAAACGAGGAGATCTTGGCAAACGTGGAGATCTGGAAGGGCTCCCTTCCAGATTGCTGATTGTTCTTGCACTTCCATACATTTTCCTTGTATTATGAGGTACTATCAAAGAGAAGGAATGATATATACTGTTGGCAATTCAGCCAATATTTTCACTGTTGGCTGGTATCTCCACTTCTGGCCAAAATTTTCACTGTGTTCGTTTAAGTCTATACCTGAAAATTACTCCAATCAGATATCTGAAAAAAAAATTTAAAAAAGAATAGTTGAAACACTTTTTAAAAAAAGGATAGTTAAAACACTTTTTTTAGAACTCTATGGCATTAATTTTTCAAACAGAATGTATAGATTAATAATGACAAAAACAAATAGATGGTAAGAAGATATTCATACCCATATTTGTTCAGAAGGAAAGTGGATCCAAACCTCTGCTTGCTTCCAGTAAACATTATGTAAACTCTACACATCCAGCTCCCAACCAAGGTCAGTATTTCTCAGTCAAAAACAGATGCTGGTTTTCCCTTAGAAAAATGAAGCTCTGCACTTTTGCTCATGCTAAACGACATTTGGAACCCCCAGAAAATCACCATAAAATTCCTCATTTTGGATGTTTTAACTATGAAGTACTCCATCCTAGGACCACAACCTTCATAAATAAGTGGCTCAACAGTGACTCAAGAAGCTACGGCAATCAGTTATTTGGCCTTAAGGGAAATAAGGCAAGTGTGTCTATAATGATCTTCTTCAGCTTTAAGATGTTTAAGCATCTTAGTGCAAGGGCCTTTCCTATGCCCATACATACAGACATCACTAACCCATGATAGATCTAGTTTCTACTAGGTTCAGAACTTGTCTCAAACCAACACTCTACCACTAAGTCAACTGGCATTAAAACACATGCATCTTGGAGGAAGAAGAAAAACTACATTCAACAAGTCTTGTCAAATAACAAAAAATCCTTACAATCAGATTCCAAATGCTTTCACTAGAAGGGAAAAAAAAAGGCACTTCTGCCATTATTCCTTCCACACACATCTTTCAGCCTGGTATTTTGAAACTTTTTTTCCATTCTATTTAGTGGTCAATATTGACCACTCTGCATCAGTAGAGGTGCAACAGGCGGAGAGCATACGCTGTTCAACTTCCATATCCTCTATTTAAAAGTGGAAAGAAGCTATCTAGCATGCATGCTCAAGTACACTGGTCTTGATTTTGTTTTACGCAACTGGGTTTCATAGTTGTGGCTACTCTTTTGGCAGAAGGACCTAAGTGGCCTTAAATGGGTCTGCTATGGCCTCTTGTGCTTCTCTTGAGGTATATTTGTTTGTCTATAGTGACCTTGTTGAGCTTTAAGATGATTAAGCATATAGATATGGAGAGAGACAAACCAAGGTTCAAATGTCCACTCTAACAACTGATTTTGAGTGGATTTAGGTAACTTAACTATTCAGAGCATCCTTCTCCAACCAATAAATGTGGTTAATGCCATTAACTCCTAATATTGTGAAAAATAAGTAAGATAATGCTTATAAAATAGCTTATTTTTTACACATACAAGACAATAGTTTTCATTGGAAACATCCCAATGAGTATTACATTAATAACAACACATAGGGGTATGTTTTTAGTTTTTAATTTTTACCATCATTCTATTTCTTTTCCCCAACTTTGTAGTAATACTCAGAATATTTCCTGACCCTCTACTAACAGACTATCTTCTTTAGGTAAAATAAGTTCTTTCTGCTTCATCCTGGTAAGAATATGAACAAGGTCTGGCCAATAATCACAATCCAACCCCTACTTCCATCTCACCCCAGGTATATTATCTGTGTTAGAATTAATGACATATGACCAACACTGTTCCAAAGAAAATTCATACCAGGGCTACACAGAGCTTCCATAATTACCCAGCAATTCTACATCTTGACATCTACCACAAGAATACAAAAACATTAACTCAAAAACATATGTACACTATGTTCATGTGGCACTACATACAATAACAAAGTTATGGAAACACTCAAATGTCCAAGACAGTTGAATGAATAAAGTTGTATAATATATACACAGTGGAATACTATGTATAAAATGAAATCTTTCCATTTAGTGCCACTCGGATGAACTTATAGGGCATTATGTAAAGCTAAATAAGTCAAAAGGAGAGGGCGCTAAACCAAAAAAGAGATACTACAAGTGATCTCACACATAATCAATATACAAAGAAACAAAACAAGGAAAAAGAAGTATGAAACGATGACAATCCCTTTACCTTTGATTACTAAGATAAGATTACCTAGCAGATATTAAAAAAAATAGTATGAGACTACTATCCAAGATCAGGCAAAACTGGCCAGGAGGACGTGTCAAGAGTTGGAATCTACCACAAATGTGTGGTAGTGGAGGGTAGGTAAGATAGAGAAGGGAAGAATCTGACAACAATAGTTGGGAATAGTAAGGCTAGACCAGAACTGAGTATTGAAAGTAGGTAAAGTAATATACATGATAACCCTTCAGTGTCTGTATTACAAACCACGAAGCACAAAAGCAGAGACAGAAAAAGAGAGAGAGAGAGAGAGAGAGAGAGAGAGAGTGGAAAGTGCTTGTCATAGCGGCAGGTTGTGCCTGGGAGAGGCAAACTTGGGATGTTGGTGTTGGGAAATGTACACTGGTGGACTGATGGGTATTGGAATACAGTATGACTAAAAGCCAATCCTGAACAACTTTTTTAACAGTCTATCACATGGTGATTCAATTAAAAAAAATATATATATATATGTATTTTTTTTAAAAAAAAAGATGACCTAGCAGTAGCACGAGGAGGTAATAAAAGGAAGACTAAAAGTAAGATAAGGACATTGGTGAAGGGCACTTCGGTGCTGGTGAAGATAGAGTGATTTTATACATCAAAGTCATAAACTTTAACACTATATGTCAGCTAATTGTCATTTTAAAAATGAAATTTTAGGGCTGTAACGATAGTACAAGGTAGGGTGTTTGCCTTGCACACAGCTGACCCAGTTTGATCCTCGGAATCCCATATGGTCCCCAAGCACCACCAGGAGTAATTCCTGAGTGCAGAGCCAGGAGTAACCCCTGAGCACTGCTGAGTGTGACCCAAAAAAGGCCAAAAAAAAGCGTTTTTCTGAGTGCTGTCAGGTGGAAAATACTTCCCTGAGAGTGAAGCTAATGAAAGCCACACTTTGACTAGGGTGAAATCAAAACTGGTGACATCACTTGACACCTTGGATCCTGCAGTCATCAAAGCCACAGTCAAGGGGCCAGAGTGATAGCACAGTGGGTAGGGGTTTGCCTCGCACGTGGTCGACCCGGTTCAATACCCAGCATCCCATATGGTCCCCAAGCACCGCCAGGAGTAACTCCTGAGTGCAGAGCGAGGAGTAACCCCTGAGCATTTCCAGGTGTGATCCAAAAAAAAAAAAAGCTACAGTCAACCCCAATTTATGTGACTATATACCTGGTAGAATGATTACATTAAATGACTCCAATTTTTTTCACACTCTGATATCTAGATCCTAGGTAGTGGCCTCACAATATGATTCTGTGTTTGATCATATGACTTGCTTTGGTCAATAAGGCAATATCATAAATAGATAACAGTGTTTTACTAAATGTGTGAAATGGTAATGGCAGATTAAAACTCACCATTGAATATACACAAAGAGACTTAAGTGATAAACTCTAAATATCTGCAAGGCTAGCCACAATGTGGCTAAAACAAGAGGGAGAGAGATGCAGATACAGAGAGAGAGACAGAGAGAGAGAAAGAGAGGAAACAGGGCTACCTGCTATTGAGGCAGCCTGGAGGTGGGTGGGAGGGGGTGATGTACATTGGTGGTGGAAATGGGGCACTGGTGGAGGGATGGGTGCTGGAATACTGTATTACCAAGAACCAATTGTGAACACCTTTGTAATTGTATGTCTCACGGTGGTATAATAAAAAATTAAAAAAAAAATAAGACGATATCAACTGGGTAGCAAGCAGAGGCAAGAAAAGCACTTAAGTGTTTACTGTCTTTGCGTCCCTCTGTCATTGCAATGAAAACATGCCCAATCTAAGATCAAAGAGGTATCTAGCCAAGAGACAACTGAGATTAGATGCATGAACAAGACCAGCTAAGATTCACTGAAAGCCCAATTCATGAAATACCTCTTAGTATGTCACTGAGATTTTATGTTTGGTAGCTTTGCAGCCTTACTTGACCAAGAGCTAACTATGCAATTTTCCCCTGCTTCCTTTTTAGCTACACTCAAGTCTAGTTAGAATAGCTATCACTTCAGGAGTGTTCACAGATAGTCTAAAAAATTATTTTCCATAAAGTCACCTCCTTTCCCGAAGAGTCCCTAAAAAGAATTATACACCCATTTCTAAACTACAAACTTAATTCCAAATGTTTGTTACTTGGACTTAATTTTGTTTTACTTGAAAATAGAAAAAATCATTTTGTGTCTAACATTTTTGCATGAATAATCTGTTCTACAAAGAAAGGTGCCTCAATAGTTCCAACAATAGAATTCATTTACATAGATGGTGAAAGAGACAGACAGTGGAATAATGTGCCCATTATATGAATATTTAATGAGACAGAAAAAATGTTCATGACATAATAGTGGGAGAAGGTGAAGCAGATTATAAAACATTTTAATTCTTTATCCACACTGCAAAACACACATACATAAACACTAGTTTGCATACAAGACAGGACTGACATGCATCAAAACAGCAAAGTGATGCCTAGTGATCTTCATTTTCCTGATTTTGTCTATTTGCATATTTCTAATCTATAATACATATTTTTATTACTGTTGGGCTTTATTCATATATATCTTCTATAGTATTTGTTTTGTTCATTTTCTAGTTCTTTGAGGGATAAAGTTAAGCTGTTTGAAATGCTTCCTCTTTCTTAATGTAGATGTCAATGTGTTGTGAATTTATCTTTCCCTTCCATAATTACAACCATTAAATGAAATTGTTTGGCTTTGCTGCCTTTAAAACTTAGGAAACTGTGGTCAGTTATTCCTCTACTATCTCACAGGTAACAGAAGCTGAGAACTGGTCTTCAATAGGACGCTTACCACAGTTGGGTGGGGGTTGGAGGGACCACTGCCAACAATGATGGCGGGAAGCTGGCACACGAGTGGTATGGTGCTGGGATGTTCTATGCATGAGACCCAGTAATAGTCTTATAGGCCATGCAAGTGTCTAATATAAAACATTTTTAAAGGTTATCATAAAGGGGGTAGAAGAGATAGTACAGCATGTAGGGTGCTTGCTTGTATACAACTGACCCTGATTCCATCCTTTACATCCCATATGAGCCCCTGAGCACTGCCAAGAGTGATTCCTGAGCTCTGAGCCAACAATAAGCCCTGAGCATTGCCAGAAGTGGCCCAAAATCTTAAGAAAGTTATCTTTAAAACAAATTGATCTGTTAATTTAAAAAAATACTAGGAACATAGAGTCTACCTTTGCCACCAGTTATGAGCTGACTTTGAAGGAGTAATGATATCTAACTTGTCCTTTCCTATTTAGGGGCAGACAGTTCTATGTCTAGCTAGATTTGAAGTTCCAATATGAATGCAATAAAATTTACATCTGAAAAAATTTAGTCTTAAATTATTTTAACAACCCAACTAGCCAAGCCTTTGGAGAATTATAAAAGTTAAAATGAAAGAGGCCACAGTGGGTGGGGCACTGATTCAGTTCGATCCCCAACAACATATATGGTCCCTCAAGTCCTGAGCACAGAGCCAAGTGTATGCCCTGAGTCCTTCTTGTTGTGGTCCCCAAACAAAAATATATTGAAAAGCAGTATGTCCAGAGACGAAGCTCAGAGGTAAAATGTTTGCCTTGCTGGCACAGTCAAGGCCTGCATTTGACCCCACCAGAATTGCATAAAGAACACAAAAATGAAACTTTTTCTTATTGGAAACACATAAGTACAACACATTCGTAACACATGTAATACACAGGAATATTAACTTATTTGAAACGTTCCTTTTAAGAGCAATGCACAGTGACAGTGACCCAGATTTCCTTGGGGTCACCTTTTGTAGGTTGAGTATCAGTCTTATGTTAAAGGCCGATATCTTTGACTAGACTGAGAAGTTTCTCATTTTTCATATGTTGTTTCATATATTGTGTTATTAATATGAGTCTCCCCTATTCCTGAAAGGCTTGGTAGGACACACCATAACAACAGAGTGTACTTGGTTGTCCACTGTTCTTTTTTTCAAACTGTTTACTGATCTATTTAAGTTTGCTGGCTATTTTTTGTCAATAATCTAGGAAATGCTTCTTCAGAAGTACAATGCTTTATTTAGATGTTTCAGTCTTATTGGCAGTGCTTTGTATAATTTTCCTGTAAATTTTTAAATATCATTGTTAATCAACTGCATCTCCATCTCATTCCAAAGCTGTTGTATTTTTGCTTGTCTTGATGACAATGTGACAAATGTTCACCTGATTTTTTGTTTTGCTTTGTTTTACTTTGGGGGACACATTCAGCATGCTGAGGGGCCACTCACAACAATGCTTAAGGGACCATGCGGTGCTGAGGATTGAACCTAGAGTTCATGCATGTGAAACATGCACTTCAGCACTTTGAGCTAGCTCACCGGTCCTGCCTTCTCACTTCTTTACCACAATGAGATACTGCTTCACATCAGTCAGAACAACCTATATCCCCAAAACTAGAACAACCAGCAACAGTGGAGATGCAGTAATAACTGTGTCCATCAAAAGCATTAAAATTAAAATCAACACCCTGGTTCAAATCCCGGCAATCCAGGTGATTCATAAGATCCCCTTAGTACCACCAGTGCAGTCTCTGAGCACAGAGCCAGAAGTGACCCCTGGGCACTGCCAAGTTTGTCCCCCACAAAACAAATAACAAAAATCTTCTTATCCGGTCTGATTTTTGTTCTGTTTTTTGGGGGGAATGTACACCCAGCAATGCTCAGGAGTAGCTCTGCACTCAGGAATTACTCCTAGCAGTGCTCAGGAGACCATATAGGATGTCAAGTACTGAACCCGGGTTGGCCGCACACAAGGCAAATGCCCTACCTGCTGTAATATTGCTCCAGTCCTTGATATTTTTATATACAGAATAATTACTGGAATGGTAAAAAGTACCATAGAAAACTGACAAGCTGAGTAAGTACAAATAATCAAGGTTCTATACATAAAATCCTTTAACATGTAGCCAGTATATATACTTTTATATACAATATCAGAAAAGATCATTGAATATAACAAATATTTAAGGCAAAATGGCAAAAATTACTTGACACAAAAAAGTTAAAATGAACTTCACTTGATCACTTGACATCCCATTATTCGTCAATTTGCTCAAGCAGGCACCAGTAATGTTTCCATTTGACCCTATCACATGCCACAGTGTAGCCCAATAAAAATATGCTGATAAAACAAAGACTGAATGTAATAAAAAATATATCAATAAAATAAAAAATATATACTTCATGGTTTTCTTCTTTAAAAAATCAGTATTGTGATACCATGCATACCATAGTACTAATCTTATTTATTTTTAAATTGATCTTCAAAAAACTTCCATTGGAGGGGGCTGAGAAATAGCAGAATGGGTAGGGTACTTGCCTTGCTTCTGGCCAACCTATATTCAATCCCCAGCACCCCATATGGTTCCCCCAATCACCACCAGGAGTATATCTGGGGAAGATTCAGGAGTAGTCCCTGAGCAACACTGGGTGTGGGCCCAACACAAAAAAAAATTAAAAATATTACTTGGGGGCCACACCCAGTGATACTCATGGGCTACCTCTGCTCTGCACTCAGTAACAACTTACGGCAGAACAAGGGTTGGCCACATGTAAGGTTACCTACCCTACTATTTTTCTGGTCCAATAAACAGTTTTTGAGGGGCCAGAAGATAGCACAGCAGACAGGTTGTTTGCTTGCATGCGGCCAACCTGGGTTTGATCACTGGCATCCTATATGGTCCTCCCGAGCACCGCCAGGAGTAATTCCCAGGTGCAGAGCCAAGAGTAACCCCTGAGTATCGCCAGTTGTGACTCAAAAAAGAAAACAAAAAACAAACAGTTTTTGACTGAAGTAGGAAAGAGTCCAGTAGCTGGTAAGACTCTTGCCTTGCATGTGGCTGTTGCCAGAGCTCAAACACAGCACTGTCAGAAGTAAGTTCTGAGCACAGTCAGGTGACCCAAAAATCAAAAACAATAGATAAAATGAAAATATAACTAAAGTCTGACTGGATAAACTTTACACACACACACACACACACACACACACACACACACACACACACATTAATACTACCCCTAGATTAAATTCTAGACTAGAATTTTAAGATCGAATTTTTTTTATTCTCTATCAAAAGTCCTCCAGAAATACTGAAATAGCCTATACTCAAACCCACAATCTTTGGCTATTTTCCCTCCATAGCATCTACTCTTTGAACAAATCATGGAAGCCCTGACCTCCTCCTAAGTGTACTAAACTCCCTTGAATTACCCATTTCAGGATCACAGCTCTGCAGACTTAAAAAAATCCCGCTTAAGAAATATTTATGAAGTACTGCACCAAGCCAGCCCTGCTGTAGGCCACTACTCCCTCACTTTGGCAAACATTCAGACATGCAGTGCCAAAGGGGTCTGATTTTGTACCAAAATACCTCAGAGGCTTTAGAATATTAATATGTAGGGTGACAACTTCAGAAATAAGAAGATATTGTAGCTTTTCCCACATTTGCTTAATAAGCAAAGCCTTCCTTTGCCTAATAAGCAAAGCCTTGTCCTTCAGACAATTTAAAAGAATTTCATTTAATAATCTGATGTATTTGGGGCTGGAGCAATACCCCTTAGTAACACTGGGTGTGACCCAAAAAGGCCAAAACGTATTTTTAATTAAAATAATCTGATTTATAAATGTTTGGTAGAGTGGGGGAGGGGTTTTGGGTCACACCTGGTGGTGCTCAGGGCTTACTCCTGGTTCTATGCTCACATGTCGGTCCTGGTGGGGGTCAGGGAACCAT
The DNA here is from genome assembly GCA_021461705.1 of Cryptotis parvus. NCBI lineage: Eukaryota > Metazoa > Chordata > Mammalia > Eulipotyphla > Soricidae > Cryptotis > Cryptotis parvus. Next base: position 333,130 of record JAJIBD010000930.1, on the reverse strand, counting down.
ATGCAGTACCAGGGACTGAACTGGGGTTGACCCCTGTGAAAGGCAAGCACCTAAGACCCTCTCTGGCCCTTGCAACAAATATAAAGCATCAGTTAAGCTTGAAGGGTTAAGTGCTGGGAATAAGGCAGTGATTGAGACCGACAAGCCTATCTGTGGGAGGTTCCCCCACTGCAATGGATGATCACAGACAGGCTTGTCATTATCTCAGACCATCATCATCATCTCAGCGTTTGAGAAAGAGAGAGTTACAAGAACTAGGCACAGCTCAAAGAATAGAGAAGAGACACTGACACTGACTCTTGAGACAAAAAATTCAAAATAATGACCAGTTAGTTTTTTGTTTCTCTAGTTTGGGTTTGCGGGCCACTCAGGACCACTCCTAGCAGTGCTCAGAGGACCATATGTGACACCAGCATCTGAACCAAGGTAATGAAGCAGCAACATGCTAGGCAAGAACCTTAACTTTTGCATATCTCTCCAAATCCACCTGGAATTTTGACTTTACAAAAGATAGAACTATATAGGGCCAGAGTGACAGTACAGTGGGTAAAGCGCTTTCTCTGCACATAGGTAACCTCAATTCAATTCCTGACACTGTTCATAGTCTCCCAGGCACTGCTGTAAGTAGTCCTTAAGCACAGGGACAGGGAAGGTCTGAGCACAACAGGAAGGAAGGAAGGAAGGAAGGAAGGAAGGAAGGAAGGAAGGAAGGAAGGAAGGAAGGAAGGAAGGAAGGAAGGAAGGAAGGAAGGAGGGAGGGAGGGAGGGAGGGAGGGAGGGAGGGAGGGAGGGAGGAGGGAGGAAGGAAGGAAGGAAGGAAGGAAGGAAGGAAGGAAGGAAGGAAGGAAGGAAGGAAGGAAGGAAGGAGCAGGAATGTATTTTTTTAAGTTTTCAGTGAAGAAGTTAGATTGTCAAAAAGAATCTAAATCAGTTATAAGCAATGTGTGTGTGTGTTTGTGTGTCTAAGCAGATAAGAAAACAGGATAGGGGCCGGGCGATAGCCCAGCGGGTAGGGCGTTTGCTTGCCGGCTTGTGCCGGCCTGGGTTCGATTCCTGGCATCCCATATGGTCCCCGAGCACCACCAGGAGTGATTCCTGAGTGCAGAGCCAGGAGTAGCCCCTGAGCATTGCCGGTGTGACCCAAAAAGAAAAAAAAAAAAAAACAGGATAATATTACTTACTCCAAGATCACACCAGATAAGAGACATTGTATACAATTCTGATTATATAGGTCAAATATAAGCCAAATCAGAATTTTTGAGAATATCAAAATGGTAACAGAATAATTTCTTCACCACTATATATCAGTTCTTAGTGATAAATATTGACTAACACCCTCAGTGTTATTTGGGAAGTCACTTCTCCCACCCAGTTTACAAAGGCCAGAAGTGGTTTCCTAGAATCATCTCTCCCTGAGGTCTACAGAGTTGGCCAAGGCAAAAGCTCAAAGGGATGGAGTGCAGGCTTTGTATGTAGGAACCCCCAGCACCACACTCTCCACAGCTGTACTTGGAGTATTTTTTAATGAAATAAGCTTCCACACAGAGAGGAAGGTCAAAGGCCCCGCTGGCCAAGTCAGCCCACGGTAAGTTCCCTTTGCTGTCACACCTCCTAGGTCTCAGGACGCCCACGTGTTCCACTGAGTCACTCACAGCTCCCCCGCGCCCCAGCTGTGTTTAAGTCTCCTGCTACATTTTTAGGAACTTGTTTTGACACTTGGGCTTTTTTTGGTTGTCTCCTAATTCTCATCTATCCTAATTTCATTCCCTTTTTTTTTCTTCTGAAAAATGTATCGCTAAGAGTGAGCAAAAAGATCAACTTCATTCAACAATCAATAATGCTAAATAATGTCTTCTATTTCTCCTTTCTGACTTGATAAAAACTACTCCTGGACCAGGAGATGGCTCAAAGGACTGCGTATATGCCTTTCAGGAGGGAGAGAGAGTCTGGGCTGGATTCCGGCAGCACATGGCCCCCAAGCAACACCAGGACTAACCCCCCAACCACCACCCAGCACTGAGCTAGGCAAAAAAACAAAAAGGAAAAGGAAAATTAGATTTTCCACCCACCCCAAATACAATAGGAAATAGTGTGTGTGTGTGTGTGTGTGTGTGTGTGTGTGTGTGTGTGTTCGTTCAGGGCCATGGCAAGCAATGTACTCAGGAGCAACACCTGGCAGTGCTAGGAACTGTTAGATTACCCTTAATAAGTGTGTGTGTGTGTGTGTGTGTGTGTGTGTGTGTGTTCAGGGCCATGGCAAGCAATGTACTCAGGAGCAACACCTGGCAGTGCTAGGGACTGTTTGTTCACAGCCCTCTGTCTGCTATTTGCCAGCCCTGCGTTTTGTATTGTAAATAAAATGTTGCTTCTCTCTCTTCTGTATGCCCTTCACATAATCTTATACTAGAAAAAAAAGGCTTTTTGTATAGACACAGGAAGACAGTGAAGGCTATGTATTTGTGACATAGGAGTTAATTAACTCTGAATTAGTTACTCCTTGACATCCATCATATTTCCTAACTTACAACCTCAGTTGCCCTTAGATTGATTCTAATTCCATACACCCCAAAAAGGAGTGTCCCATCACAGGAATGGAGGGAACCCAAGGGCAAGCCATGAGTAAGCTTGCCTGGCCTCGACATGGGACAGACTAAATGTTCTGAGCAACATTATAAGCTAAGAGTATGGTAATGGAGCAAACTCTGTTGTGACCCCAAAATATGCAACTAACTGATTAAGGATCCTGTTGGGGTTAGGAAAAAGAACCTGGCGAGAGGAAATGTAGTCTGGGCTATATGGCAAGATGTCCCCAGAAACAGCCACTCTGTAAACTTAATCCCGGGTGTAGATAAATGTCTGTATCTCTTACTGTGTTTTTGCATTAAGATGATGGTTTACCAGCAAATGAAAGGAGACATTCTTTCATTCAACAGGCCAGGCTTCCACCCTTATCCTGGGCAGGCCTGTAGCACCAGGACAAATCCTCGCTGGGGGTAAATCCCTTAGTGGTTTGCCCCTAGAAGGCGGAGCTTTATATCACCCCATTGTTTCAGGATTAAGGTCCCTTTCCTCTTGCAACTCCCTTCCCGAACCTTTTGTTAAGTATATATGTCTAGCTAGCAGACTTGACTTGGTGGTGTGTGTGGAGTTAGGTGGAGTGAGGGGGCATAAGGAGTGAGTGAAGAGAGATTAAAGAGCTTTGGAGTTCCAAGGCTGTGGTCTTGTTCCTTTGTCCCTTGGTAGGGGTGAGGGGAAGTGGGGATGGTCATCGACCCCAAACATGGCTGGGAACCTGCCAAACCCCAAAATCTGGGTCCATATGCAGTAACACGATTCACAACAGGGTCATATGCCAGGCAAGCAGTTTACTTAAGCTATGTTCTCTCTAGCCCCAAGATGTTATTGTTTTATACACTATTATAAAACCCAGAGAGGCGCAATCATTGAGCTTTCTCAAGAACTTAAACACCCACCATTCTTATGGATAAATTATTAATTTTTATAATTTATAATTATAAATATATGTTATAATAATTTATCATTATTAATTAGATCAAAGTACGGAGAAACAGACAAATATTACTGAAAAAGACACCAAAGAACTTAACTGCATGATACCTTTACTTAGTTTTCCTTTGGTGGGACAGGGAACCTCCCCAGCAGTGGTCAGATATCTGGAGGCCACTTATAGTGGTACTCAGCTAGGGGCATGGACCTGACCTGCTTCAGTGCTTGGACCCAAAGGTGCAGTGCTACTATGACCAGCAGTGCTCAGCCGTGCCTGGAATTGAACTCAAGACCTCCATAACCAAGACATGAGTAGAAGTGCTTTGAGCTTTTTCCCTTATCCAACACCTTTCATTTTACATGTTGGTTTGGTTTTTTTAGGGGTGCGAGACATCAGGCCACCAGTGCCACATCCAGAGGAGCTGAGGAGACAGTGTAGTGCCAGGGAGTAAACCCAGGACCCTCTGCCTGCCAGCATGTGCTCCAGCCCTTTGAGCATTTATACTGGTCCAACACTTTTCATTTAAATGCATAAAGTACCTCATTGATAAAATTCAAATCATTAGTTCCATTTAAGATTCAAACACTGGGGCCAGAGCGATAGCCCAGCGGGTAGGGTGTTTGCCTTGCCGCGCCGGCCCATGCTGGCCTGGGTTCGATCCCGGCATCCCATATGGTCCCCTGAGCACCGCCAGGAGTGATTCCTGAGTGCAGAGCCAGGAGTAACCCCTGAGCATTGCTGGGTGTGACCCAAAAGAAAAAAAAAAAAAAAAGATTCAAACACTAAGTAAAATCGAATGATTTTATGAGCCTATATGAATACTTCTAGGGACCAAAGGGATAATATAGTAGGTATTTCCTTGCAAATGGCTGACCTAGGTTCAATCCCCAGTACCCCATATGGCCCCCAAGCCTGCCAGGAGTGTTCCCTGAGGGGCAGAGCCAGGAGTCGCCTCTGAGTACCTGTCAGGCTTGGCCCCAAAACAAATAAATAGAAAGAAAAAAAAAGAGAAAGGTTCTTCTAATTCATATAGATTCATAAATAAAACATACATTCATCCATTTACTCTCTTAAAAAGCTTAAGTACTCTCGAACTATAAGCACAGCAGGAAATAAGATGGAAAGAGCCTTGATTCCTATCTACCTCAAGTATCTCTAACTATCACAGCCTGGAATGGTCTATTTTAAGACAAAAACACATCTTGCTATCTGCTCTAAATTGGGTGAAGCTTATTTCTACAGACTTCAGGCTCAGTCCATCACCAAAGCCTGCGACAGACATGTGATCTGGGCATCAGTATCACCCAGATCGAGCCCAACTGAAAATAGCCTCTTTTTTTTCTCGCTGGCATCCCGAAGTTTTCAAAAATTTCTGTCTCACAGACTATGATTGATTCTAAAGCCTTTCTAAGGAAGATATGGTGTACAACTGATCTCATACACAGAGCAGCAGCCTGGACCCAGCAGCAGCCTTTAGATGTGCTGTCCCTGGCTCCCACCATGTTCTTTAGAATTGTGGTCGAGTTGCCAGCATGGAGAAATGGAGACATTCCACAGAAAAGTTCGGATGCTAGGATGGGAAGATAGTAGCCTGCTTAAGGTGATCGATTGCCCTGCATCCAGCTGACCCCATTTCAACCTTGACACCATATACTGACCCCCAAGAACTGTATACCAACAGGAGTGACCACTAAGCACAGAACCAGTAGCCCCTGAGCATGGCCAGGTATGACACAAACCTCCACTCTGAAAGAAAAACATTCTGACTTCTCCTAAGGAAACCTGAAGATGTGACAATGTCAGGCTCGCGCCCCTACAAGGCCCACGCTTATAGCCTGTGTTCAGGCTGCCATCCTCCTTTTGGGCTTTTCCCCACAGGTAGTGATACAATACTATTTCTCTATGAAGAGACCTTATTTTTTTTTAATTTTCCTTTATTGCCCACTTTAAGTTCATTACCAATTTTTTTCAATTCTACCTCCAAAGTCTGCTTAATCTGTTTATGTTTCCGACTTCTACTTCATCCTATTGCAGCAACCTTCATCACTTAAACTTTCCTGTGCCCATCCAGGGGGGGGGGGGGGGGGGGGGGGGGGGGGGGGGGGGGGGGGGGGGGGGGGGGGGGGGGGGGGGGGGGGGGGGGGGGGGGGGGGGGGGGGGGGGGGGGGGGGGGGGGGGGGGGGGGGGGGGGGGGGGGGGGGGGGGGGGGGGGGGGGGGGGATGAGACTGGAAGCAAACAGGGACCTGGCCACACTGCATGGAGTCCGTGCAGAGACACAGCACTGTGCACAGCCAAAGCCTGTGTGTCCTAAGCAAGGTCCATCTCCCCCAGGCTGACAGACACAGGATTTGAGTGTAGATTTTGAAAGATAATTTTGAAAGGTAATTCAGGAATTGCTCGGGGAAACGGAGCACTGAGAGAAGGAAGCAGAATCATCAATATTGGGTCAAGAAGGCTTCTATGTGGGTAGTTTGATCATGCTGCAGGAGATATGAGACTCGAAAACCTTCCTTACGTTGCGTCTCCACTCAGGAAAGCAGACGGCTGTTTCCTGCCTTACAGCCCATCTCCACTCAGCAATGCAGATGGCTATTTCCCAGGCTGGACCATAGGTAGACCAAAAGTCTTTATATTCCAATACAGGTCATAAATGCCAAGGAAGTGTGGGGGAGAGGGCATCAAAGGCTTCTGCTTTACTACATTTGGCACGTCCATCGTTGAGCAGGGTCTCTGGAAATGAGGGCACCTTCCTTGCAGGGCCACAGAGAGGACACCCACAGGATCTTTCAGTGTGAGGAAGATCAGCCTCAGCAGTGACACCTTGTGGCATAACAACGCAATTGCGCAGGAATGGTGGAACAAAACCCAGCTAAACCCAGGGTTTAGATCCATATTCCCTCAATTTGGAGAAGGGTCAGATTCTTCCAGAAGGGATCAGAGGAGAAGACAGAGCATGGAGAGGTGGAGGATAATTAAATAGAAATACTTCCAGCTATTCGTCTCTGCGTTCAAGATTTGGGGTTTAATTTGGACAAATAAAACTTGGTACAAGGTTTGAAAAAAAAAATCTATGTATGTTGGGATCGGAGCGACAGTACAGCAGATAGGACTATATAGGATGCCATGAATGCGGCTGAGCCAGGTTCGATCCCTGGTATCCCATATGGTCCCCCGGAGCCCACGAAGAGCCAGGAGAAAGCTCTAACAGCTGAGTGGGCCCCCCCCACAAAGTCATTCTGAAGTGGGGGGCATTAGGGTTTTGGAGGAAGAAGAGGGGTACACTGGTGGTGAGTCTGGTGTAGAATTACGTACACAGGAGGTCATCACTAACAGTACTGTACATTACAATGCCTCAACCAATGTTTTAAAGTAAAATTAAAATGTAAAACTAAACCATTCGTATAAATCCAAAACTACTCCCACCTTTATAATTCCGTTAATTTATCTTACTTCTTATTGGGGTTTTTCTCTCTCCATTTCTGAACCCAGACACTGACTCTGAGATTTTAATATTGACTCTTTCATTTGTCCAGGGTAAGAATATGCATGAAGGTCCAAGTGATAGATTTTTCAGTTTTTAACTAAGGTAACAAATTGGTAAATTAAAACTTTAATCTTTCTATATTGAAAACAGAAATTTGTAGGTGAGATTTAACTGTGAACTTAGAATTGTTGGATTCATCAGAGTTCTGATATGTACCTGATATATATCTTTCAGCAATAAAACACATTACTAACATGGTTTGTCCACAGGAGGAAAGTATTATGAAACTGAATCTGTTAAACCATTTCCATGGCAGTTTATGTAACAAGATAGTCAATATAGCCAGAGAAAAAGTGTTTTTTTTTAAAAGGGAAATAAAAGCTTCGCTTCTGGGAAACGCCTCCACTCACCCCCACAGGTGTGTGTGTGTGTGTGTGTGTGTGTGTGTGTGATTCTTGCGTCTCCGCGGACCCCAAGCTGCCCCAGGGAAGAGCGGAAAGTCCATCAACGGGAACCAAGGCAAACTACCTTGGTTTCAACCCGACCGACCCTTGGGCCCTTCGCTTCTGGGAACATCCCAAAACTCAATACCGCGGGACGCACTAGCATCCGCACGACCCTCTTACTACCTACCTTGCATGAGGTACCTTGGTTCCTATATCCTTGCCACCCACCCAAACTCTGCAAACAGACCAGACACCTACTAACTGTACTATCTAGTCACCCAAGAACTCACATTTGCAACCTACAATAGTCATAATGGTAAAGTAACGCAAAATTCCATCAAGCTCTGTGAGTGAAGTCACTGGGCCAGATGAGTCTAGCAATACCAATGAGTTGTATAACCTCTCTGAAAAAGAATTTCGGAAAGAACTGTTAAGGATTCAAAAGGAATTCAAGAAGCAATGGAATGCAAAATCAATAAAATACAAGAGGACATGATAGAAGAAGTGAGGAAAATGCAAAGGGAAATGACAGATATTAAAAATGAGGTAAATGAAATAAAAAACACAGTGGAAGGCCATCATAGCAGAATAATAGCTACTGAAGAAAGAATTAGTGATCTCGAAGACGAGATCCAAAGATTCTCTACACAACACCAGAAAATAGAAAAAAGGCTCACAATAACCGAACAGACAACAAGAGATAATCGGGATGAAGCCAGAAGAAACAACATACAGATCATTGGGGTCCCAGAAGGGCAAGAAGAAAACCCTGATGAAGAAGAAACTGTCAAAGCCATCATTGCTGAAAAGTTCCCGGAACTAAAGAATGCTTGCCTCAAGATCCAAGAGGCCCGTAGGATACCAGCTAAAAGAAACCCCAACAGGAATACTCCAAGACACATCTTAATAAAAATGACAAAAACTATAGATAGGGATAGAATACTGAAAGCAGCAAGATCAAAGAAGGAAATCACATACAAAGGAACATCTCTAAGATTTATAGCAGACTTCTCTGATGAAACGCTCCGAGCCCGAAAACAATGGTGGGAATATTGCGAAAAGGCTCCATGAACTGCAGGCTTCACCAAGAATTCTTTACCCGGCCAGACTCACATTCAGATATGAAGGAAAGATACACAACTTCATGGATAAGCAACAACTCAGGAACTTCATGGACTCAAAACCAACTTTAAAAAGAAGGACTGAAGGGAATACTGTAATGCGACCAAACCCATAAGCACAACAAACACACACAGAAAGATGGCACAAAATCCAATGACAATAATCTCTCTCAATGTCAACGGTCTAAATGCACCAACTAAGAGACACAGAGTGACAAAATGGATTAAAAAATTGAACCCAACATTCTGCTGTCTACAAGAAACGCATCTGAATAATCAGAACAAACACAGACTCAGAGTCAAAGGTTGGAAGACCATTCTCCATGCAAACAACTCCTCAAAAAGGCTGGTGTGGCCATATTAGTATCAGATAATATAGACTTCAGGCTGAAAAAGGTTAGAAGGGACAACGAAGGCCACTTCTTATTAATTAAGGGGTATGTACACCAGGAAGAAATTACACTACTAAACATATATGCACCCAATGAGGGGTCAGCAAAATACATAAAACAACTGCTAAGAGACCTCAAAGAAGACATTAACAGTAGCACAATAATAGTTGGAGACTTCAACACTGCTCTATCAACGATGGATAGATCAACAAGACTGAAACTCACCAAGGAAATATTGGCCCTGAAGGAAGAAATGGAAGAAAGAGAGCTAGTGGATATATACAGGGCTTTTCATGCCAAAACAGCTGAATACACATTTTTCTCTAGTGCACATGGAACATTCTCCAAGATAGACCACATGCTGAGCCACAAAGCATACCTCAGTAAAATAAAAAAGATAGAAATTGTGTCAGCTATCTTTTCAGACCATGATGCACTGAAAATGGAAGTTAACCATACAGAGAAACAGGGAGTCAAACCAAACACCTGGAAACTGAACAGCTCACTCCTGAACAACAAATGGGTCATAGAAGAAATCCAACAGGAAATCCAAAGATTTCTGGAAACAAATGAAAATGAAGACACCAACTATAAGAACTTGTGGGACACGGCAAAAGCCGTGTTAAGAGGGAAGTTTATAGCTCTGCAAGCATTCATCAGGAAACAAGAAAGGGCCCATATAAATAACCTGACTACACAGCTGAAGACATTAGAGAAAGACCAACAAAAGGAGCCCAACCCAGGCAGAAAAAAAGGAAATAATAAAACTTAGAGAGGAAATCAATGAGTTGGAAACCAAAAAAAAAATCCAAAAGATTAATGAAACCAAGAGCTGGTTTTTTGAAAAAATAAACAAGATTGACAAACCATTGGCAAGACTTGTAAGGACAGGGAAAGAGAGAACCCAAATAAACAGAATCAGAAATAAAAAGGGTGACATCACAACAGAAACCACAGAAATCCAAAAGATCATCAGAGATTACATTGAGAGCCTGTATGCCGTGAAACATGAGAATCTAGAAGAAATGGATCAATTCCTGAAGTCCTATAACCGCCCACAGCTGAAACAAGAAGACCTCCAATACCTGAATAAGCCTATCACCATTGAGGAAATAGAAACAGTAATTAAAACTCAGCCCAAACACAAAAGCCCAGGTCCAGACGGATTCACTAGTGAACTCTACCAAACCTTTAAGGAGGACCTACTGCCAGTCCTTTTCAAGATCTTCCAGGAAATAGAAGAAACAGAAACACTCCCAAACAGCTTCTACGAGGCACATATCACCCTGATACCCAAAGCAGGGAGAGACAACACAAAGAAAGAAAACTACAGACCAATATCCCTGATGAACACGGATGCTAAGATCTTCAACAAAATACTAGCAAACAGAATGCAAAGAATCATCAAGAAGATTATACATCATGACCAAGTAGGATTCATCCCAGGAATGCAAGGATGGTTCAACATTCGCAAGTCAATCAACATAATACATCATATCAATAAAAGAAAAAAATAAAAACCATATGATTCTTTCAATAGACGCAGAAAAAAGCATTTGACAAGATCCAGCACCCATTCATGATTAAAACGCTCCAGAAAATGGGAATTGAAGGGACTTTCCTCAAGATAGTTACAGCCATCTACCAAAAGCCCACAGCGAGCATCATTCTAAATGGGGAAAAGTTGAAAGCCTTCCCCCTGAGATCAGGGACAAGACAAGGTTGCCCACTCTCACCTCTTTTATTCAATATAGTACTGGAAATACTTGCCATAGCAATCAGAGAAGAAAAGGACATCAAGGGCATCCAGATAGGCAAGGAAGAAGTCAAGCTATCATTATTTGCAGATGACATGATATTATACCTAGAGAACCCTAAACTCTCTACCAAAAAACTCCTAGAAACAATAGACGCATATAGTAGAGTGGCAGGATACAAAATCAACACCCAAAAGTCAGTGGCTTTCCTATATACAAATAACGAAAGAGAACAAAGGGATATTAAGGAAGCTATTCCATTCACAATTGTGCCACAGAAAATCAAATACCTAGGAATCAACTTACCCAAGTATGTAAATGACCTGTACAAAGAAAACTACAAGACACTGCTCCAAGAGATAAAAGAGGACACAAGGAAAGGGAAACACATTCCCTGCTCATGGATGGGGAGAATCAACATTGTCAAAATGGTAATACTCCCTAGAGCTCTATACAGATTCAATGCAGTCCCTATGAGGATACCGGATGACATTCTTCAAAGAAATTGACCAAACGCTCCTGAAATTTGTATGGAACAATAAACCCCCCAAGGATAGCTAAAGCAATCCTCGGGAAAAAGAAGATGGGAGGCATCACCTTTCCCAACTTCAAACTGTACTACAAGGCAGTAGTAATTAAAACAGCATGGTATTGGAATAAAAACAGACCTGTGGACCTATGGAATAGAATTGAGTATCCTGACACCAAACCTCAAACACATGATCATTTAATCTTTGATAAAGGTGCAATGAGTCTAAAATGGAGTAAGGAAAGCCTCTTCAACAAGTGGTGTTGGGAAAACTGGGCAGCGACATGTAAAAAAATGAATTTGGACCTGTGTCTAACACCATGCACAAAAATCAGATCAAAATGGATTAAAGATCTCAATATCAGACTTGAATCCATAAAGTACACTGAAGAAAATATAGGAAAAAACCCTCCACGACATTGAAGTTAAAGGCATCTTCAAAGGTGAAACATCACTAACAAAGCAACTAGAAGAAAGGATAAACATATGGGGACTACATGAAACTAAAAAGCTTCTGCACCTCAAAAGAAACAGTGACTAAGATACAAAAGCAGTCCACAGAATGGGAAAGAATATTCACCCAATAGCCATCTGATAAGGGGTTAATATCCAGGATCTATCAGGCACTGGTAGAACTTTACAAGAAGAAAACAAACAACCCCATCAAAAATGGGGAGAAGAAATGAACAGAAACTTCAGCAAGGAAGAAATTCGAATGGCCAAAAAACATATGAAAAAATGCTCATCATCACTAATCATCAGAGAGATGCAAATCAAAACAACAATGAGATACCACTTTACACCACAGAGACTGGCACATATTCAAAAGAACAAGAACAACAAGTGCTGGCGTGGATGTGGGGAAAAGGGGACACTCATCCATTGTTGGTGGGAATGCCGGCTGGTACAGCCTTTCTGGAAAACAATATGGACTTTCCTCCAAAGACTAGAAATTGAACTCCCATTTGACCCAGCCATACCACTTCTGGGAATCTACTCTGGGAAACCAAAAATACGCAGCGGAAACACCATCCCTACTTTTATGTTCATAGCAGCATTATTCACAATAGCCAGAATCTGGAAGCAACCAGAGTGCCCGAAAATCAATGACTGGATAAAAAAGCTTTGGTACATCTACACAATGGAATACTATGCAGCTGTTAGGAAAAATGAAGTTATAAAATTTGCCTATAAATGGATGGACATGGAGAAGATTATGTTGAGCGAAATTAGCCAGAAGGAGAGAGACAGATACAGAATGACTGCATTTATTTGCATGGCATAAATATATATGTACATATTATGATACCAATAACCAAGGTCAAGTGAAACATATATCAGGAGGTCTTGTCAAAGGTGGAAATTATCACAAACGTGTGGGAGTCAGAGGTTAGGTAAGACAGAAAATGGAACAGGGTGCTAATAATTGTTGAGGGTACTTATGCCAACCTAGAACTGAGCATTAAATAGAGGCAAAAGGATACACATGACAACCTTTTAATGTATGTTCTGTAATCCATAGTCTGGAAGGGAAGGAAAAGAGAAAGAGAGAGAAAGGGAAAGAAATAAAGAACCTGCCATGGAGGTGGGCTGGGGAAGGTGGGAGGGAACCGGGGACGTTGGTGTTGGGAGATGGGCACTGGTGGATGGACGGGTGCTGGAACACTGTATGACCAAAACCCAAACATGAACTTTTTAATTGTATATCTTTTTATTTGTATATCTCACGGTGGTATAATAAAATACTGAAAAAAAAGGAAATAAAAGTTATCTGGTTGGATTCATAATTCAAATTTTTAATGTATTCTTCACTGTATCACTGTATTCCCATTCATCATCAATTGGCTCGAGCGGGCACCAGTAACATCTCCATATGTCCCATCTCATGCTAGTAGAGCCCAAGGGCATCTGCTTGCTCAAGGAACATAAAGAGCCTCAAACCATTCCATCAGGTCATGGGAATGAGGTCTAAAATTGTTACTGGTGTTTGGCACATCAAATAAGACACGGGTAGCTTGCCAGGCTCTGCCGTGCAGGTAGCATACTCTTGTAGTCATATCTAAATCTAGCATTTATTGATGAACCGCCTGGCGCAAGCGGCCACACAAGCTGGGATTTGATAGGCTGGTGTGCTGGTGGAGTTCTGACGAGAGGGAAGTCCAGATGTGGTAAATGGAGGCCCTCATGGAGTGGGGGGTCGTCTGGCTTGTTGCAAGCCTCTGCTGGGGGTGGCGGGTCAGGGCTAGAAGCCGCCATCCCTCCTGGGCGCCTCTTGAGCAGCTGGGCACAGGGAGAGCCAGTAGCAGCTCTGCCCCATGTCTGTGAGTCTCTCAATGTATATACATAATGTAGTCTTAATTTTCATAATTTAAGTGTCTTAATGCTCAAATTTATTGAGCAAATTACTTCACATCTCTAATTTTGTTTCCTCATATAAAATGGAAATAATAGTACCACAAGTTTGGTGATTATATGAGAAATGTACTTAATATAAGGCCCAGCATATAGCTAATGCTAAATAAAAAGCTAACTTTAATAAGCCCAGTGGTTATCAGACTGGACATGGTAGATTTGATGCAGGGATAAGGAGCAATCTTCAGGGTTTTATATTTTGATTCTACTTTTTTGAAGGGAGGAGGATTTTGTTTTGGTTTGTTGGTTTGTTTTTTTTTTTAATCTTGAGGCCACGCCCAGCAGTGCTCAGAGTTACTTTTGGCTCTGTGCTTCATGGTCCAACCCAACCCTACTACACGCAAAAGTAGGTACTGATAGCTTTGACTAACTCTCCAGCACTCCAGCACTCAGAACCTCAAAAAAGTCTTAGAATTGTCTCAATCTACTGTACTTGCCTCATCTGACACCCCTAAAACAAATCAGCCTACTATTTAAAAATGCTCACAACATCAACAATTTCTTAGCTAAAAAGAAAAACAAACATTTCCCATCATCTTCAGGCCACACAAACATATACATCCATAAATACTGAACGTTTCAATAACAGACTAGTTCATCTTTAAATGACAGCAATAGGAATCAAAATGAAAAACAGAAAAAAATCAGGTTTGGCGTAGCAGATATTTTCAAAAAATATCTTTCCATAATTTTCCAAGAGAACTTCTTGGAAGTTCACAGATCAGACACACTCTTCTGTACACCTATTAGTTTTCTCCCCTTTAGTTCCCCAAACTCTTTTTCTAATTACTGTTTTCATGCGTATGATTGAAAACAGGCTCCCAAGACAGTTTCTTTTCAATCAGGCCCAGCTATGCTGAACCAGAAACTCTCAGACATGGGGCAGAGCTTCTCCTTGCTCTCCTTGTGCCCAGCTGCTCGTGAGGCACCCGAGAGGCGTGGTCGGTTCTAGCCCTGGCCTGCCACCCCAGCAGAGCCTCACAACAAGCCAGACCACCCCTCCCCTACTCCATGGGGCCTGCCATTTTCCACATCCGGACTTCCCTCTCGTCACAACTCCACCCAGCAGACCAGATTATCACAGCCTGGCTCGCGTGCGCGCTAGCAGCCACGTGGTTCATCTATAAAGCTTTATTTAGAGGTGACTACAACAGTATGCCACCCGCACGGCAAGCCTTGCAAGCTGCTTGTGTAGTATTTGATATGCCAAATACCAGTAACATTTATCTTAGGTCATTTCCGTGACCTAATATAATGGTTTGAGGCTCTCTATGTTCCTGGAGCAAGTGGATGCCTTTGGGTTCTGCTAGCATGAGACAGGACATATGGAGATATTACTGGTGCCCGCTCTAGCAAATAGATGATTAACGGGAAGATAGTGATAGTGATAGTGATACATAGGATTAAAATGATTACATATTCAGGTACTTTGGCTCACATTTTATTGAAAGATGCTTGAGCAAAAATGCTGACTATATCTTATTCTATAAGGTATGGACTCTATAGTCAAGCATTGTTTAACTGCACTTTTTAATAACCACTTCCATTATTTCCATTTTTAATACCATCAATTTATTCTAAGTAATTAAGTTAAAATGTGAAATACCAACATTTGGTTAGTTTTATTTCCCAAGCCCTGGGCAGGGGATTTGGGGGGTTCTCTCTTAAACATATCTCTCTCTTGCAGACCCTCTCTCTCACTCTCTTACTCTCTCTCTCTTTCTCTCTCTCTTTCTCCCCTACATCTTTCTAAATTCCTTTCAGTAAAATTTATTTTGGTTTACTCAGAGAAAAAAAAACTTTTGAAAAAGAAAATTAGAACTCTCTAGGATACAGCTAAATCTACAAGTTAAAAAAAACAGCAAATTCGGGCCACCTGCC
Organism: Cryptotis parvus; assembly: GCA_021461705.1. NCBI lineage: Eukaryota > Metazoa > Chordata > Mammalia > Eulipotyphla > Soricidae > Cryptotis > Cryptotis parvus. The sequence goes on along the minus strand of JAJIBD010000930.1, from coordinate 317,599 downwards.
CCTCGAGGTGTTGCAGGTGTGGCTGTGGTGCCCAGCTGTGTTGGCAGGTGGCAGACAGTAGATAGGCTGGTCTATACCCCCAGGGCTCTGCTCCGTGGGCCCTGGATGGTGGATAGTCTGCCATAGGAAGAACAGTGCACAGCTGCGCAAGAGGTTTACATAACAAAGTAGGCTAGGACCAGGTCCTTTCTGGGATCTTTCACATCTGTACAACATAATGATCATTGTAGTTGTAACAAACTGGGGAGGTTGATGGGGAATGAGGAACTACAATGTCACATTATAAACCACTACTGAATATACACATAGATAATTGCATCATAAACCATAAGGCAAGTCACAAGGTGTAGGAGAAGAGAGAGAAATACAGAGACAAAAATAAAGATAGAGAAAGATAGAGAGAAAGATGAGAGACTCAGACGCATGGAGGAGAGCTGTCATCTGACTCTCCCCTAACTCAGCTGACCATGAGGCTCCCAGGAGGTAAGATGGGTTTTGGGTGTTGTCCCATCACCTCTGTAGGGCCTTGGAAGCAGCTGGATGAAATTCGCTCACCATAAGAGCCGCCATTTTTGTGGGTCAGACCCTGTATATCAAACTAGTGGAACCAGTCATGTTCTAGAATATATTACAATCTACAATGTGTAAGAAAGGGAAGTGAGGGAGAGAAAGAAAGGAGATCAAGAACCTGCCATGGAGGCAGGCTGGGGAGAAGGGGAGGGAGGTGGGGACATTGGTGATGGGAGATGGGCAGGGGTGGAGGGATGGGTGTTGGAACACTGTAGAACCAAAATTCAAATATGAACATCTTGTAATTGTATATCACTGTATCACTGTCTTCCCGTTGTTCATCGATTTGCTCGAGCGGGCCCCAGTAACATCTCCATATGTCCTGTCTCATGCTAGTAGAGCCCAAGGGCATCTGCTTGCTCCAGGAACATAAAGAGCCACAATCCATTCCGGAATGAGGTCTATAATTGTTACTGGTATTTGACATATCAAATACAACACCGGTAGCTTGCCAGGCTCTGCCGTGCAAATTGTATATGTAACAGTGATATAATAAAAGATTTAAAACAACACAGAAAATTCATCTCTCCCCAGTTCTCATTGAGTCTCAACTCTGTCAACCACTAATCTAATTCCTGGATTCCTAGTTTTGTCCTTTCTTGAATACCATATGGTTGACATTGTAAACATGCAACCTTTTCAAATTTATTTATTTCACTTAGTAATATGCATTTAATTTTCCCCATATTTTTAATAGTTTGATAGTTCATTTATTTTATTATTTTTTTACTATTTTTTTTTTTTTTTTTTATTATACCACAGTGAAACATACAATTAGAAAGGTGATCATAATTGGTTCTTGGTAATACAGTATACCAGCACCCATCCCTCCACCAGTGCCCCATTTCCACCACCAATGAACCCCCACCCCATCCTGCCCACCCCCATGCTGCCTTAATAGCAGGTACCCCAGTTTCCTCTCTTTCTCTCTCTGTCTCTCTCTCTGTTTCTGCATCTCTCTGCCTCTTATTTTACACATTGTGGCTAGCCATGCAGGTATTTAGAGTTTATCACTTAAGTCTCTTTGTGTATATTCAATGGTGAGTCTTAATCTGCCATTACCATTTCCCACATTTAGTAAAACACTGGTATCTATTTATGTCGTATTAATGAACGCAGTCATTCTATATCTGTCCTTTTCCTTCTGACTAATTTCAGTCAGCATGATAGTCTCCATGTCCCTCCATTTGCAGGTAAATTTCATAATGTCATCTTTTCTGACAGCCGCATAGTATTCCATAGTGTAGATGAACCACAGTTTCTTTAGCCAGTCCTCTGTTCTCGGGCATTTAGGTTGTTTCCAGATTCTAGCTATAGTGAATAGCGCAGAGATGAATAAAGAAGTACAGATAGTGTTTCTGCTATGTGTTTTTCGGTCTCTCGGGTATATTCCCAGGAGTGCTATTGCTGGATCAAATGGGAACTCAATATCTAGTTTTCGGAGGAATGCCCATGTTGTTTTCCAAAAAGGGGCTGGACCAGTCGGCACTCCCACCAACAGTGGATCAGAGTCCCTTTTTTCCCCACATCCACGCCAGCACTGGTTGTTCTTGCTGTTTTGGATGTGTGCCAGTCTCTGTGGTGTGAGATGGTACCTCATTGTTGTTTTGATTTGCATCTCCCTGATGATTAAAGATGAAGAACACTTTTTCATATGCCTTTTGGCCATTCGAATTTCTTCTTTTTGGAAGCTTCTGTTCATTTCTTCTCCCCATTTTTTGATGGGGTTGGCTGTTTTCTTCTTGTGGAGTGCTACCAGTGCCTGATATATCCTGGATATTAACCCCTTGTCAGATGGGTATTGGGTGAATATCCTTTCCCACTCTGTGGATTGTCTTTGTATCTTGGTCACCGTTTCTTTTGAGGTGCAGAAGCTTTTTAGTTTTATATAATCCCATTTGTTTATCTTTGCTTCCATTTGCTTGGTCAGTGGTGTGTCATCTTTAAAGATACTTTTCGTTTCGATGTCGTAGAGCGTTTCTCCTATGTTTTCTTCGATGTACCTTATAGATTCATGTCTGATGTTGAGATCTAGAATCCATTTTGATCTGACTTTTTGTGCATGGCGTTAGAAGGAGGTCTAAGTTCATTTTTTATATGTAGCTGCCCAGTTTTCCCAGCACCATTTGTTGAAGAGGCTTTCTTTGCTCCACTTAATATTTTTTGCTCCTTTATCGAAGATTAAGTGGTTGTATATTTGAGAATTTGTTTCAGGATACTCAGTTCTATTCCATAAGTCTACAGGTCTGTCTCTATACCAATACCACACTGTCTTAATTACAACTGCTCTGTAGTAGAGCTTGAGGTTGGGGAAAGTGATACCTCCCATCTTCTTTTTCCCAAGGATTGCTTTAGCTATTCGTGGAGTTTTATTATTCCATACAAATTCCAGGAGTGTTTGTTCAATTTCTTTGAAGAACATCATGGGTATCTTTATAGGGACCGCATTGAATCTGTATAAAGCTCTAGGGAGTATTACCATTTTGATAATGTTGATCCTTCCGATCCATGAGCAGGGAATATGTCTCCATTTCCTCAGGTCTTCTTTTATTTCCTGAAGTAACGTTTTGTAGTTTTCTTTGTAGAGATCCTTTACATTCTTTGTCAAACTGATTCCTAGGTATTTGATTTTCTGCGGCGCAATTGTGAATGGGATAGTTTCTTTAATGTCCCTTTCTTCTCTTTCGCTGTTTGCATATAGGAAGGCCATTGACTTTTGGGTATTGATTTTGTACCCTGCTACTCTGCTATAGGAATGTATTATTTCTAGGAGCCTCTTGGTAGAGAGTTTCGGGTTTTCCAGGTATAATATCATGTCATCTGCAAATAGTGATAACTTGGCTTCTTCCCTTCCTATCTGGATGCCCTTAATGTCTTTTTTCTTCCCTGATTGCTATAGCAAGTACTTCCAGTACTATATTGAATAGAAGTGGTGAGAGTGGGCAGCCTTGTCTTGTCCCTGATCTTAAGGGGAAGGCTTTCAGTTTTTTTCCCATTGAGAATGATGCTCGCTGTGGGCTTGTAGTAGATGGCCTGGATTATCTTGAGGAAGGTTCCTTCAATCCCCATTTTACGGAGAGCTTTCATCATGAACGGGTGTTGGATCTTGTCAAATGCCTTCTCTGCATCTATTGATATGATCATATGGTTTTTATTTTTCTTTTTGTTGATATGATGTATTATGTTGATTGATTTGCGAATGTTGAACCATCCTTGCATTCCCGGGATGAATCCCACTTGGTCATGGTGTATAATCTTTTTGATGACTCTTTAGATTCTATTTGCTAGTATTTTGTTGAAGATCTTAGCATCTGTATTCATCAGGGAGATTGGTCTGTAGTTTTCCTTTTTGGTGGCATCTTTGTCTGCTTTGGGTATCAGGGTGATATGTGCCTCGTAAAAGCTATTTGGGAGTGTTTTTGTTTCTTCAATTTGTTGGAAGAGCTTAAAAAAGAATTGGGAGTAGGTCCTCTTTAAAGGTTTTGTAGAATTCACTGGTGAATCCATCTGGACCTGGGCTTTTGTGTTTGGGGGAGACTTTTGATTACCAATTCTATTTCCTCGATGGAGATAGGTTTGTTGAGGTATTCCAAATCTTCTTGTTGCAGACTTGGGAAGCTATAGGAATTCAGGAATTTGTCCATTTCTTCTAGGTTTTCTTGTTTTGTGGCGTACAGGCTCTCATAGTAATCTCTGATGATCTTTTGAATTTCTGTGGTTTCTGTTGTGATGTCCCCGTTTTCATTTCTGATTCAGTTCATTTATTTTAGCTCTAAATAAAAAGTGTGCCCGCTCCGAGCAAATCGACAAATAACGGGATGTCAAGTGATCAAGTGATCTAAATAGTGTGATATTCCACTATGTGGAACGTTTATTTATTCATCTATTGAAGAAAGGAATTTTTTTTTTGCTTTAAATGGATAGTCCCACGTTACTTAGAATTGTCATCATTATCATATTTCTGTTTCTGGGCTTCATACTGCTCTACTGGTTTGTTTATACCTATTCCAATACAAACTGAGCTTTTTGGGGATCATGGTTATGTTCATTACCTTATTATTAAGTTAAATCACTTGTCACCTGTCTTCCCATTCATCATCGATTTGCTCGAAAGGGCACCAGTAACATCTCCATATGTCCTGTCCATGCTAGTAGTTAAATACAATATAAAGTTAAATACAAGGGGAAAACACAGCAAACCCTAAACAATGAAGAGTAAAATAAAAAATAACTTGAGTTGATAAAATTTTAAAAACAATAAGTTAATATAACTGTCGATTGTAGAATATTGTTTATTTCCTAATAAAATTTTATAAATGAAACAAATTAAACTGGTTTAACTGAATAGATAAATAAGGCTTCAAGTTTATTCTAATTAATTTCAACTATCCCCAGAGTGCTCAGGACCAAGCAGCACCAGAATGAGAGAAGTGTGGAATCAAAGCCAGGGACTGACAGGGGCCGGAGCAATAGTCCAGTGGGTAGGGCGTTTGCCTTGCACGCGGCCGGCCCATGCCGGCCTGGGTTCGACCCCCGGCATCCCATATGGTCCCCTGAGCACCGCCAGGAGTTATTCCTGAGTGCAGAGCCAGGAGTAACCCCTGAGGATTACGGGGGTGTGACCCAAAAAAAAAAAAAAAAAACCCAGGGACTGACCCCAGGACTCTCCTTCCTACACACAGCATCACTCCAGTCATTTCAGACCCTCAACTTGTTTTTAAAATATCTGTATATTTCCTTTAATCTGAAAACATAAAATACAATTAGAAAAACTTTAGCTGCAGTGTATGTAGCCAGAAGAGTTAGAAGTTATTGGTCTAAGACATACCAAAAAAAAAGAAAGAAAAGAAAGAAAACCCTCAATCTATCAACTCACAAATATTTCAGAAGAAATCATCTTTTTCATATGAAAAAATGCTCATCATTATTAGTCATCAGAGAGATGCAAATCAAAACAACAATGAGATATCATCTCACACCACAGAGACTGGCACATATCCAAAAGAGCAAGAACAATAAGTGCTGGCGTGGCTGTGGAAAAAAGGGACTCTTATCCATTGTTGGTGGGAATGTCGACAGGTACAACCTTTTTGAAAACTATATGGACATTCCTCCAAAGACCAGAAATTGAACTCCCATTTGACCCAACCATACCACTCCTGGGAATATATATTGGGAAGCCAAAAACACACAGCAGAAACACAATCCGCACTTTTATCTTCATAGCAGCACTATTCACAATAGCCAGAACCTGGAAACAACCAGTATGACCGAGAACTTATGACTGGATAAAGAAACTGTGGTACATCTACACAATGGAATACAATGCAGCTGTTAGGAAAAATGAAGGCATGAAATTTGCCTATAAATGGATGGACATGGAGAGACTCATGTTGAGTGAAATTAGCCAGAAGGAGAGAGACAGATATAGAATGACTGCATTTATTTGCATGACATAAATATATATGTATATATAAATATATATATTTATATATAATAAATATTATATATATTAATATATAATATAATATATATACATATATACATATATATTATTATACCAATATCCAAGGTCAGGCAAAACGTGGACCAGGAGGTCTTGTCAAAGGTGGAAATTACCACAAACTTGTGGGAGCAGAGGTTAGGTAAGACAGAGAAGGGAATAGTGTGCCAATAATTGTCGAAAGTCTATTACCACATATAACTTAGCATTAAATACAGGCAATAAGATACATATGATAACCTCTAAGTATGTGTATTACAATCCACAATATGTAAGAGAAGTAAGAGAGAAAGAGAAAGAGAGAGAGAGAGAGAGAGAGAGAGAGAGAGAGAGAGAGAGAGAGAGGAGAGATGGAAAACCTGCCACAGAGGCAGGCTATGGGAGGGAGAGGGAATCGGGGACATTGGTGGTGGGAAATGGGCACTTGTGGAGGGATGGGTGCTGGAACACTGTATGGCTGAAATCCAAACATGAACATTTTTGTAATTGTTTAAAAAAAATAAAATAAAATATTTTTTTAAAAAATGAAATCGTCTCTATAAAAGGTAGAGGAATTAGTTTTATTTCTTTTGTCCCTAAAAGTCTGACCACACAGAATTTTTCTACAATTTAAAATGACATATAAAGACTTGTTTCTAGCTTTTATTAGAAAAGAATAAACACAAAACCACATTGACTATGAAAAAAATTGCCAAGATCTAAGTATTCTAAATTTGAAAGCAGTATAAAGGGAACAGCTTAATGTGCACATTCCAGAGACAAACATTCATCAATGTATTCTGAAAAGAAAATAAAAAATTAAATTACACATCCTAAGTTTCAAAAATACAACTACTTAATGGAAGAGTAATATCTGAACTTTTCATATTTGTTTATTAGATGAGCATCTATGGAAAATACAAAATTCTGTCAATAAAGACATGAAAATATAACATGATATAATGAAAAATTGCCTTCAGGCTTAAAAAAAGAAAAGAACTTTTTTTATTTACTTATTTTTTAACTTTTGGGTCACACATGAAAACACTCATGTTTTGTCATGGATCCTGGATCTGCTCTCAGGAATTACTCCTGGTGGTGTTTGAGGACCATACAGGAAGCCAGGGATCAAACTCAGGTAGGCAGCATGAAAGGCAAACACCCTACCCGCTGGACTATCACTCCAGCCCCTCAGCAACCTTTTTAAAAGTGAAATTATAGTGAGCAAGTATCAATAACTATATCAATAACTAACTATAGCTAATATATCAATAACTAAAGTCATCAAGTAACTGAGTTAACTTCTCAGATAGTACTTGGATAAGGACTAGCTTATCTAAAAAAAATACATTAAAGGGAAGCTATGGAATATGATTGAAATCTACTCAGCAGATAACTATAGAGCGCAAATTTATAATATAGTTTCCCCTTTCAGAGATTAAATTTCTTGATTGAAAAAAATCAGAAGCACCCTACACTCTCTACCAAAAAGCTTCTAGAAACAATAGAAACCTATAGTAGAGCGGCAGGGTACAAAGTCAATACCCAAAGTCAGTGACTTTCCTATATACAAATAATGAAAGAGATGAAAGGGATATTAAGAAAACGATCCCATTCACAATTGTGCCAAAGAAAATTAAATACCTAGCAATCAGTTTGACAAAGAACATAAAGGACCTCTACAAAGAGAACTACAAAACATTACTTCAAGAAATAAAAGAGGACACAAGGAAGTGGAAACACATTCCCTGCTCACAGATCAGAGAATCAATGTTGTCAAAATGGTAATATCCTCTAAAGCTTTATACAGATTCAATGCCTTCTCTATAAGGATATCCATGACATTCTTCAAAGAAATTGACCAAACACTTCTGAAATTTGTATGGAATAATAAACCCCCACAGAAAGCAAAAGCAATCCTTAGGAAAAAGAAGATGGGAGGCATCACCTTTCCCAACTTCAAACTTTACTACAAAGCAGTGGTAATTAAAACAGCATGACATTTGAATAAAAACATACCTGTGGACCTACGGAATAGAGTTGAGTATCCTGACAACCAGCCTCAAGTACATGAACAATGAATCTTCGATAAAGGAGTAAAAAGTATGAAATGGAGCAAGGAAAGCCTCTTCAACAAGTGGTGCTGGGAAAACTGGGCAGCTACATGTAAAAAATGAATTTGAACATCTGTCTAACACCATGCACAAAAATCAGATTAAAGATCTCAATATCAGACCTGAGTCCATAAAGCACATGGAATAAAATATACAAAAAACCCTTTATGACATTGAAGCTAAAGACATCTTCAAAGAAGAAACACCACTAACAAAACAACTAGAAGATAAACATATGGGACTATATGAAGCTAAAAAGCTTCTGCACCTCAAAAGAAACAATGATCAAGATACAAAGACAGTGCACAGAATGGGAAAATATTCACCCATCTGATAAGGGGTTAATATCCAGGATATATCAGGCACTGGTATAATTTTACAAGAAGAAAACAGCCAACGCCATCAAAAAAGGGGAGAAGAAATGAACAGAAACTTCGATAAGGAAGAAGTTCGAATGGCCAAAAGACATATGAAAAAATGCTTATCATCATTAGTCATCAGAGAGAGCAAATCAAAACAACAATGAGATATCATTTCAGACCAGAAACTGGCACATATCCAAAAGAGCAATAACAAGAGCAAGAATTGATGACTGGATAAAGAAATTGTGGTACATCTATACAATGGAATACTATGCAGCTGTTAGGAAAAATGAAGTTATGAAATTTGCCTATAAATGGATGGACATGGAGAGGATCATGTTGAGTGAAATTAGCCAGAAGGAGAGACAGATATAGAATGACTACATTTATTTGCATGACATAAATATATATATATATATATTTATACATATTATGATATATATATACATATTATGACACCAATATCCAAGGTCAGACGAAACGTGGACCAGGAGGTCTTGTCAAAGGTGGAAATTATCACAAACGTGTGGGAGTCAGAGATTAGGTAAGACAGAAGGAAACAGTGTGCCAATAATTGTCAAAAGTGCTATTACCCACATAGAACTGAGTATTAAATACAGGCAAAAAGATACACATGATAACCTCTAAGTATATGTATTACAGTCCACAAATTGTAAGAGAAGGAAGAGAGAAAGAGAGAGAAAAAAGATAAAGAACTTGCCATAGAGGCAGGCTAGGGGAGGGAATCGGAGACATTGGTGGAGGGAAATGGGCACTGGTGGAGGAATGGGTGCTGGAACACGGTATGGCTGAAACCCAAACATGAACATTTTTGTAACTGTTTATCTCATGGTGGTATAATAAAATATATTTTAAAAAAATCAGAAGCAAAAGGAAACCATAGGGCAGGGAGGCGACCCGAAGGGCTGGAGCACAGGCTTCGCATGCAGGAGTCTCAGGCTTGAATTTTGCTTCACATGGTTCCCTGACCATCAGAATTGTCTGCCATAATAAAAAAATTATTTTAAACAACTCGTATTTGTTCAATTAAAAAGACAGCAAAAGAGAAAGAAAGGAGAGAGAGAGAGAGAGAGAGAGAGAGAGGAGAGAGAGAGAGATACCACATACCCAGAAGGGTATGGCAAAAACAATCAGATAAAACTAAAACTATCAAAAGGGAGAGAGACTCGCAGACATGGGGCAGAGCTGCTATTGGCTCTCCCTGTGCCCAGACACTCATGAGGCGCCTGGGAGGGATGGCAGGTTCTAGCCCTGGCCCGCCACCCCAGCAGAGCCTCAAAACAAGCCAGACGACCCCCCACTCCATGAGGGCCTCCATTTTCCACATCAGGACGTCCCTCTCTTCAGATCTCCACCCATCTATCCTATCACAGCCCACTTGTGGCCATGCAGTTCATCAATAAATGCTGGATTTTGAGATGACTACAAGAGTATGCTACCCACACGGCAGAGCCTGGCAAGCTACCCGTGTCGTATTTGATATGCCAAATACCAGTAACAATTACAGACCTCATTCCCATGACCTGATGGAATGGTTTGAGGCTCTTTATGTTCCTGGAGCAAGCAGGTGCCCTTGGGCTCTACTTGCATGAGACAGGTCATTTGGAGATGTTACTGGTGCCCGCTCGAGCAAATCGATGATGAACGGGAAGACAGTGACAGTGACAGTGATCAAAAGGGAAAAACAGTTCCTTTACTCGGTTTACAAGAGTAAGACTACCTTTCTTTATTTGGGTTTACCCTTCAAGGATACAGATACAATGAACGCTGTAAATGTACATGGGCCTTTCTGGGTTTGGTCTCCAATGAAGGAGGTCCAACAACAGTCAGAGTGGGAGGACCAGAATAGAAGCCCATTTACTGTAACAGGTAACAACTGAAGAATAGGCAGATTCACAACCATACAACCATGTATATAAAACATTTGTAAAAATTATTATGTAATAAGGGAAGGAGGAGGAGGACAAGGAGGAGAGAGAGGAGAGGGAAGAAGGAAGAAGGAGGAGGATGAGGAGGAAGAAAAGGAGGAGAAGGAGAAGGAGGAGGAAGAGGAGGAGGAAGAGGAGAAGGAGGAGGAGGAGAAGGAGAAGGAGAAGGAGGAGGAGGAGGAGGAGGAGAAGGAGGAGAAGAAGGAGGAGGAGAAGAAGAAGAAGAAGATGATGATGATGATGATGATGATGGTGATGATGATGATGATGGTGATGATGATGATGATGATGATGATGGTGATGATGATGATGATGATGATGATGATGATGATGATTGGGGGAAAGGGAGGGAATCAGGGAACATTGGTGGGAAATGGCTAGTGGTGGAGTACTGGAACACTGCATGACTGAAACCCAGTCATGAACATCTTTGTAATTGTGTATCTCACGGTGGTATAATAAACTTAAGAAAGAAAAGAATTCCAAATTCCCCACTGAGTTTGAGCAATAAACCATACCATAAGGAATCACTATGTGTTGATGACAAAGAAAAACAACATGGATTTGTTCAGCTAAATGTCCCTCGCCAGGTAAAAGAAGTCAGGTTTCTCCGCATGAATCATTTCACAGAAGCTGAATAATATGAATACAATGGGGAAATTGAGTCATCACTCTATACACAAGAGGGTAGATCAGTTGGCTGCCAAAGAGCCTCCCAGAATAGTTAGTATTAAGTTTTAGTAACAAGCAGCAATTTAGTTAATGCATTTAAATTACTGTTAATCTGTATTATAATATGAAGTATAGATTCCTAGATTGATTTTGATTTTATAAAGGTAGAGGAGCCAAAAATATCCCCAGCATTATGTTTATATCATTAAAAGTATCAGTACAATAACAATAAGTCAACCCAAGCTTATATGAGAAATTAATTTCTTTAATAAATCATCCAACTAATTTCTTTAAATATCATCCAAGTTTGGGTGATAGAACATAAACTAGATTTGAGTCTAGAAGACTGTTTTTGTTATTCGTTAAATCTTGAACAAGTTAACAAACTTCTCTAAGTCTCAGTAAGTACCTCAGTAAGCAATGGTCTACTTTGTAAAAATAAGGTGTGTGGAAACTGAATCAGAGAAAGCACAAGTACTTAGTACAGTATCTGAAGATTCGTGAACTAGCTGCTCATAACAATTCTCATCATATCAATATTGACTATATATAATTTGTGTTGTTTTCTTAAAGATCAGTTAGGACATTATTAATTATTCATGTTCTATTAATTTCCTGTATGATTATAAAAGGCATTTAGATTCTGAGCTTTAACGTTTCCCTCTAATCTGTAAGATTTTTTATTAGACAGTACGATTGATATAATTATTAGAATTATAATAATTATGAGGTGCTTTCACATAGATCCCATGAAGATACCTAGATTCTTAAGTATAAGCTCTTTTCCTGGTGAATGAAAGAGGATTTGCAATATTGAACATGTTTCAGTGGTTCTAAAATGATGAGTTGGTTGAACAGGTTGCTGGATTATTAATTGTTCATAAGGGCCAAACCGAGTGCGTAACCCCTGGTGAGAACCACAACTAGTATGCCACCAGATGTCACCCAGGACTTTGCCACAAGGACAAGGGCAAGAACAAGGACAAGGAAAAGGGAAGGGCAGAAAAACACTGTTGAGTGGTTTGCACAAGAGTAAAGTTTCAGCCAGTTCGATGAATTCGATCATTTATTTAGAATATTCACTTTCCTGCCCACTAACCTCTATCGCCTCCCTCCAGTAGAAGAAAGTTCCTGGTACCAACAATCAGGTTCGATCCTGCCACTTGTAAGAGGAAATCATCTATGCCATATCCACAGACACTGCAAGAAATGAACTGCTCTTTCACCCTGAGTCCCAGAACAGAGACCACAAGGAAAAAAAATTATCAAGAATCCATGAGAGAATCAAGACACAGAGATCCGAAGGTTATTTCAGCATAGCCTAACAACATCTGATTAAAATACTCAACTACTACAGATGTAGTAATAAAAAAAATAGTAAAATTGTTAACATACATGTTAAAATATAGAGCATAATTTCCTCTCTGCTTTATAATTTATTTCTTTCCTCCCATTGTCATATTTACCAATCTAGGAAACGGACATTAATGGAAATATTCAAGGACAAAATATTTCATGTTAAGTCTCTAAGTAAATGATAGTTACTTATATGTAGTATCTTTTCAGTCACAGATACACCAACCACTTAACTGCATCCAAATGTTTGATGTTCTTGTTTGTCTATTTGTTTTTATTTCTGGGCCCTGATCTATTTCCTAATAAATAGTTACTGCTGATGTCTGGACACTGAAATGATGCTTGGACATTGGAAAGGTTCAAAGGAAGGAAAATTCTGCTGAGATGATAAAATTACACAAATAGCACAAGAAAATGCCAGAAAGCAATAACAGATATGGGAGCGCATATCTCCAATGGCCAGCAAATGCGTGAGTACTTGGTATTTGGGGAACCACAGTTCCCCAAAAATCCAGTTATGTCTCACTCAAGCACTGCTCATCTTTGATGGCAAACAGAAGAAGCCACACGCTTTCTATCTGTGATTATGTATGTTGTGTGTGTGTGGATTTCAATGGTCTTTTGAGTTCAGATTATACCAATTGATTATACCAATTGCTTCCTCTGAGCTTTTTACAAGACCAATAAACTCTGATAGGTCTTTGAAAGAAATAACAACATTTCATTCATCACTATATCTCAGTACTTTTACTCTTTACATACGATAGTAAAACAATGAGCTTTGAGAGGAGCAGGTAGACAGTTCAAAGTCCAGCTTCAATCAATCACCAGCACTTCCTGGTCCCCCAAGCACAAAGCCTGGAGTAGCCCCTGAACATCACCTGGTGTAGTCCAAAAAAAAAAAAAAAAAGGTAAAAAGAGAGAAGAAGGGCCGGAGAGATAGCACAGCAGGTAGGGCATTTGCCTTGCACACAGCCAACCCAGGTTTGATCCCCAGCATTCCATATGGTCCCCCCAGCACCACCAGAAGTAATTCCTGAGTGCAGAGCCAGGAGTAACCCCCTGAGCGTTGTCGGGTGTGACCCAAAAAAGAAAAAAAAGCAGGAGTTAAGACAGTTTCCTTTCATGCTATTCTTAATAGTACTGAGATACAGTACTTAATGAGTAATTAATGAAATGTGGTTATTGCCTTCAAAGACCTATCAGAACATCACAGGTGATATACATCCCTGGAGGTCTCACACCCCACACGCCTAGCATTAATTGGTATGACCCAAGTATGACCCAGTATGGCAGGGGTGGCAGACACAGTGCTTTATGGTACTACAGGACACTGCATCACCACATCCTCAGATGCTAATATTGAACCACAGGTTCAGTTGGGCAAGAATTTCCAGAGGGGCCCCTAGGTTTTCTGAGCATCACTTGGGAGATCAAAAAAAAAGGACTTTGGGTCAAGAAACCAAGATTCATGGGGCCAGAGCAACAGTCCAGCAGGTAAGGCATTTGCCTTGCATGCAACCCGGTTCAATCCCAAGCATCTCACATGGTCCCCGAGCACCACCAGGAGTAATTCCTGAGTGCAGAGACAGGAGTAACCCCTGAGCATCACCTGGTGTGACCCCAAAAAGTTTAAAAAAAAGAAACCAAGATTCAGATTCCAGTTTCTCTACTTACTTTGGCTAAGGATCTTGTGAACAAATGCCATTAATTACCCCACTAATATTCCACTGACTTGAACATTTTACAATGCCCCCAAATTTTGCACTGCCAATATTAGCATCTTTGCTGAGGACTGATTTTGAATTTTGGAAATTTTCAGTCTTTGCAGGGGTGAGATGTAAGAACTGGAACGACCACTTTCAAAACAACTGACACAGATTTTTATTTGCCAATATTCAAGAAGAATCATTCACACAAACAAAAGGTAGAAATGAAATAAATGCCGCTAACAGAAGAATGGGATAAACAGAATATCGTATATTAGTGTAGAATAACAAGGAAATATTATTCATGCTTCAAAACACGAAATTATAATTTATCCTATTACATGACTAAGTCTTGAAATGTTAATTAAAATAAACCAGATACAAAAGGACAAGCATTATACCCTTCCTTATAGGAAGCACCTAGGATGCTACTTTCATAGAGACAGAAAGTAAAACTTTGGTGCTAAGGCTAGAAGCAGAAAATAATGGGGAGTCATTTTAGTAGTCATTTTCAGGTTAGGGTGATATAAAGGTGCTGAAGATGGTCAGAGGCAATGACTGCTCAACAATGCCAATCCTTAATGTGTAAAAATGGCTAAAATATACATTCTATATTCTGTATATTTACCATAACTTGAAATTTTTTCATTCCTTTTTTTTTTGTTTTGCTTTAGGGGAGGGCCACACTTGGGGGGGTCCATGCAGTGCTGACAATCAAATTAAGGTCAGCTGCATGCAAAGCAAGCATCTTAACCGCTATACTCTTTCCTTGGCCCCTGAAATGAAGGATGACAATTGTCTGGAGCTGGTGGTACTACTCTGCTCCCTCTCTTCAGGTCAGATGACCCTCAGGCAGATGTTTCACTATCTCCAGAGTTGTCTTGTGAGGTTAAACTCCAGCTGCCACTGTCGTAACTTACTGAATATTGTCCCATCTGTTCTCAGCCCTGTCTCATATCCTTGTTCACCTACCCCTGAATACCCAACTGATGTTTAGAACAGAATACCTGTCTGAATCTGCTAGCCAAGACAAGTTTCTTAACAGCTCTAAATATTAATATTCTCCTCATGAAAAATGATGCTCAGAGCCAGAGAGACAGTACACGGGCAAGGGCTCTGGCTTTACTTGCAGCTAGCCCTGGATATTGATCCCTGGCAGTCAGTCCCAAGAACTGCTGGGATCAGCTTCCTGAGAACAGAGCTGGGAGTAGCCCCTGAGTGCTATGTGGTATAGCCCAAGACAGAAGATAATATTTAGAACATGGATTTACTGTGAGGATTAAATTAGATCATTCTTTCTTTTCTTTCAGTTTGTATTTAGGCAACCTGATTTACAAAACTGCCAATAATAGTTACAGGCATGCAATGTTCCACTGCAGCTGACCAGAGCATCAGCGCACCTCATCAACGCCTCAATGCCCCTTCCCAGTCATGCCCACCTCATCCCTTTGGCATATTCTGTTCTGTGTCCAATGCTCAGAGGCTATGAACATTGGCTGTTTTTAATTCTCTTACTGTGTTTCTTTATATTCCACATATGAGATAAATCATTCTGTATGAGTCCCTCTCCTCTGGCTCACTTCACTCAAGAAGAGACCCTCTACTTCATCCATGTTGCAGTAAAGCACACAATTTCATCTTTTCTTATCACTGAATAGCTTTCCATTGTAGTCTCTATTCCACAGCTTCCTTATCCACTCATCTGTTCCTGGGCACCTGGGTTATTTCCAGATCTTGCCTCCTGTGAATACTGCTGCTATTGAAGAGGAGTCCAATATCTTTTTGAAACAGTGTTTTGAGGCCCTTGGGGCACATGCCAAGAAATAGAACTGCAAGCTATATGGAATCTCAGTTCTTAATTCTTCATTATTTCAGATGCTCCTTACTGTTTCCCAGAGATGCTGAACCAGAGAATATCCCCCTCAGTGGTGGATGAGTTCCTTTTCCCCAATATCCCTGCCAGCACTCATTAATTCTACTCTTCGCAATGTGTGCCAACAAGTAAGATCACTCCTATTGTGAGGTTGGTAGAAGGGCCACAACCCTAACCCTGTGTGCTTAGGGGCTAATTCTAACTCAATGATCAGGAATGCTCCATGGTTGCACTTAGGGGCACATATGTAATGCTGGGGATGCAAACCAGGTCAGCTGCGTGTAAAGCAAGCAACTCACCCCTGCACTATATTCTTTTTTTTTTTTGCTTTTTGGGTCATACCCAGCAATACTCAGGGGTTACTCCTGACTCTGCACTTAGGAATTACTCCTGAGGTGCTAGGGGGACCATATGGGATGCCAGGAATTGAACCTGGATCAGCCACATGCAAGGCCTGTCTCTCTGGCCCCCTGCACTATATTCTTGAACATGCTCAGCAGGGTGCCTAACACATGGTAGGTACAAAATTTAAGTTTCTTGACCTTCTGATATAATCATTTTCCCTCCCCTTTTAAAAATAAAAGTCAGACAAGCGGCTGGGGAGGCTGGCACTCGGCTCGCGCCGGGCCTAGCTAACCATGGAACCCCGAGGAGGGCAGATGGGTTTTGGGGGTGGGCCCGTCGCCTCTGGGGGGTCCCAGAAGCAGCCGGATGAGACTCGCCCATCACACTAGCCACCATTTTCGCTGTCTGGACGCTGGGAAACTGCCTCAGACCAGATCAACAGAGCAAAACCAGTTCGAGCCCAGGTAGGCGGCTCCAAGAGGCGGGAATCACTGGGAAGTCGTCAGATGGAGGTGTGGTCGCCCTTTCCCCCCTCCATTTTGTCGAGCCTGGTGGCCCCGCCCAGGAGCTGCCCACGGGCCAGCATACAGAGCCTCACAAGCGGCTGGGGAGGCTGGCACTCGGCTCACGCCGGGCCTAGCTAACCATGGAACCCCGAGGAGGGCAGATGGGTTTTGGGAGTGGGCCCGTCGCCTCTGGGGGTCCCGGAAGCAGCTGGATGAGACTCCGCCCATCACACTAGCCACCATTCTCGCTGTCCGGACGCTGGGAAACTGCCTCACGACCAGATCAACAGAGCAAAGCGGCCGCGGTCCACTAAAATAGTGAAACATTAATGTCTTTTAATGCACTGCATTCCACGAAGAGCAGGAAAGTTTGTTGGGAAGGAGATATAAAGAGGAAAGAGATGACATACAGAACCCGCCAAGTGGTTGAGGTGCGGAGGGGGGAGGGAGGTGGGGACATTGGTGATGGGAGATGGGTTTGGGTGGAGGGTGCGGGTTGGAACACTGTAGAACCAAAGCTCTACATGAGCATCTTTCAATTAAAAAAAAAAGGTGGAATCTACCACAAACATGTGGGAATCAGAGGTTAGGTAAGACAGAGAAGGGAACAGTGTGCTAATATTTGTCAAAAGTGATAATACCAGCCTAGAACTGAGCATTGAATATAGGAAAAAAGATATACATGATAATCTCTAAATGTATGTATTGCAATCCACAATGTGTAAGAGAAGAGAGAAAGAGAGAGAGAGAAGAGATAAAGAACTTGCCATAGAGGCAGGCTAGGGGAGGGGGGGGGAAGTGGGGACTTTGGTGGTGGGAAATGGGCACTGGTGGAGGGATGGGTGCTGGAACACTGTATGATGGAAACCCAAACATGAACATCTTTGTAATTGTATATCACATGGTGGTGTAATAAAATATTTAAAAAATAAAAAAGAAAAGAAAAGAAAAAAAAATGAAAGTCAGGGGCTGGAGCAATAGTACAGTGGATAGGGCATTTGCCTTGCATGCAGGCAACCTGGGTTCGATTCCCCGGCATCCCATATGGTCCCCAAAGCACTGTCAGGATTAATTCCTGAGTGTAGAGCCAGGAATAACCACTGAGCATTGCTGGGATGACAAAAAAAAAAGCAAAAATAAATAAGTAAATAAATAAATAAATAAAATATAAACTATTTCTTTCTTTTTATTAATTAATATTTTATTATACCACCATGAGATATACAATTACAAAGATGTTCATGTTTGAGTTTCGGTCATACAGTGTTCCAGCACCCATCCCTCCACCAGTGCCCACTTCCTACCACCAATGTCCCCAATTCCCTCCCCTTCCCCTAGTCTGCCTATATGGCAAGATCTTTATCTCTCTCTCTCTCTCTCTCTCTCTCTCTCTCTCTCTCTCCTTCATTCTTCCTTTTCTTACACATTGTGGATTGCAATACATACATTTAGAAGTTATCATGTGTATCTTTTTGACTATTTCAATGCTCAGTTCTCGGCTGGTATTATTATTTTCGACAATTATTAGCACACTGTTCCCTTCTCTATCTTACCTAACCTCTGACTCTCACACATTTGTGGTATACCAGGTTTTGAGATACTGAGCGGTTGCTTTGCGCCCACGTGCCATGGGGATAGGGCTGTGTCCAGCTGTGGAGTCCGGACCTTGAGGATGACTGTGGTTGTGTTGCATAAAGTTTTCCAGCTTCTGAGAGTCTGGGGGGCAGGCCAGAAGCAAAAAATCTGCCCCCATTCCAAGATGCCCTGTCAGCCTAGCACAGGGTGTGCAGGCAGAGACTCCGCCCCGCACCTGAGTACCTGGTGTCTGGCCGAGAGTCTTAGCAGCAAACTTTCTTTCTGATTAAGGAAGAGATTAGGTATATGGGTAATTTCCACCCCATCTTCTACCCAATTACCAGTTCTCATGATTCATAGGTCCCCAGTGACATGATGTATCACAAAGAATTGGAAGCCTGCATCTAACTCAATGCTTATAAGTATTGATATCTCCCAGTTTTTGAAAACTCATGACTGGAGACTGTTTTTATTGAAGACTGACAGTAGTACCTATTTTTGCTAACTGAAAGAAACCCCAGGAGTATTTTTTGCTGATATGACAAAAGGCAAAAAAAAAAAAAAAAAAAGCAAAACCAATGTTTCCTGACAGTCCCAGAGGCAGGAGTGGCAGCTTCAGTCAGGTTGTGTATTTATCAGGTAAGTTCTGCTCCTACTACGGTTTAATGCTGTTTTAGGTTTTATATAGGTTATTTGGTATATCTAGTAAATTAGGGAAGAAAGAGAAATGCTTCAACTTTTTCTATATAACTTAATGTGTTTGACTTTTTTATACTATTTAGGCTTATGAAGTTTCATAAGAATATTCTACTTTCTCATAAGAAAGGGTAGAAAACTTTTTTATTATCTTTGGTTTCTCTTCTCCTATTCATCAAAATACTTAGACAATTTCATTCGCACGTGTATGATGTATGCCAGTCAGCAAACTGAAAAGATGACCTACTGACTCTTCTGGACTCTCCCAAATCAAAATGGGGAAAAGCTTAATATCTCTTCCCTACTCTTAATAGAAAATGCCTTTATAAATGCATGATTTTTTAGTTGAAAATATAAATTGACTAAACTTAGATGTGGAAAGTAAAGGTCTGGTGCCAGAGAGAGCTTGCCAGGTTAAGCACATGCTTTGCACACAGGAGACCCAGGCCTAATCCCTGGCAACACATGCTCCGTCAGGAACAATTGGGAGAATACCCTGACCACCAAGCCAAGAATAACACCTGAGCACCACCTGGTGCAGCCCATAAACAAACAAAAAATATATAAAGCTCTGTTCCCAAAATTAATGGAGAAATGTCAGATTACACGTAGTTCTTTATCACACTCTCCAGAGCTTCTACTTCCTTTCTTTCACATCGTATTCATTCAAGATCATCAATTTTGTTCTTATTCCACACAAGTACATTAACCAACTTAAGGCTACTGATCCAGAGTAAACATCAACCATACTAAGTACATATAATGACTCCCATTTTTGCCTCAAGTATATGCCGTTTATCAAGCATTTATTCCTCCCTATATTACTGCTACATTATCTCATTTTCTATTACTTTTTTTTATAAAATAGTTATACTATTCAAGAAATAATTCAAATGATCACATGAACTCTGATGTGTAAATATGGGGTGCTGCTGCTGAAATAAAACCACTTGTTAGTTGATAAGGCCATGATAGAAGATCTCAAAGATTAGTTTATGAGCTGAGGCTCAGACATCAAGAAAGGCAATTTAGCATTATTATCATCCTGTATAAGAAAGTCACTGAAATTATGCAAGAGTAAAGTCATAGGCAGTTGGCATGCATTAAGCATTGAAGACAGTTCCAGCACCCCCAGTTGTACATTTCAGGGGAAAATGAAATGATCTCTATTCTGGAAGCACTCACACCACTTTAAAAAGCTATATACCTAGTGATACTCCAAGTATTTCTCTCTACTATTGCAATAAAGTGAATTTAATTCCATCCATTAACTAAGACATTTACAAAGAATTTAAAACAAGAATCACACTATCTATAGCCTGCCTAAAACTCACTGAAAAGAGCTAAGTCATCAATTGTGGGAGAAATTCTCAAACCAACAAGTGTAAAATTCCATAGCAGATGTGGAGTTTGAAGAATTTGTAGCTGTTATTGCTGTATTTATTTGTGTGGTGTCACACCCAGCATCCTTAGGGGCTACTCCAGGTTCAATGTTCAGGGTTCAATCCTGGCAGAGCTGAAACAACCATTTACTGATGGAACCTGGGTTTCCTACATGCAAAGCATGCTTATTCAATTGTTTATTTATCTTCCTAGGATCACCTTCACCTAAAAAATGGTCTTCCAAAGTTATTAAGGTTGATAACTTTTATTTGATTGATGAAAGTACGATTCCTAAAGTCTGGAGAAATAGTGATATAGAACCTGACTTGCAAGAGTATGGTTCCAAGTTCGAATTCCTGGTGCTCTTGGGGTGCACAACATGATCCTGACAGCTCAGCTGTTCGAGTTGCCAGCTAGAGTCTCTATGATCCCTGGCACCATAAGCGATTTCTGTCTGCATCACAGCCACGTGTGTGTGAGTACCACAAAAGAGGGTACTTGTAATACCAGTAAGGGCTGCAATTAGAAAGATGTGTAGTATAGCCAGGAAACGAGACCTCTGGCAAGCACATGTGTGATCCACGCCAGTGAGAACCACAGCTATAACTTGTGTGCCTAAACTAAGTGCAGGAGTCCTGGCTCATACTGCAATGAAGTAAGTGCAAGACTCAGAGGACTCTGGCCAAAGGTAAAAGCACCACAACTTGAAAACAAAGTGTGAGCACCAGAAGCAGGTGTATGTACAGCCCCACTTATCACAACAATGGCATCAACAATTACAATGAAGGGAAGAGGATGAAAGGAATAAAAATTGCAAACTAAGGAAGGACCCAGAGGGATAGCGCAAAGGCTTAGAGTGCCAGCCATGCAAGTGGTCATAAGTGCAAATCCCCAGTGCTCTGAGCAGAATCCAGACATCTGTGATCCAGACATCTGTCAGTCTTTCTGTGATCCCAGATACCATACACACACACAAAATGGATTCGATTTTAACTCTAAGATATGTGTGTATACACACATATATGCAAAGTATATAAAACTCAGGATTCCCAAGGCCATATTCATAATTACCTGTAGTTTCTGAAGTCATTCTAATACTCACCTAATTTCTTTCTTTTTTAATTTTTTATTATACCATGATGAGAACAACATTACAAAGATGTTCATAATTGGGTCTCAGTCATATATTGTTCCAGCACCCATCCCTTCACCAGTGCCCCATTCCCACCACCAATGTCCCCACATTCTCCCTCTCCCAGCTCCAGAGCAGGCATTTCTTCCTTCGCTCCCTTTCTCTCGGTCTCTCTCCATCTCTCCTTCATCTTCCCCAATACTTATTATACCATGTGATATATAGAATTACAAGGATGTTCATAACTGGGTCTCTACAATACAGTGTTACAGAATCCATCCCTCCACCAGTGCCAATTCCCACCACCCAATTCCTAAACACACCCACCCAATCCCTGCCTGCCCTCATTGCAGGCGCATTTTACTTATCTATCTCTTTGTCTATGTCCCTGTATTTCCCAATCTCTCTTCTATTACACTTTATGGCTTGTCCTATGGATACTAATAATGTATGATGTATCTATCTGATTATTTAATAGTGAGTTCTAGTGTGACATCATAATTCCTCATTCCCCATAACTAATTTCATACTTCATACATCCACAAACACCAAAAAGCAGATTGCTACCACAAAAGGATGCCAGAGAATTCAACATCACTATGTCAGTCGACTTGTCTGAAACCCCTTAAAAAGCAAATGAGCCTCATCTCCTCGGTGACTCTGAGTCTGTGCCTGTCACCTTATCCATGCTCCTTCACCACCAGGCTAACCACCACCTATACGTTTCTGCTCTCCAAACCAAAAAGATTATCTTTGGATATGGACCCTTCCCTCTACTATCTGTGACCTCAAACCATGCCCACCCCAGCCAGCTTCACTTTGTGCAACTCTTAAGAAGGCTTTCTTCATCCTTCATCCATGAATTTCCTAAGTCTCCATGACAACCTGGGTGCACAAGAGTACCCCATAGAGACTATAATCCCTTAGTTACACTTCCTTAATAACCTGCAGGTCCCATATCCAACAGAGAGCTGGAATGAAGCAAGGACACATACAGAGAATGTCTATGGAATACGATGGCCTGCTTCTTTGTTCATACAGTTCATCATGAAAGCATATCAACTATTCTTGTTTACCAGAACAAAATAGCTAATAAAATGTCAGTTGATCCTCTGCATGAAGAAAAAAAAAAGTTGTAAAAAGAAATCATTTTAAGTCTGGAAAAGGACTAGGTGATTTTATATATATTAAGAAACAGAAATCCTAAAATAAGAAGAAAGGGAGAACACTAGAAATGGTACTTGTGCTTCTTGGCTCCTATCTCTAGAGCCCGAAAGAATCTACTCTGAAGTTATTCTAAGCAACTATTCATGGTGGTGTATTCAAGGTGGCCTGTATTCAAAGCCTGGGTATGTAAAGATAGATCTTTTCAAACCTAACAATAACAACAATCAAATAAAAAGGTAAAAAATTTTTCTTGTGTCCTCCTACTAACTGCTCTGAGCCTACAAGCATGATGAACAGAAGTCACTGAACCCTGGGTACCTTTGTCTCTGTTCAACATCAAACAGGGCCTATTCCAGCAAGTCCATGAGAATCTCAGTGATCTCCCATTCACTACTCAGTCTCCTGCTCTCCCGCCCTCTTCATGGAGAGCAGAAATAAGATGGCTAAAGAGACAAAATCGGGAGGGAGGAGGGACTCACGGGACATTGGTGGTGGGAAATGGACACTGGTGGAGGGATGGGTGCTGCAACACTGTATGACTGAAACTCAAACATGAACATCTTTGTAATTGTGTATCTCATGGTGGTATGATAAAAAAAATTTTAAATCTCCATAAAATGGGAATTGAAGGAACTTTCTTCAATAAAGTAAAAAAAATGAGGACACAAAGAAAGCATAGGAGGCAACTTCTCTTTCTTGGATGGAAAGAAAGAGAACACACATCACCAATAGAAATAAAATATGAAAGCCCTCCCCTAAGAGGAAATGTGGGAAAGAACCAACTCAATTTCACTAGGAGCTTGCTCTTTGCACTAAGTCTTGCTCTCCAAGTGAAATATTCACTGGGTCAGGCTGGTAGAAAGGCGGTATGACTAATCTGCCTTAACCCAGGCACAAGAAAGCCACCTGGGTAGAAGTTTAGTGTCCACCTGTGTCACTGAGACAATGACCAAGGCCACAGCCTATACTCACATCTTAAGAGCTACTCAGACTTCCATTTTCAGAACAGTTCTCAAGCCTCAGAGAGACTCCCAGAGCTAACATCACCTTCTATTACCCAGAATCTTCAGAAGATGAACTTCCCACCCTGACCCATCCACCTTTGTCTGGGGAAATTCACTCCATAAGAATCCGTAACTA
The DNA here is from genome assembly GCA_021461705.1 of Cryptotis parvus. NCBI lineage: Eukaryota > Metazoa > Chordata > Mammalia > Eulipotyphla > Soricidae > Cryptotis > Cryptotis parvus. The sequence goes on along the minus strand of JAJIBD010000930.1, from coordinate 293,568 downwards.
CAGGGCTCAGAGGTTTATCATATGAAACCCTGCCCTTCTATAATTAACCATACTGTTTACATGGAAACTCTCTCATGGTTTTTAGAAGGTTGAGCATCCTTCTAAGTAACAGGCACACTGCTCAGTTCCCATTCAAGCTCTTGTCTTCTGAACCACTAAGAAGTTGCCTTGAATTAATAGTTTGCTCTTAATACATTTACGGGGAAAGCACTTTACTGCCCACACTTCATTCATACCCTGAAATCACAGAAAGGCAGCTACGTTCAGGGGTGGAAAGCCAGATAGGAGAAAAACAGAAGTAACACTGTCAGAATACACTCATAGAGACACACACACAGACACACACACACACACACACACAGACACAGACACACATGTGCACTCAACCTGCAATTATACAAGAAAATTAAGTGAGAGAAAATGTAGTTTCTAAGAAATGAGTTGACAAAGTCAAATCTGCTCTAAGGTATCGATGAATGGTGCCACTGGCCTTCCGTCTGCATTCCCCGTGAGATCCACATTCCCTACCACTGTGGCAGTCTCTCTACTGGCTTCTAGGAAAAAGTAATCACTTAGTACTTTCCTGAAAGTGCTGGCTGTCTTTATTTGCTTCTCACGCACGCTCTCTCTCTCTCTCTTCCTCCCTTTAATTTTGTTGAGTGTCAGTAGGTGCCAGCAACTACAGATTTCCTGGAACTTATAAAGGAACAAATTTGGAAGCCTGAAGAATAAATGTCCAAAAGGTTAAAAAGTAGAACTTGAGGCACAGCCTTGGGAAATACAATCAAGCCTAAGGGAAGCAAATTTGGCTAAGAAAGAAGTGAGCTGGCCCAAGAGCAGGGTGAATAATTATATCAGCAATGAAATAAATGAAATAGTGCCCTTGGCCTTCTCCATTTGGAGGCTCAGTGAACAGCAAATCATCCCAAGGACTCAGCCCTCATTGTGAGAGAGACCACCTAGTTCATTGTGGTGCTTCTGGCTGTGGAGACCACCTAGTTCACTGTGGTGCTACTAGTTCAGATACTGGTGGGCTCTGTTGTTTCCAGTTGTTTCTTTTCTTCAGGTGGGCACACTTTCTTCCCACCACATTGCTTCCTCGAGTGTCAGGCAGGTGTGGGTTGAAGTTCTCTGGCACATCAACTTGAAAAGTTCTATTTATTCACTCACTCAACAAATAACTATAGAACATCTACTATGTCTGCTATGTAGCAAAAAATTCTTCTAGACATAGAAATACATAGCTACAGACAAAAGCTCTTATCCTCAGAGAATTTATCAAATTCTTTGAGTCTTGGTTTCTTTTCTATGAAGCAGGAATCATTTTAATACTACAGGATAGGTAATATAAATGAGAGATAAAGTAACATATCGAGATGAGAGCCTTCTACTGAGACTATACCACCTACATGGTAAAGCCTGGCAAGCTACCTGTGTTTTATTTACTTGTTATGCCAAAAACTAGTAGCAATTACGGACCTCAATTCCATGACCTGAAGAATGGTTTCGGGCTCCTCCTGTCCCTGGAGCAAGTAGATGCCCTTGGGTTTCACTTGCTTGTGACAGGACTAATGGAGATGTTACTAGTGTCCACTCAAGCAAATCGATGAACAATGGGAAGACAGTGATACGGTGATACAGTGAAAGTAACATATGTTAAGCTTCAATAAATGGTTCTGTTTCTAGGACAGGACAAAATTTTTCATGAACCCCAACTAACGTATAAGCCTTGAAAAGGAGCTATCAGGGTCACAGAGATAGTTCAGCAAGGAGTGTACTGCTTTGCACCCAGCTGACTCAGGTTCTATATGATACTCTAAGCACTGTCAGGGTTAATTCCTAAGTACAGATCCAGGAGTAACCTCGGAGCACTATTGGGTGGGACCCAAATACACATACAGATAAAGAAGGAAGGAATGAAGGAAGGGAGGGAGGGAGGGAGGGAGGGAGGGAGGAGGGAGGGAGGAGGAAGGAAGGAAGGAAGGAAGGAAGGAAGGAAGGAAGGAAGGAAGGAAGGAAGGAAGGAAGGAAGGAAGGAAGGAAGGAAGGAAGGAAGGAAGGAAGGAAGGAAGGAAGGAAGGAAGGAAGGAAGGAAGGAAGGGGAAGGAAGGAAACAAGGAAGGGAGGGAGGGAGGAAGGAAGGGAGGAAGGAAGCAAGGAAGGAAGGATGGAAGGAAGGGGAAGGAAGGAAGGGAGGGAGGGAGGGACGGAGGGAGGGACGGAGGGAGGGAGGGAGGAAGAAGGGGACTAGAGCAATAATACAGTGGGTACGCAGCCAAATGGGGTTCTATCCCTAGCATTCCATGTAGTCTCCCCAACACCACCAGGAGTAATTCCTGAGTGCAGAACCAGGAGTAACCCCTGAGCATCACCGTGTGTGACCCAAAAAGAAAAAAAAAGGAAAGAAGGAAGGAACCATCTGTAGACTAGAAAGATAGCACAGCGGCAGGAGCGTGCCTTCCGTGCAGCCAGTCCAAGTTTAGATCCCCAGCTTCACATACGGTCTCCTGAGCACTGCCATGAGTGACTCCTGAGCACAGTCAAGTGCGATCCAAAAAACAAACAGACAAACAAAAAAGGCAAGGAGTATTACACAAGAAGTCTTCAGAATTTTTTGAAACTTTAAACAAATGCTGTTGAACATAAGTATTTCAATTCAAGGGATCTACCGCTGCTGAGGCCTACATGGACAGTTAATGCAGATGCTTCCCCACTCTTTCATTAAGCATAAAGAACAGAGGGCTTGGACAGGCTTTGTCCAAGTCAATCCGTAAACACTTTAAGTTAGGAGTAGGAGTGATAGTACAATGGGTAGGGAATTTGCCTTGCATGTGGCTGACCTGAGTTTGATCTTCAGCATCCCAGATGGTCTCCCGAGCACCGCCATGAGTAATTCCTGAGTTCAAAGTCAAGAGCAGCCACTGAGCATCATCGGTATGGCCCAGAAACAACAACAAAAAATTTAATTTAGCAGAAAGTTTTTTAAATGATGTATCAGTAATGACATGGGGTTTTTAAAGCTACATAAACAATCACAAAATCATGAAGGCTTAAAACAACAAATTTTAATTTCCCTGTCATATCCTATATCTAAAGTCGTTTGGCTAGAAGTTTGCCATTTGGTGACTCAGGGCTCAGGCAGATGGAGGTTCCATCTAAATATGTGTGTTGGAATTTTTCAGCAGTAGAAAGAAAGGAGCACTCAACAGCTACCACAGTAGAAATTAAATTTCTATCCTAGAAGTCACACAAGTCACTTCCAACATATGCCTGTTGGAATATGTTGGAGAGAAAAAGTGGCTAAGGGGAACTTGAACAGTTTCTGACACAGATGATAGTAAGATTCCACCATCTGCAGAATTATAAAGTGATCTGTTGAGAGAATGTTCCAGTAAAACATCTGCACAGGTTCTTAAAAGCCAGGACCTGGAAGGGAGTGTGAGCAACATTTTAGAGGTGTAGCCTCAACATAAAGATATCTCAGACAATGCACCTTAAGCCATCAGAGCAACTCTTTTATTTTTTTATAAATACACTAAGTCCAAGATAAGCTTTCATGTAGGAAACAAGTTTCTACAGCTGAAAAACATTCAAAAGCCACTAATGTAAACCAAAGCCTTAATTTTACAGATGTAAAATATAAACGGGTAAAAAGAGGCTTAGGAGGTTAAAATTACTCTACTTCACCCCCCCCAAAGAACGGCTCCAAAATGTTTAGCAGATGGAGAAATAAGTCCATTGACAAAATTTTTTGTACCATTGTACCACCCTGGCCTTACTGCATCTCTGCCACTTTTAATTGACACAGTGGAGCTAGATCCAGAGAAAAATCATCATACAAGGTCTTTAGGGTCCCACAGATGATGAAGACGATAAGCAGAAGTTCCTACCCTATTGCACAAAATAATGATTCATAGCCCAGCAGCAATTCTCCACATTACTCATTCCCTACTTCCTGGTAAATGTGAAGCCATTAGTAGAACTTAATACTAACCTTCAGGAGACTTTCGTTTTGTTCTCAGAAGATTACAGGTTAACAGCCAGCTATGATTTGCGTCCACTCAACCCAATCTCTTCTCATGCTTCCCGCTCTGCTGTGCGCCCAGATTTTCCTCCACTTTCATTAACACTAAAGCACTGGGTGTCATGTACTTATGCCTCAAGTCTCTCAACTTCTAACCTGTCTTTTTCAACTCTTATACTCACTAACCCATGGAAAAATCTCAGACTTTTCAACATGGAATCCAGGTATCTCCTCAATCTTACCCCAACCAACTTTTCCAACACTCTCTCTGCTAGAACACATACCTGATCAGCCTAAATTAGGGTGACAGTCATAAAAACCAAAATGACATGATATTAACTCCCAGCTCCTTCCCTAGTTGTAAGATCTTATACAAAAACCTTAATGTAAATTTCAATGTTCACACTTGCAAATATGAATGACAGCATCTACTCTGAGAAACCCTTGTATGTATCTATGAAATTATATTTGTGGTAACAATCTCAACAGTAACACATAGCAGCCTATAGCTAAGAATGTTCTCTATTTTAAACAATTATAGCTAAAGGGAAGGCAGTCTAGCCTGGCACTATGACTCACCAATGTCATGAAGATCAAGATTCTTTCACTATCCACTTCCCAACATTGGTGCTGGGTGAAAGTAGGTTGCAGAGGGGCATGTCCAGTGGTACTTAGAGGGGCGAAGCACTAGCACATCAGGTAGGGCATTTGACTTGCACGTGGCCAACCGGGTTCTATCCCCGGCATCCCATATGGTCCCCTAGCACTGCCAGGAGTAATTCCTTAGCAAAGAGCCAGGAAGTAACCCCAGAGCGTCACCAGGTGTGACCCAAAAAAGCAAAAAAAAAAAAAAACAAAAAAAACACAGTGGTACTTAGAGGCTACTCTCAATAGTGCTGGGATTGAAACTGGGGTCTTGCACACACTCTGACCCTTTGAGTAACAACTGCAATTGCAACTGAGATTTACAATGGCTGATAAATGATTTTATCTTCATTGTTGTAGTTGGCTACTGCTCCCCCAGGGAGACTACCCAAGTCCCCAACAGCAAGAACTACAAGAAAAGCGGCCAAAAGGGTTGGATTATGTCCGTCAAGTGAGTCCATTCATTAAGCTTTCAGGAATGTCCCATCCAACAATGTCCACTTGCATCACTGTAAAACCTGACTTGTAGCTGTCTAGGCTAAAGGATATCTGGGAAAGTAAATCGGGAATATTCTTATCTCAAACAAAATTGAGGTTCCTTTAGTTAGAAAGGAGAGAATGAATATGGCACAGGTAATCAGGAATGTCTACCCTGATATTTAATAAGAAATCTTATATAAAGTGCTAACCAGTATAACTAGCTCAAAAGTTCAATTATAAGTATTATATAATCATGGTGTTGTTATTACTATTATTATTATTCACCTGGACAAATGAACAACTCATTGTGTCCTTATGTGCTCCTCACATTTCTTTTTTCTTTTGGGAGAGGACATGAGCTTAGGCCATACCTGGCTGTTCTCAGACATTATTCTGGGCTCTATGCTCAAGGATCCATCATGGTGAGGGTAGAGAGATTATAAGTACTGCTGGGGGCTGAACCCAAGTTATCTGCATGCAGGCGAACAAGGCAGGAGACCTACTTCTTTGTGCCATCTCTTTGACCCCTCTCCTCGCATTTTTATTACAGCATCTTCTCTACCTGCATCTTCAGCACCACCACCACCCAAAAAAAAATGCTATCTAAAAGAAGTTTTTCCTCTCACCTGCTTTTCATACTAAGTTCCATGATGGTGGGCACATCAGAGAAAAGTCCTGGATACCACTGAGCACTGTCTTAGAACACTTGGTCATAGCAGATAGCATCTTGATCATTTGAATAATTAATGTGTATATACTCATACCTGTTTTTACAGTTACTCTTTTGGAATCAAATATATGCAAGAGTTAAATACTATATTTATATATCGTAAAGCTGGAGCTGGAAGTTAGGAGATAAAGACTGCAATTCCCAAGAATGAGAAGAAAAGATATAGAACTGCTGAATCATCATATTTTTATATCTTTGTAGGTGATCATGTTATAGTTCATTAATTATTCCCTCCACTACCATGGAAAGAGTTTACTTTTACCCATGAACATTGGACTTCACTGTGAAACTTAGTCGAAAGTGTCTTCACTCTTAGCTCCAATAATTTTTCCATGAGAAGAGCATGTCCCAATCAATGAAAGGCCCAGAATACACATGGGATATACCATAGCCTATTCTGCACCACAAGCATAAGAACAGTCCAAGGAACACAGCTTAGATTGATGGATCATAGTCAACCTGGAGGTCTGTGAATATGTTACTAATCTCCAGTTGCTCTAAGTCAGGGAGTTTCGTTATGCAGCAAAATTGACAACCATATATTTTACTATATGAAATATCTTAGTATGCCATAAATAGTTATTCTTTTGTATCATTTACATAAATAAGAAAACAAGTTAACATCAGGTAAAGATTAATATCTAAGGCCAGAGAAAACAGGGCCAGGAGGACGTGTCAACGGTTGTAATCTGCCACGTCTGTGTGGGTGGGCAGTAGGTAAGATAGAGAAGGGACTATCTTGACAATAATAGTTGGAAATAGTAACACTAGACTAGAACTGAGTACTGAAAGTAGGTAAAGGGATATACATAACCCTTCAGTGTCTGCATTGCAAACCACAATGCGCAAAGGGTGAGAGAGAGAGAGAGAGAAGGAGAGAGAGAGAGAGAGAGAGAGAGAGAGAGAGAGAAAGTACCATAGAGGCAGGTTTGGGGGGGTATAGGAAGAAAAATTGGGGACACTGGTGCTAGGAAATGTGCACTGATGGAGGGATGGTTGTTGGAACACTGTACAACTGAAACCCAGTCATCAACAGCTTTGTAATAGTCTACTGCATATTGATCAAAAGAAAAAAGAATATACATATATACATATATAATATTAAAAAACGGGGAAAGAAAATAAACAGAAACTTCCTTATAAAGGGTATGCAGCTGGTCAGTAGGCATATGTAAGGGTGCTCGTTGCCAATTATTGGGGACTTGTAAATCCAAATGCAATGAGATATCCTCACCCACTAGTGAGAACGGCATATATCAAAAAGACTAAAAACAACCAATATTGGCAGGGATGTGATGGAAAAGGAACTCTCACTCAATGTTGCTATGAAAAACAGCATGGAGAGTTTTCAAAAAAAGTAAAACTAGAGCTTTTATATGACCTCATAATTCCACTTCTTGGCATCTACCACAAGAATATAAAATAACATAAACTCAAAAAGATACATTTATGTTCATTACAGCACTATGCATAATAGCCAGGATATGGAAACCCAAATGTCCAATGACAGGTGGATTAATAAAGAAGTTGTGGTGTATATATACATGACGTAGTATTATACATTTATGAGAAAAATGAAAGATTTGTTGTTTGGATAGAACTGGAGGACATCATATTTCGTGAAATAAGTCAATTGGACAAATACTGGCTGCTCTCACTCACCTGTGAGATACAGAAAGACACAGGGAATAGATCCTATCTGATGACAAATCTTCAACCTTCCTCTACAAAACTGAATTTGCAAAGCAGTGGAGGAAATAGAGAGGAAAAGAAGTGGACTAAGAGTGAGTCAAGGAGAGTAGTGGAGGCATTATGCACTTTGATGAGGGTAAAGACATAGTAACCATTTACATCAAAACCATAAACATTAACACTATTATTATTAACACTAATACCATGTTACCTAAATTGCAAAGAAATTCATTTTGTAAAGAAATAAAGAGGCAGAGAGATATAGAACAGAGGATAAGGTGTTTGCTTTGCATGTACCAAGCCTGGTTGGATCCCTGGGACGCATATGGTAGCCTAAGTCCTGCCAAAATGATCCCTGAGCAGAGCCAGGAGTAAGTGCTGAGTACAGCAGGGTGTGTGATCACCCCACAGAAATAGATAAATAAAACTCTACCACAAAAAATTAAAAAAATAATCTCCACATTTGGTACACCTGATTTTATCTTTGAATGAACTATTTTACATTTATAAGAGCTAAATTATCATCAATAAGAGTGTTTTCTAGTTTCAATTTGTTCTACTAATTTTTTTAAAATAAGTAAAATCACAACAAACAACAAAGAATAAACACTGCTGAAACTAAACAATTGGCTATCAAGTAGACAGTACATAATAGGCAAACTACCCACTTCTTGACTGATAAAAATGGGATTAAAAGATACCTCACAGCAGGACAAACTCTGCATAAAGGTCAGTCTTGGTAATTAAATCTTTGTAACTAAAGCCAAAGACACTGGAGTGAATCTGTAGACTCCAGCATCATCACAAAAAACATTTATGATATTTTTATGACTTATGCCTTCTGACTTTTCCAACATAATAAAACTAGAGCGCCAAATTATTTTAACAGATAATTCTAAATACAATTTATTTCACCCCTGATGAAAAAGAATCTTTTTGATATGTGAAAGAAAATACAAAATCCTGGGGCCGGAGCAATAGTCCAGCAGGTAGGGCGTTTGCTTTGCACACGGCCTGCGTGTGCCGGCCAGGGGTTCGATCCCTGGCATCCCATATCATCCCCGAGCACGCACTGCCAGGAGTAATTCTTGAGTGCAGAGCTAGGAGTAACCCCTGAGCATTGCCGGGTATTACCCAAAAAGCAATATATATATACATATAATATATATATATAAGCAATATATATAATATATATATAATACTATTCCCTTGGGGAAAATAATGAAACTCCATGAGTGAGGCCCTCGGTTCAATAACCAGCACAAAAGGAAAAAAAGGAATATATGAGCATGTATTCAACAATGACCTATCAAACCTCCAACTGGAAATTTAAAGTATGAAGAAAAATTGAAGTGTATGGATATTTTTGGTTTAACAACGTTTTAAAAATTATATGCTTTAGAAATTTAATTTTAAAATTTTTAAATAATTAAAAAATACAATTTTAAAACTTTTTAAAAATGTAAAATATTCAGGCACTAGCTTGGATCTTGGGGATCACTCCTGGTGGCATTTGGGAACCATTTGGAACTGGGGGTCAAGCCCAGGGCTTGCATGCAAACCATGCTTTCTGGACCCTGTCGAGCTATTTCTGCAGCCCTGCTTTAATTTCTTTTAAGTCATCATAAATGTGTAACAAACTTTCTCTAAGCCAAAACTAAATTACTAGAAACACATAATACATGAAGCTATTAAGTTTACATGTTGGTGGGAGCAAAAGCTTTCAAGCATGACAAATAGGACAGTGCAAAAACCCACCAACCTGTACAGTACTTCAGCAATGGGCCCTCTGCGTGCTGAGAGAGCCTGTTGAATCCAGACATGTGAAGACCACACAGTCAGAGTTTGAATTCAAAGTCATGGCCAGCGTCACTAAACTGAACTCAAGTTCTCACTCTCACACTAAACTGTGGCAAGATACTTCATTTCTGTTAGTTCCCCCATCTGTAACTTGAGTAAACTAATCAAACCTTCCTCATTTGGGCTCTGCAAGATTTAAAAAATAAAATGCAAATATTCTGGCATATGAAATAATAACAATAGGAACAGAACTATAATAATATCTTTTTTTTTCTTTTTTGGGTCACATCTGAAGATGCTCAGAGGTTTTCCTGGCAGTGGCCGGGGAACCATATGGATGCTGGGGATTAAACCCAGTTCGGCCGTGTGCAAAGCAAACACCCTACCCGCTGTGCTATCGGCTCTGGCCCCTATGATAATACTGTCTTGACAGACCTGCAGACCGTCCTAGTATCTACCTCTGGCTCACAGCTGTTAATGAAAGGTTGAACATAGTTTCATAACCAAGTTCTCTGATTCAAGCAGCAAATTTCTACTGAATTCCGGGAGGACGGTATTGGAAAACAAGTCTTCTAGAAATAGATAAATGAGAAGCTGGTCGTTCTGCCTACAGTCCATCCACCCCTGAGTCTTGCTTTTTTCCTTGCCAGGCATCCGGCACTCTCCACATTACGCCCACCCGCTGTACAAGGTTTCCATTAAAACACAGAAGCACACCAACAAGATGGCTCGTCTTAGACGCGAACTCACCTGCATGGCTAACTCTTTTGCCCTCCTAAAGAGGTCAGGTTTGATCCCACTGCCACCTCCAAACTGATATCAGGCAATAGCGAATAAGGCAGTCCTCACTTCCGGAAGTCGCATCAAACTGTCAAAACTAAAAGAATCCCTTCTGTTTGTGGTCATCTTAACGAAGCAAGGTTGCTGCCTAAAAAATATCTTACAAATTCGTCCAAGAGAGCCAAGAACCAAGTACTGAGAAACAGTGTGACTTTACAAGGACAAGAGTGGCCACTGGAGGCAAGTGCCACACCCTTTTCCAGATAGCTCAACAGTGCAAAGCATCTCTTATACGGGAGCCTGCGATTCTAGAGGAATCAGTGGACACGCCTAAGCCCCAGCACCCTCCCCACCCCAATGCCTTTTCATTTACACAAACCCCTGTCATTTTTGTGTTTAAGCCCATTGCTTAGGTAGCCCCCAAGAACTATAAAGAGGGGGGAGGGAGTGGAGACAAACACACGTCGTGTATACTAGCTTCTAAGCCCATTTCAAAGAGTTATCTTTGTGCTTGTCCGATGCTCACAGTTGGAACCTCATACCTGGTGGAAATCAAAGGCTCAGTGGAAGCACCGATTTAAAAAGCCAACCAGGAAACTAACCATGACAAGTGGGAGCTGCCCTCCTCTCCCGAGCACTGATTGGCTCTTAAGGTTCCACCGTCCCCGTTCTGCCACATAAGTGGCAGGTGGAACTGTCAGTCACACCGGGAACTGACAATTCACCGCTCCTGGAGTAAATTGCTTTTCTTACGGCAAAGGCAGGTAACCGCCTAAAATCGATCCGCTCGTAAGAGCGTGGACCCTCCCTCTCAGGCAAGAACAGAGACCCCTTAAGTATAAAATTAATAAGGCAGGGCCTATCTGAGAGTTGCTGAGCACTGTTTTATTATTAAGCACCAAAGCAGCCCTTAATCTTCACTGTCCTAAGATGATCTTACAAAGGCTATGATAGTAATTTTTTTAAAGATGAAGAAAGAAAAAGAAATAGGGTGTAACCCTCCAAGTACCCCTTTTCTCATATAATTCGGAGGTGCAGGGGGGTGCAAAGACTGTCTCAGCTTAATTTCAAGTCGTACTCATTTTCATACACTAACACCCTCCCCACCCCAGTCCTCCCCAATAAATCCGGCTTCATTTTCCCAGACAGTAATTAAAGAAAAAATACCCACAGAGGCTCCCGGGCTAGGGCACCACCTTCCTCCACTTTGTTCTGCATGGGGGTCCCCGAGCCACCAGCACTGGGAACACCGCACCTCCAGAGCCCCCAACCCTGCGAACACCCCACCTCCAGAGCCCCCCAGTCCGGGAACACCCCACCTCCAGAGCCCCCCAGCCCTGAGAACACCGCACCTCCAGAGCCCCCAGTCCCGGGAACACCCCACCTCCAGAGCCCCCAGCCCTGCGAACACCGCACCTCCAGAGCCCCCAACCCTGAGAACACCGCACCTCCAGAGCCCCCAGTCCGGGAACACCCCACCTCCACAGCCCCCAGTCCCGGGAACACCCCACCTCCAGAGCCCCCAACCCTGAGAACACCGCACCTCCAGAGCCCCCAGTCCAGGGAACACCCCACCTCCAGAGCCCCCAGCCCTGCGAACACCGCACCTCCAGAGCCCCCAGTCCCTGGGAACACGCCACCTCCAGATCCCCCAGCCCCTGGGAGTACCCCATCTCCCGGAGGAAGCAGGCACAGAGGGGAGCGGTGCGGAGGGCGGTGGGCAGCGCGGTGGCCACCGGCGAGGGGCTGCTGGGGGCGGCCGGGGCGCGCGCGGGGGACCGTGCACTTGTTCCCATCCGGGGCCGCTACACTCAAGCAAATCTGCCCTAGGCCGCCCCTCCCTTCCCTGCCCGGGAGGCCCCGGCGAGGCGACGGGTCACCCCGGCCCCCGGTAACGCATTGCAGCTCCCAGCGAGCGGGCCGGGCCCGGCGCCTCACCTCTGCGCTGCTCCCCGGGGCCGTCCCACATGGGTCTGTACAACCTCGCGTCGCCGCGGCCCCGGGCGGCCGGGAGGAGCCGGAGCGAGCAGGGCGGGAGGAGCCGGAGCGAGCCCGGCGGGAGGAGCCGGAGCAGCCGGGTAGGGGGGAGGGAGGAGGCGCCGCTCGCAGTCGGGGCCCAGCGCGGCCGAGGGGGCGGCGCCCGCCGCAGTCCCGACACGCGCGCTCGCCGCCGCGGCCCTGACTCACATTCCCGGCATGCCCGAGAGCCGCTGGGGGGCCAGGCGGGGCCCGGGGTGCCTCCGCGGGGGCAGCAGCAGAGCGCGCGCCCGGCAGGCGGGCGGGGGTCCGCGGAGCGCCCACTCCCGGGAGTCCGCACCTCCGGTCCCGCCTCCAGTCCGCGAGACCCCACCCGGTCCCCACCTCCAGTGCCCACGGCCCCTCCTAGTCCCACCTCCCAGAGCTCAGGCACTCCTGGGACTTGTGAGCGGCTGAGGCGACCTGGGCAGAGAAGGTACTTGGCGGAGGGGCACAGCTGACCTGCAAGTTGAGCGTTATTAGAGTGGAGGTGACGTCCTCGCATCCTATTACCCTTTGGCTTAATCTGTAGGGGCAGTGAAGGGGCATCATGAGTCCTGCTTTCTTGTTCCTCCAAGGTAAAGAGGACTATGAAGAAAGATGAGGGAAATGTCATCATCATCACCATCACCTCCACCATCAGCACCAACACCTTGTTCGCTGCCCTACTTCCGTCTGCAGAGCACACCTCATTCCATCTGGGGAAGAGGTGGTATATGAGTCCGTCCTCACACATCCTTCAGGGTGCGAAGGGATTTGGACAAACTTCTCATTGGAAAAACCATCCACCCCATCAGTCTGGAACCCCACCCCACCTGTTCCCCTCACTGGAAATGGCAGGCACAAGTCTGCCTTTGGTTCCTCCTGGCCAAGGATCCATGGAGCGTGATTTCCTTCCCATCCTCAGGAATCAGCCGGCTCTCAGGCTGGGAAGCAATGCAGCCCCCTGGGTTGTGTGCTGGAACTGAGTTCAGCCTGGGCGCTCCTGGGCTGCAAAAGAGCCAGCCGCCTTCCAGTTCCAGCCCAAGGGCCCTGTTCTTGTGCTTCCTTGTATTCTGGTGCTGAAGGTTTCCCACAAACCACTGTCCCCTCTTTGTCCTCATCCTTTTCTTTCCTTCCGTTGCCAAGAAAGAAATCAGCACCTTTCTGTTGAACCTGTATGCTCCATAGATAAAGCCAAGCAACACCTGTCTGACAACCTTGGCAGTCTGGAAAAGACTGGTTTTCTGTAAGTAATCCTTGTCAAGAATTTTTTAAAATCCCATGTCTTTTGAAATATGACTGATATTGCCGGAGTACAGGTTGGATTTTGTCAGCTACTTTAACAAAAGCCTTGTAAGATGTTTATCTTCCAGGAAGGTCAGGAAGTGCCCAGATAAAAAGGTATTTAAATCTATGCCTAAGGTTTACTATCCTTAACTTTATCTGTTTGGACTTTATGGGAACAACTTCTTGTTTAGATCCATTTTATTTCTTTGGGGTCACCCAGCAGTGCTTAGAGTTTACTCCTAGCACTGCACTCAAGACACTCCTGGCAGTCTTGGGGGACTATGTGGTATGCCTGGGCCAGCCACAAGCAAGGTAAGCACCTTACCAACTGAACTATCATTTGGGCCCCTGCGTGTATACATTTTATTCTGGAGAGAAGGTGTGTGATCTTGAACAGACAGGTAAGAATAATCACTTTATTTGGGACATGGTTCCAAGAAGTGTTCAGGGACCCAGCCCCTACTCCCTGATATACTCAACCTCTGATCAGTGCACATTTCCTGCCTCCAATGTTCCTAGTTTCCCTCCCTACCACTCTCCCCTTCCATCCCCCATCTTTATGGCAGGCACTTTCTTCTCTCTGTCTCTCTGTCTCTCTCTGTCTCTCTCTCTGATTCTCTGGATCACTCTCTCTGTCTCTCTCTCTCTCCTTCTGGGCATTATGGTTTGCAATAGAGATACGGAAAGATTATCATGTATATCCCTCTATCTATTTTCAACACAGTTCTTGTCCAGAGTGATCATTTCTAACTAATATTGTCATAATGGTCCCTTCTCCATCCAAACTGCCCTTTGCCCCCAGACACTCTTGTGGCAGGCTTCCAACCATTGGCCAGTCCTCCTGTCCCTGTTTTCCCTGGCCTTGGTTGGATATTAGTCTCGTACTATTTTTTTTCATATCCCACAAATGAGTGAAGTCATTCTATATCTGTCTCTACTCATTTCACTTAGCTTGATACTCTCCATGACTATGTTTGACAAAGATCATTTTTCTATTGATGATTCAGTTATTTGCACCTTCCAGTTTATTTCCCACATGTATTCCCCCTGTAACCTAGCTGTAAATAGGGAAAATACAAATACATGCAACAAATTACTTCTATGTGTGCCTCTAAAATTTACATGAATTATTTCACAATATTTTATGCCTTGTGTTCTGAAATGCTGATGATTTTCCTTGGATGTTTTAGAATGATGGTAGCAAAGCCCCTCAGAGATGAAAGATGGACTGGGAAGAACAGTTTTCAGAAATCAACCTTAAAAGTTTGCATTTGCACTATAAATGAGTGAAAAACAAATGTTTTTGAACAAAAGAAATGTATAGGATTTGGGAGGGGTGTTTGTTTGGGGGCCACAACTGACTGTTCTTAGGGCTTACTCCTAGTTGTACTCAGGGGACCATGTGGGATGCCAGGGATCAAACCAGGTGAGCCATGTGCAAGGCACGTGCCTTACCTGCTGTACTACCTTTCTGGCCCCCAAATGTATGCTTCTTATGGATTCTGTCTTTTTTGTTTGGTTTGGTTATGGGTCCATATCTACAAGTTTTCAGGGGCTACTTCTGGCTCTGTGCTCAGGGGTTTCTTTCAGGGTTGCTGACTGAATAATACAGTGACAGTGATCAAAGCCAGTCATTCCAAGTGCAAAGCATGTACCAAACCCTTTGTCCCATCTCTCTCTGACTTCCTCTGACCTACCACCCCCCACCCCAGGAATCTCATGAAGATTCCTAGAGATTTCCTAGGTCAGAGGAAAGATCTAGATTATGAAGACAATGCTCCACATCAAATCATCACATTTGACTCTAGTGCATGGATATGATTGAGTACCCAGAAGAGTTATTAGTCATGGGAAGAATCCAGTTAAATGAGAAACAAATTCACTAAACAACTTATAATCATTTTCTTAGGGATGAGATCATTTGTTCTTATTCTCTTGATTGTTGTACAAGAGAAACACCTCTAAACTGCCATAAAAGGGGGAAAGGTCCAGTGATGGATACCTGGCTTTCAGTGAGGAGCTGACAATATTATAAATGCATACCTGAAACTACAAAAAAATAGAAAAAAACAAGCCAACAGAACAGAACAAAAAGAAGCTCTTCCATTTTGAGAACAAAATGGTGTTTAGGAAACACACTCCAGGTGTATTCATAGGACTCCTAACTACTGTTGAACAAATCCATTTATAAGAGATGATGCACTTTTTAGGATCAAAGGTTATTTTTTCCTCCAAAAATAAGTATTTTGATAAATTTCTATATATTGCATTATGGTTTTAAAATAAACACATAGTGCCATCTAGATTCTACCATTAACGTTTTATCTGCCATACTTATTATATATTATTTGTCATTATGTCCTTTAGCCCATCCACTTCAGACCCACAGCTGCACTGCTCGGCCGGCCCCACGTGGAAGCAACCCATGGAACTGACATCCTGGTAAGGGGCTTTGCCAGCCCCTGGCCGAGTCCAACATTGCTCCAAGGGTTTGCTCACATGTGTGGGGGAGAGACCATGCTGGCCAGACTCGGAGTGCAGATTTGGGCCCTGCCCTTTTCTCCCGCTCCAGGCCAGCTGCCCCAGAAGAGAGACCCACCCATGTCAGAACTACAGCTCCGTTGGCACGCGGCCGCTTTGAGGCCGCTCGATATTCTTAGATAATGCTGACTTTAGGATAAGATCCTTCCCAGGAACTTTCACATTTATACGTTGTATATAGTTCTAGACAGCTTCTAACTGATACCAGTAAGCCTAGCAAGAAGCCAGAGCAACCTACATATCATATGTGGTCAGTCATTCTCCATATCAGACTCTAGTTCTTCAGAGCTCCATCCAAGAGAAAACCTGACCTTTCCCCTTTAAGTTTCATCAGTAAATGCTCGGGATAAGAGCCTTCTACTGAGAATATACCACCTACACAGCAGAGCCTGGCAAGTATCCGTGTTTTATTTATTTGTTATTCCAAAAACTAGTAACAATTTGCACCTCAATTCCATGACCTGAAGAATGGTTTGAGGCTCTTCCTGTCCCTGAAGCAAGCAGATGCCCTTGGGTTACACTTGCTTGTGACAGGACATATGGATATGTTACTGGTGCCCACTCAAGCAAATCGATGAACAATGGGAAGACAGTGATACAGTGATATCCTTTAGCCAATATATGTCTTTTATTATTATTATTATTATTATTATTATTATTATTATTATTATTATTATTATTATTATTGCTGCTTGTTTTGGGTCCACAAACTGGCTGTATTCAAGGTTTATTTCTGGCTTTGTCTCTGGTGCAACCCATGGAGCTGACCTCCAGTTAAGGGGGCTCGGCCAGCCCCTGGCCGAGTCCAACATTGCTCCAAGGGTTCCCTCACACATGCAGGGGAGGGGTCACGCTGACCAGACTTGGAGCAGAGATTTGGGCTCCTCTGCCCTTTCCTCCACGTCCATGCCAGCTACTCCAGAGCTGGGACCCACACCAGATCCATAGCTCAGCGGGTGCACGGCCGCTCTGCGGTCGCCACGACATTCTTAGTAGTGATTTTAGGATCAGGTCCTTCCTAGGATCTTGCATATTTATACACTGTATACAATTTTAGGCAGGTACTAACTGATACCCATCATCCCAGTAAGCCTAGCAATAAGCCAGAGCAACCCATACATTATGAGGACATCATTCTCAACATCCAGACACCATAGTTTCTCAGAGCTCCACCCAGGAGAAAACCTGATCTTTCCCCTTTAAGTTTCATCAGTACATGCTCGAGATGAGAGCCTTCTAATGAGAGTATACCACCTACACGGCAGAGCCTGGCAAGCTACCTGTGTTCTAATTGATATGCCCAAAACCAGTAACAATTATGGACCTCAATTCCATGACCTGAATAATGGTTTGAGGCTTTCCCTGTTCCAGGAGAAAGCAGTAGCCCTTGGGCTACACTTGCTTGCAACAGGATGTATGGAGCTATTACTGGTGCCTGCTCGAGCAAATCGATGAACAACAGGAAGACAGTAATGCAGTGATACAGTGTCCAGAGAAGTAAAAGCTGACAGATTGAAGTCAATTGTATGGTCGGAGATGGAACTAGACTGTTGGTGGGAATTATAACATAGCATATATGAAAAGGCTCAGCCAGTGCCTGTTCGTGTCCTACATGGCTCCTAGAGCCTGCTTGCCATGCAGGCGGCCGCGCCTGCTGGACTTGGAGCAAGGATTGGGGGCCTCCGCCCAGTCCCCAGCCTCTGGGCTCAGTGGGTGGGACCCTGAGCTCCAGCAACCACTGCAAGACAGAGACTCCAGATCCACAGCTGCACAGGCGCGGGCCGCTCTGTTGCCGCAGTTTAATCTTAGACACAATGGATTTTAGCACCAGGTCCTTTCAGGATCTTTCTCATTTTTACACTTCAACAATCATTCTATTTGCATCAAACTGGAGAGGTTGATATAGCATGCAGAGCCTCAGATGCAGCTGGGGGAACTGGAACTCAGCCCTCTCTTGGCTAAGATGACCATTGGGCCCCCAGGAGGACAGATGGGTTTTGGGTGTTGGCCCATCACCTCTGGGGGTCCTGAAAGCAGCCGGATGAGACTCATCCACCACATTAGTGGCCATTTTCGCTGTCCAGATGCTGCAGCACATTAGAGCCCACCTGGAGAGGGACGCTGACCTCAAGACCAGATTAACAGAGCCAAAAGAGTTCGAGCCCAGGTAGGCAGCTCCCAAAAGCGGAAAACACCGGGAATTCGTCAGATGGAGCTGGGGTCGCCCCTTCCCCTCTCCATTTTGTCTGAGCCCGGTAGCCCCGCCCAGGAGCTGCCCTGGGGCGACCAGCCAGAGCATGCAGAGCCTCAGACGCAGCTGGGAGAACTGGAACTCGGCTCTCCCCTAGGTTAGCTGACCATGAGGCCCCCAGGAGGACAGATGGATTTTGGGTGTTGGCCCATCACCTCGGTGGGGTCCCAGAAGCAGCCAGATGAGACTCACCCACCGCATTAGCCGCCATTTTCGCTGTCCGGATGCTGACCATGAGGCCCCTGGATCACACAGCTGCTTGCTGCCACGTGGTCCATCAAACTAGTGGAAACAGTTATGTCCTTTAATGTACTGCATTCTACGATGTGTGGGAAAGGTAGGTGGGAGGTAGAGATAGAGAAGAGAGAAAAGATATACAGAACCCGACAAGCAGTTGGGGTGCGGGAGGGAGAGGGAGGTGGGGATTTTGGTGATGGAAGATGAGTTCGGGTGGAGGGATGAGTGTTGGAACACTGTAGAACCAAAACTCGAGCATGAGCATATTGCAATTATATGTCTAAAAATGGTGTAATAAAATTAAAAAAAAAATAACAGCATATATGGATGTGGGGTTTAATACTGTATACCTGGAGCCTACACACTGGACAAACTATTATTACAGCATTTCAATTGTAAAAACTTTTTAGGACCCAACTAATTGACCCTCTAGCACCACCATTACCACAGTTGATTAAATTAGAAGTAATTGTCTGGCCCTTAGAAAGGCACCCTATTGACTCAGTCTAACAATCCAAGCCAAGTGTCTTTGCCAGGAATGGTTTAAGATCTTTGAAGCTTTAAGCATAACAAACATATCAAAATCCGACACACTCAAAATAGATACCTTTTCCCCCTGTGGGAAATTTTTGATCGTTTATTTTTAACTGCTTTTAAAATGATTTTACTGATTCATTTTATTCACTTCTGGCTATCATTTTTCCATAATCACATACTCAGGAATTACTGGGTGACAAGAAGAAAATCTATCCTACAATTGATTTCAAGTGGAATGGAATGTGTGTAAATACAAAAAAAAAACAGTTATGTTTAATAACCTCCTTTTCCCCTTCTTTTGGGTAGGACTCCTCTCGGCTGAGATCCTTTCTCTTTGGTGGGAGACATGGGCTCTCTTGTATGGTCCAAGTTCTCACCAGAGCGAGAGTTCTTTCATTATATTGGATTACGGTGGTAAACTTCGCAGACATGGGGCAGAGCTACTACTGGCTCTCCCTGTGAACAGCCGCTCATGAGGCGCCCCGGGAGGATGGTGGGTTCTAGCCCTGGCCCACCATCCCAGCAGAGCCTCGCAACAAGCCAGAAGACCCCCCCACTCCATGAGGGCCTCCATTTTCCACATCCGGACTTCTCTCTCGTCAGACCTCCACCCAGCAGACCAGCCTATCAGCGCCCGGCTCATCGAAGTTCCGACCCTGCAGCAGTCTTTCTTAAATCCGGCTCAGGTATGCCGGTCCAGAGACTTGCAGACATGGGGCAGAGCTGCTACTGGCTCTCCCTGTGACCAGCCGCTCATGAGGCGCCCGGGAGGGATGGTGGGTTCTAGCCCTGGCCCACCATCCCAGCAGAGCCTCGCAACAAGCCAGAAGACCCCCCACTCCATGAGGGGCCTCCATTTTCCACATCCGGACTTCTCTCTCGTCAGACCTCCACCCAGCAGACCAGCCTATCAGTGCCCGGCTCACGCGGCGCTTGCGGCTGCGCGGTTCATCAATAAATGCTGGACTTAGAGGTGCCTACAAGAGTATGCTACCTGCACGGCAGAGCCTGGCAAGCTACCCGTGTTGTATTTGATATATGCCAAATACCAGTAACAATTATAGACCTCATTCCGGAATAGATTGGGGCTCTTTATGTTCCTGGAGCAAGTAGATGCCATGGGCTCTACTAGCATGAGACAGGACATATGGAGATGTTACTGGGGCCCGCTCGGGCAAATCGATGATGAACGGGAAGACAGTGATACAGTGATGTTTAATAACATTTACAGTTGACATTTATTTATTCACCATTTAGACTTATTTTGATAAATTCATAATCTCAAGGCAGGGGCTTGAACAAATTTTGTTTAAATGTGCACATAATGTAAAACTACATTAATTTTATTTTTTTAGTTCCTTGATTTCCAATCGTTTTCCTTTTTTTTTCTTTTTCTTTTTTTAGATCACACCCGGTGACGCTCAGGGGTCACTCCTGGCTCTTCACTCAGGAATTACTCCTGGTGGTGTTTGGGAAACCATGTGGGATGCTGGGGATGGAATCCAGGTCGGCTACATGCAAGGCAAACACCCTACCTGCTGTGCTATCGCTCTGCCCACCCCCCAATCATTTTCTAGCTCCATATTTCTAAACAGTCCTCATGACTATTTGGCCACTCTCATAGTCTTTGAGTGTGAGAGTGGCCCCTGTGTCCTTCCATCAGATTCATAACTTTTCTCTTCTTACTTCAGGTGGTTTAAGTGAGTTTTCCCTCTTTGCAGGTGGAAGTGCTGCTTGAGTTGGAAAAATCAGATTCATTCATGTAGACAAAATCCTTTGCTCCAGTTCATGAGACTCCAATGACTGAACCGGGTTCCCAGCAACCAAGTTGCCCAAAGAAAATAAACCTGGCAAAGTCTCAGAAGAGGATACAATTACAACCCTATGGGGATTCCTCTGTTTCTGGAAGGACATGGCAGAGGGCCATGCTGAGTCCTGGGTCTGGGACTGGGGCTGTGTCTGTTTCTGTTTTCCGTGAGCTGCAGCACGGAGCTTAGGAAACGTCTTCCTCCCACATTCTCTGACTTGGCTATTTAAAGATAATTCATTAGCACATTTTAAATTAAGCTAAAAGCTGTAAAATTGAAAGGACATTTTAACATGCCCAGTTTTCAAGAACAATTTCAAGGTGGAAAAAGCCCTTTGGAATCCACCAAGGAAAGCAATGAACCCAGATGCCAGTTTCTAAGACTTCAGACTATTTTAGGTTCGCCTATTCTTATTGGCCTCATACAAATCTTGACACCAGTAGACTTGTGCTTTTGCTACTAAATTAGTTGTATTCAAATATGACATTTTCCTTCTAAAAAGTTGAAGATAGCTCAGGGAAAGAGCAGAAAGGACTTGTGCAAATGCCTTCTGTGCACAAGGTTCAAAGTTCAATTTCTGTACTACATGACTCTGTTAAGAGTTGGTCTGGTGTTTCCCAGAACCATTGTCCCCAAGAAGTATCACATAGCCATGATCAAGCAAGACAACTCCCCTGTCCGATTAGGGTCACAGAGATAATACAATGGATCAGGCTGACCCAGGTTGATCATCATCACCTGTATGGTCCCTGAACACTGCCAGGAATGATCCTTAAGCACAGAGTCAGGAGTAGACTCTGAGAACTTCCATGTGTGACCCCAAAACTAAACAAACAAAAACATTTTGTCCAGTTTGCAGAGTATCTACAGAAGTACCCCCAGACCCATTAGCATTGGGAGGCTTGGGAGATCCCTACATCCATCAAAAACTTCATGGCATTATAGAGAATTAAACTAGTCTAGAAATCCATGAACAGCTCTTCTCTTGAATTCTCTCTACAATTCCATCCATGCAGATGAGGAAAAGACCCAGCAAAAAAAAATTAAGCAAGTTAGGACCAGAGCAATAGACAGTGGATATGGCATTTACTTTGCATGTGGCAGACCTAGGTTCAATTCCTGGCACCCATGTGGTCCTCCACTGCTGCTAGGAGAGATCCCTGAGCACAGAGCCTAAAGTAAGCCCTGAGCTGAGTTATGATTCAAAAATAACAACAAAAAATTAAGAAATTAAGTAATGTTATTTACTTAATTATAATGAAAATTATAATGAAAAACAACAAAAGTGAGAGAAGGGTATTGAAATATAAAAACTCTTTGAAATGTCAACACATCAAAGACTTTTTCTCAGTGTTCCTCCATAGTAGCAAATAGCATTTAATAGTTGTGTATTATCAGGGACTGGAGAGATAGTACAATGGGTAAAATGCTTGCCTGGCATGAGGCCGACCTGGGTTCCATCCCTGGCTCCCCCAGTTCTGTCCTGAGCCCTTCCAGGAGTGATCCCTGAGCACAGTGCCAGAAATAAACCCTGAACAACACCAGGCATGACCCAAAAGCAAAACAAACAAAAAAGTTGTGTGTTCTCAGACATGTTACTATGAAATTAAGTTCTCTTATCTATAAAATGAGAAGTTCTCAATGATCAGTGAAACTCCATGAATAATGGGCAGGATTCTGAAGAGACAGTACAGAGAGTAGGGCTCTTTCCTTGCATGTGGCTAACCCAGGTTTGATCCATAGCACCCAAGCCCCACCAAGAATGAGCACTTATCACAGAATCGGGAGTAAGTCCTGAACATTACAAAGTGTGATCCCAAAACAAAACTAAAATGGCCAGAACGAGGAAGAGACAGATTAAATACTAGGCTTGGATTTAAAAAAATGAAATATTAAGGAGGCACCAGAATTTCATTAATAAAGATAAATCATATGAAATGTGATATGTGAAATGTGTGTGTACAGATATGTGTGTGCACACACAAATGAACATCATTTTGGGAACTGAGCCCATGACTTCGCACATGCCAGGGATACGTGCTCCATGACTCAACCCCAAATAAATCATATCAGCAAGCTTAAGAACATAAACAGACTGCTTATTTTTGCAAATAAGTTTTCTTGGAACTTGTTAGGAACAAAGGCATTAAACAAGAAAAGGGTGAAAAATGAGCTGGAACCTCAATAATAGGGATTTTACAATTCAGATTTCCAAACAAAAATTTCTCAGAGCAGGGCTCTTCCCAACCAGTGACCTGTGATACTATTCCTAAGGCTGCTGAGAATGCCTGCCTTCATCTATTATTCTTTACAGTGCAGTCTTTCGGGCAAGAGAGAAACTCTTTCCCACACTGCAGTTTCCTATAAGGAAAAAAGTACCCACCATCCTGGATATGTTTCTTTTCTTTTTTTTTTTAGTTTTCAATATTTTTATTATTAATTTTATTTTATTATTTCCCCCAAAATTTTATTACACCATTCTAGACACACAATTGAAAGATACTCATGTAGAGTTCTGGTTCCACAGTGTTCCAACACCCATCCCTCCACCCAAACCCATCTCCCATCACCAATGTCCCCACCTCCCTCCCCCTCCCACACCTCAACTACTTGGCGGGTTCTGTATGTCATCTCTCTCCTCTTTATCTCTCCCTCCCGCCAATCTTTCCTAAACATCGTGGAATGCAGTGCATTAAAAGACATCACTGTTTCTACTATTTTAATGGACCGTGCGGCCGCTTGCACGAAAGCCCAAAACCTGGGCTCGAACTGGTTTTGCTCTGTTAATCTGGTCATGAGGTAGTTTCCCAGGGTCCGGACAGCGAAAATGGTGGCTAGTGTGGTGGGCGAGTCCCATCCGGCTGCTTCCGGGACCCCCAGAGGTGATGGGCCCACTCCCAAAACCCATCTGCCCTCCCGGGGGCCCCATAGTCAGCTGGGCCAGGGGCGAGCCGAGTTCCAGCCTCCCCAGCCGCTTGTGAGGCTCTTCATGCTATGGCTGTGGCCCCAGGGCAGCTCCTGGGTGGGGCCACGAGGCTCAACAAAATGGAGGGGGGAATGGCCAACCTCTGACTCCATCTGACGAATTCCCAGTGATTCCCGCTTCTGGGAGCCGCCTACCTGGGCTCGAACTGGTTTTGCTCTGTTAATCTGGTTGTGAGGCAGTTTCCCAGCTTCTGGACAGTGAAAATGGTGGCTAGTGTGGTGGGCGAGTCCCATCCGGCTCCTGGATATGTTTCTTTAGGTGCAAAGTGTACAGAACAGTAAAAGTACAATGGGTAGAGTGCTTGCCTTGCATGTGGCTAATCCACATCCCATATAATCCCCAGAACTCCACCAGAAATGATCCCTGAACACAGAACCAGGAGTAAGTCTTAAACACCGCTGGATCACTTGTCACTTGTCTTCCCATTGTTCATCATTTGCTCAAGCAGGCACCAGTTAACATTTCCATACGTCCTGTCACATGCTAGTGTAGCCCAAGGGCAACTGCTTGCTCCAAGAACATGAAGAGACTCAAACCATTCCTTCAGGTCATGGGAATGAGGTCTATAATTATTACTGGTTTTTGGCATATCAAATACAACACGGGTAGCTTGCCACGCTCTGCCGTGTGGGTGGGATACTCTTGTACTAGCCTCATATCTTGTGCATGTATTGATGAAATGGGAAAAGATCAGCTTTTCTGCTGGGTGGAGCTCTGATGAGCTGTGGAGTCCAGATGTTGAAAATGGCAGCCCTCACAGTGTGGGAGTTCCTCTGGCTTCTTTCGAGGCTCTGCTGGGATAGTGGGCCAGGGCTAGAATCCGTTTTCCCTCTTGGGTGCCTCATGATCAGCTGAGGCAAATAAAAACCAAAACAATGGAATTGTTTCTTCAACTTTATCAAGGATTTAAGGTGTACAAAATATCTGCTTTAAGCTACATCTTTGAAAAGTCACTGAGGTAAATGCCTGGATAAACACTAAGTACTCAACAAGTAAGTGTTTTTTTTGGTTTTTTGTTTGTTTTTAGTAATTGGTGAATTGTGTAATTTGATTAGTGGAATCTGCAGTTATACGGCAGAGATAGAACTGCTGGGTCCATTAATCAGTCTGCCTCTGGACAGGGCCAATGCACAGTAAGAGCCAACCAGGCCTGAACAGAAGAGGATGATGGCTTCCCTTCTAAGCATTAAGTGTATATCCTGCCACCTACAAATGTGACTTGGATTACTGAATGTTCCAGCACCAAGCAATTCTTATAGACAATACAAAGCTTCCTAACTTAAGTTGCCAAAAACTCTTCTATTTCTTAAAAGAGGCTTTGGATCAGCTCTTGAGAAACGCAGTTCCTTTCCAAATAAAAGTCTAACCACACAATTAAATGAAAGGGAACAAATTTTATTGAATAAGGAAAATAAAAGAAAACAAGTTATTTTAAATGATTAAAATATGTACAAAATTGGCAACAGCTTTAAAAATTATTGTTCTCAGATTTGATTAAAAAGCTATGGGATCAGAGTGATAGTACAGCAGGTAGGGTATTTGCCTTGCATGCTGGCAAACTGGGTTCGATCCCAGGCATCCTATATGGTCCCTTGAGCACTGTCAGGAGTGATTTCTGAATGCAGAGGCAGGAGTAACCCCCTGAATGTCACCATGTATGACTCAGAAAGCAATAAAGCGATAGATAGATAGATAGATAGATAGATAGATAGATAGATAGATAGATAGATAGATAGATAGATAGATAGATAGATGATAGATAGATAGATAGATAGATAGATAGATAGATAGATAGATAGATAGATAGATAGATAGATAGATAGATAGATAGATAGATAGATAGATAGATAGATAGATAGATAGATAGATAGATAGATAGATAGATAGATAGATAGATAGATAGATTGATTGATAGATAGATTGATAGATAGATAGATAGATAGATAGATAGATAGATAGATAGATAGATAGATAGATAGATAGATAGATAGATAGATAGATAGATAGATAGATAGATAGATAGATAGATAGATAGATGATAGATAGATAGATAGATAGATAGATAGATAGATAGATAGATAGATAGATAGATAGATAGATAGATAGATAGATAGATAGATAGATAGATAGATAGATAGATAGATAGATAGATAGATAGATAGATAGATAGATAGATAGATAGAGCCAGTCCCGATGAAATTTAAGTAATATTATTCCCCAGCACCCCCTTCCCCAAGCAGTATTCATCCTACCTGTTATACAGAAGGCGGTTTAGAGAATTCATTAGCACCTGTGCTAGATGACTAAGGATTGCAACTTGTGTGCCCCAATTTCCCAATCAGCCTAGTAGAAGGTTCAGGCCAATTACTGTGAATTACAATTACCCTCAAGTTCAAATCTTTCTGAAATTCTGGTATCCAATGTTCCCACCTTTCAATCATCAGAATAAAAGTTAGAAATAAGTTTTATGTCTGTGTTACCCAAGAATGTAGTTTAAATCCAGCCCTTCTATTATGTATTGGTCTTGGGCAATTTACTTAACCACTTTAAGCCTGTTTGCTCAACATGAAAGAGTTTATGTATGTGTGTGGGGAGAGTAGGTGATTAACAATACTCATTTCATAGATAATTTGAGGAATTAAATAAGAAAGTATGTGGAAAGTTCCTGTGGTTGCTCTAGGCTCACTAAATGAAAGGTGGCATAAGCATTTTTTAATGAGGCAATATGATTTACAACAGTGTTGATGTTTATGCTTTTGGCATATAATATGACTGCTCAACCGAAGTGCCACTTTCCCTCCACCACTACTCCAGGTCCCTTTTCCATCCCTCTGTCCCCTTCTCCTCACCCCTGGAATTATCTTCATGACATAGAGTAAATACAATTTTCATGATTCGATGCTTTTTCTTTATTTCTTTCTCTCTCTCACTCTTTCTCTCTTTCTCTTTCTCTTTCTTTATCTCTCTTTTTCTTTCTTTTTCTCTCCTTTCTCTCTTTCTTTCTTGCTTGCTTTCTTTCTCTCCCTCCCTTACTTCCCTCCTTCCTTCCTTCCTTTCTTCCTTCTTTCTCTCCTTCCTTCCTTCCTTCCTCCCTTCCTTCCTTCCTTCCCTTCCTTCCTTCCTTCCTTCCTCTCGTCACACCCAGCGATGCTCAGGGGTTACTCCTCACTGATTACTCCTCAGTGATTTCTGAGTGCAGTGTGGTTCTGCACTCAGAAATCACTCCTGGAGGTGCTCTGGAGACCCTAGGGATGCCAGAGATCAAACCCAGGTCGGCCTCATGCAAGGCAAATGCCCTACCTGCTGTGCTATCGCCAGCCCCCAGATTCTACGCTCCTTCTACTTTCCAAGTTTCTCAACTACCAGTGTGACTTTCAAAACTGTTCTTTCAAAAGTTTCTGAATATGAAAAGCTGGGTGCCGGCCAGAAAACATTCGGAAGAAAAACAGTCCTAAAAATAAGAAAGATATGTATGATTTTTCAAATGTTGAGTTTCTCTTCAAAAGCAATGTTATACTGTGGGTAAAGACCAAAATTCATCCATTCTGTGACCTTGTTCCAAAGTGAAGTTTATTGGAACATAATACATGTCAGATGTTGGTTAGAATGCATAGCCCTTCTCCAAACATTAGAACATGAGTTGCTAAAATGCATGTTCCAATGCATCTAGATATTTTTGTCAAGTATTTCAAGCACAAACATAGCAAACGGGTCTTGCATTTGGCTACATGGTCCAAAGCTTCCAGGCTTGCCTTGAATTATGGGCTACAAAAAAGAATATAAGTGATACAAAGAGGATCATTTCCTAGTCTTGAGGCAAATCACATGTGAAAAAGAATTCGGGGGCATTTCCCACAACAGGTTTGATTCTTCACAAATTCAAATAAATATTCATAGAAAACTTACTACGAAGAATATTGCAATCTGATTTGGACTTAATATTTTATATTTTATTTATTTTATTTTTTATATCTTCTTATATTTTATATCTTCTTATATTTTATACTTTCCAGGAAATGTGTTGCTTCTTGCCTTTGATGGTCTTGACAACTCCATCTCCTACCACTCTTCTACCACTCTGCCACTCTACATAGTTAACACCTAGCTTTCAGCCTTAATTCAGATGACCTGTGCTCTAGAAACTCACCCTAAGGCCTTTGCTTGGTGCCCTCACTATCAAATCTCATTGACTGTGGGGGTGGGGGAAACCTGCCAGCCAGCACTTATTTTTTTCCTATGGCTTTTATCATGACTACCATGGAATCATTGTTTGATCCTGGACTCTTTTGCTATCCCCTCCCCTATATGATTCAGTTCCATTAATAAAAGTAATTCACCTCTATTATTTTTACCTATCTAATGAAAATATGACCCAAAAAATCAACATGTGACTTTCAATTTTAAACTTCAGGAACTCAACAAGTGGTTAATCTGCTAAAAAAGATTTCCTTATGGAGGGAGGAGAATTTCACATAACAAAAAACAATTATAGCTATTTGGTGTCATAGTGTCTACAGTCTAAGAAATTAATTGGTTATAAGTTTAGGGAAAGAAAGTGATAATGATAACAATTAACACTAATTGGATGAGTAACTAGCTAGATCAAAAGGGAATTGAAAGAGCTAGAGATAAGAGGGTGCTCAGAAGTCAGACTTCAACTCCTTATATATGCACACTTGAGAGAAAGGGAGGATACCAGAAAATAGCCAAGTGACAAAGGGGTGCTACTGATTTTGTTCACCTCCTGGAAGCACCTGCATCCTTAAGCTTTAGCACGGTATTTTTTTTTTTTTTGCTTTTTGGGGTCACACTCGGCAATGCTCAGGGGTTTCTCCTGGCTCTGCACTCAGGAATCACTCCTGGCAGTGCTCGGGGGACCACACAGGACATGGGGGATCGAACCCGGCCAGCACAGGCCGGCCACGTGCAAAGGCAAACGCCCTACCCGCTGGGCTATCGCTCCGGACTCTTTAGCACGGTATTGACTGGAAAAGAATTCTGAGATAGCATCCCAACCCCCAGACCAGCCAGCTTCTGCTTGGATCCTATGTGTGAGAGAGAACTCACTTAAGCCAACAGCCAGCCCACTCCACTGTTGAATGATTCAAAGGAATAGGGAGTTCGTCCCATCTAAGATTAAAGACTGCCATTCTATACACCAAGGATAAGTGAGATCATCCTATGTTTTGGAGTGATAATACAATGGTAGGGAGTTTGCCTAGCATGCAACCTTCTGTGGTTCAATCCTCAGCATCCCATATGGTTCCCAGAGCACCACCAGGAGCAATTCCTGAGTGTAGAGCCAGGAGTAGACTCTGAGCATCGTGGGGTGTCAACCCCCAAAATAAAGCTAATAATAATAATAATGATAATAAATATAATAATAATAATAATAGAGTGACTGAATGCAAGGTATTAAAGGTTGGGTAATGAGGGGTGGGGAGTATACCTAGAGCACCCTTGACCTTAAAGTATAAGAAGGAGGACAGGGAAAGAAAGGGAGACTGGGAAGTAGTAGGGCTGGGGGCCATGGGCCTCAGGCACATTGGTGGGGTAGAGGTGGGGATATATCTATGTATCTCAACCGCAGTGCCAACAGCACTGAACCAAATCCAACACCAGATCCAAACTACAACACCCAAACTTAAAAATGTCCCTGTGACAGAGCCAGACTTTGGGATGGGAGGGAACCTGGGGACACTTGTAGAGGGATTTGGCATGGGTGATGGAACTTTTGCTGAAACACTGTAGGCCAGAAACTCAACTATGAATAATAACTTTGTAAATCACAGTGCCTTAAGAATAAACATTTTTACAAAATATGTCAAAGACAATCTGACTAATTCTAACTGTAAGAGCTAAGTGATTGGATGTGCACATAAATTAATATTTACTAACTCAAAGCAAAATGAAGTTTATATGTTTATTTTCAAACATAACCAGAAGTTTTGTCTCTTTTTATTATATCTGTGATTTTGAGTAAGTGTGTGGTTATATGTTTGAATGTGAATATTTCTGGGTGTATGCATGTGTGTAAATACAATTGTTTTGCCATTAAAAAAAAATGGTACCAGGATACTAGCAGAGTAACTCCAACCTATTTATATATATCACCCTGCTTGTTTTTGTTTCTTTTGTGGGGAGAAAAGGGATTTAGGACTATCCCAGCAGTGCCCAGGGATTACTCTTGGCTCTGAACTAAGGAGTGGCCTCTGGAGGTACATTGGGGGCCGGAGCGATAGCCCAGCGGGTAGGGCGTTTGCTTTGCACGTGGCCGGCCTGGGCCAGCCCGGGTTCGATCCCCGGCATCCCATATGGTCCCCTGAGCACCGCCAGGAGTAATTCCTGAGTGCAGAGTCAGGAGTAACCCCTGAGCATCGCCGGGTGTGACCCAAAAAAAGCAAAAAATAAAAAAATAAATTTTAGGCACTGTCTTTTACAGTACTGTTATGGTCGGGTTTCATGCATACAATGTTCCAACTCCACTTTCTTCACCGGTGTGCCCCCTCAACCCACCCTTGATATTAATTGGTAAAACCATTAAAAATTAAAATAGAAGATATCTCAGATGTGCTGGGGTGCATGCTTTGCACATAGGAGCCCCGGGTGTATAATTTTGAGTCAGTGTGTGTGTACAACCACACACTCAAAATTACAGATATAATGAAAAGAGACAAAACTTCTGGTTATGTTTGAAAATAAACATGTAAACTTCATTTTGCATTGAGTTAGTAAATATTAATTTATGTGCACAATCACTTAGCTCTTACAGTTAGAATTAGTCAGATTGTCTTTGACATATTTTGTAAAAATGTTTATTCTTGCACTGCATGGTCACCCCTACCAAGCACCATTGGGAATAGCCCCCAACACCATACTAGGAATAACCCCTACTCATGGCTAGGTGAGGTCCAGCAGAAATAAAAATGCTTACATTAAGCTTAATTATAGACTAAGCACATAGATCCACCTTATTTTTAGTATAAGAGATGGAAAAGAGACTAATGTTAACAGTTCTACCAAAGATCCAAACCTTTCTTCTTTGGGTGAGAAAATATTTATACTATAAGGAGGAATTCTGTGACTGTAATTAGCATAAACGTCCAGTATCTCATGACTCACACTTGCCTCACCTTGCAATGACTGCAGATGAAATGTGGGTGAAGGTGTAAAAATGGTGGGTATCACCAACATCACCTCCTCCACTCTCCTATAGTTGAAATTAGACACCCACTAATATGAGTGGGCAAAGAGGCCCAGAGAGTCTTTCCAACAAGTGTCTGAGCATAATTGGGAAGCTCATATTTTGAGTCATTACTGAGACATATTTAGAGAGAAGTAGTTTAATCACTAAGAGATTCAAGCAGAAGAGACTGCAAGATCTCTAAATTCCTCACTAGTCCCACCTGTATCATCCCTGGGCAGCCTACAGAATTATTACTCAGTAGAATAAGGATAATGCCTCATGTGGTTACTTTAAGGATTTCATGAGCTCATTCATAGAAAGCTCTTGGCACCGTGCCTGGCATGAAGTAAACACTCAAAAGTATTAGCCACTTGGCTGGAGAAATAGGACAGGAGTTAGGGTATGTGATTTGCATGCAACTGACCCCACTTCAACCTGTGGCACCATGTGTTCTCCTGAGCATCACTGGGTGCAGCCCTGGGGGTGCCCCAGTCCTGCTGAGTGTGATCCTAGAGGCCTCCTGAGCACTGCCAGGGTGATCCTGGTGATCCTCAGTGCTTAGGGCCCAGTCCGCCCTATATCAGCCCTACATCAGTCCAGGCCCAGTAGTTGAAACACCACTATCTTGACTGGCCAAGAATCTGCCTCCTGAATACTTCTTGGGAAACACACAAACACACCCATATGTATCACCTACACAGGTTTCTAGGATCATCCCAGCAGAGTTTTTTAATCATTGCTAGTGAGTATCTATATATGCTAGAAGCCCCACACCAAGTAAATATAATGTATAATTGGGCATGAGAAACCATAGTTTAATGCCAATCCAAATACTGACTGAGATTGAGGTCAGAACACCTGCCATTGGTGACAGAGCTCTAAAATTAAGTCCATGTCAGACTCTGAAGAAAAGAAATAAACTTTGTCAAAGGATCTTCAGGATTTTCTGGAAGAATGTGAGGCAATTGATGAGGGCCATTAAAATGAAGAGGGAGAGAGTTGCATTTTTCTTAAACAAAAACTGAGTTAGGTGAGGACAGCTTAGAGTGTGGCTCAGATGATGTTAAGGGTCTCCACAGAATGCCCAAAAAATTATGCTTCACCCCCAAAGTGATCTCAGGAGGAGACAGGCTGGCTCCACCCTAACAAAACCCTGAAGGCCACTCCCACACCCCAAATCTGTGGGACTCCACAGGACTGAGCTCCACAGGACCCTCATCTGCCAAATGTTTAAGAGCACAGGTGTTGAATCACAGTTCTAAGTATTTCAGGTTTACACTGGAGTTGTCATTTCCCCTCTTGCAGGTTATTTGAATTGCACCCATTCCAGTGTTAATGGGGGGCACATCCTCTACCATTTGGTCACAGTCCTCTGTCTCGGCACCTGCCTCCTACTCAGGCATTTCTCTCTGCAAATCACTCCTGCCAGTGATTTGTAGAGTTAGCATTCTGATGACCTTGGGTTTTGTATTGTAAGTAAAATGTTGCTTTTTCTGTTTCCTTAGGACCTTTGCATATTTTTTTCTGTGTGGAATTACCAATTATTTATTTGTTTCTTTATCCCCCTTTATTTACACACTGTGGTTTACTAAGTTGTTCACAGTGTATTTGTTATAGGCAGTTCAATATCCCAGCCCCAGTCCCACCACCACTGTCACCTTCCCTCCACCATTTTCCCCATTTTTGCAATCACTACTGAAGCCTTCCCCTGACACAAATAATTTATTTATTTGTTTGTTCGTTGTTTGTTTTTGCTTTTTTAGTCACACATGGCAATGGTCAGGACTGGTTCTTACTGCTGGCTCTTGGCTCAGGAATTACTCCTGGCGGTGCTCTGGGGACCATATGGGATGCTGGGGATCAAATCCATGTTGGCCACATGCAAGGCAAACACCCTTCCCGCTGTGCTATCGCTCTGGCCCCCACAAATAATTTACTTTATATTGTGGGTCCCACTATGTAATTATAAAAAAAATATTTTGGTAAGAGAGAATCTGTAAAAATTGTTGTGTCACACCCTGGAGACCTTAAGTCCTTGTCTGAGGGTTTAGTAAGTAAGCTGCTATTGCTAACTGAGCCTTCAGTGTTAATACTTTTTGTTGACTGAGCTCACCTGGCTTTACATCACATTCCCATCCAATCTCCAACTGGAATGGTAGTATTGTTGACTTTGGAGATGTGGTTCCAGAAATTCCAGAATATTTAATTAACTGGCAGTGAGCTTAAATAGCAGTGGTGGTAGAATGTGGGTGTGCCTGCTGGGGCTTCTGGAAGTAGTGGGGCTGGGGGTAGGTCACCCACCTTGACTCTGAGAAGATCTGGAGTTTTCAGCCAAAAAAATCTCATGTACCTGAAAATTTTCAGCAGTTTGGCATCTCAGTGGAGCTCAGTTGGGGACAGTGGAGTCTGGCCATAAGCATGCATGGTGGCAGCTGTTGTGGTGTGGGGGTTTGCATATTTTTATGTTAGAGCAATTTCCTTTTGTAGAGACACAGGAAGATAGTTAATGCTATACATTTGCAATATAGGAGTTAATTAACTCTGAAATATTTACTCCTGGGGATCCTTCATATTTACCTGACTTAAGACTCAGTTGTCCTTAGATTGACTTTACTTATTTATACCCCAAAATAAGGATCCTGTAACCAGACTTGGATGGACCCAGGGCAAGCCATGAGTAAGCTACCCTGGCCTTGCCATAAGAAGTATAATAAATTAAGAAGAGCACAGTCATAGAACGAACTTTGTCATGACCCCAAAATAAGCACCTTATTTGGGACCCTGTTTGAGGTTAGGAAAACTAACTTGGTCTGAGGATTGAAGTCTGGAATATATAACGAGATGCCCATGGAAAATCCTTCCTTTTTTAAAATTAATTAATTAATTATTTTTTAAAAAAATACTTTATTATACCACCGTGAGATATACAATTTCAAAGATGTTCATGTTTGGGTTTCAGTCATATAGTGTTCCAGCACCCATCCCTCCACCAGTGCCCATTTCCACCACCAGTGACCCCAATTCTCTCCCCCTCCCCTAGCCTGCCTCTATGGTAGATTATTTATCTCTTCTCTCTTTCTCTTTCTCTCTCCCTCTCCCTTCTCTTATACATTGTATATTGAAATACATACATTTAGAGGTTATCACGTGTATCCCTTTGCCTATATTCAATGCTCAATTCATTTTTAATGATTATTAGCACACTGTTCCCTTTTCTGTCTTAACCTAACCTCTGACTCCCGCACATTTGCAGTAGATTCCACCTATTGACAAGACCTCCTGATCCATGTTTTGCCTGACCTTGGATATTGGTATCATACTATCTATCTATCTATCTATCTATCTATCTATCTATCTATCTATCTGTCTGTCTGTCTGTCTGTCTGTCTGTCTGTCTGTCTGTCTGTCTGTCTGTCTGTCTGTCTGTCTATCTATCTATCTCTATCATCTATCAATCTATCTATCTATATCACACAAGTAAATGCAGTCATTCTATATCTTTTTCCTTCCAGCTAATTTCACTCAACATGATCCTCTCCATGTCCATCCATTTATAGACAAATTTCATAACTTCATTTTTCCTGACAGCTGCATACTATTCCATTGTGTAGAGGTACCAAAGTTTCTTTATCCAGTCATCGGTTCTCAGGCACTCAGGTTGTTTCCAGGTTCTGAGGAAAAGCCATCATTTAAATGAGTCCAGAAAGACCATTTTAAGCTTAATCTAGGGCATAGATAAAAGTCTATATCTCCTACTGTGTTTGCACAAAATCACTATTGTTAAGAAGTAAATGTAATATCATTGTTTACCAGTAGAGTAAAGGAGAAAGCCATATGCCCTTAGATGAAACTGTCTTTGTGCAGGTTGGGGGAGCACAGGCCTACAGTCCCCAGGGCAAGATTCAATCCCTGGGAGGAGCTCCCCTAGTAGATTGTTCCATGGAAGGGACTTTTACACTTGCTCATTGTTTTAGGATCAAAGTGTATCACCTTTCTGTAACTCCAACCCCCAACCCTGCAGGATGCCTCCAAAACTAGTGAACCTGACTTGAATTAAATGGTCACTGATTGCCAATGAGCCTGTGGTCCTGCTCTTTTGTCCATTGGTGGGGGTTTGGGGGAATGGTCATTGGCCCCAAACACACCAGTGTACCCTGCCAAACCTCAGCATTGTTGGGGAACCTGTGGAACCCCAAAACATGGGTTCTTTTTTGTGTCTGAGAACTCTAGTCCTTCTCAGAGTCAGAATAAGCCACCTTCCTCACCTAACTGTATTTCCCGAAGCCCCAGCAGCCACATCCACATACCACTGCTGCCATGTAAGCTCATCTACTGGCCTTATTCCACAGTCTCATAAAGAAATCTTGAAAGAGATCAACTAGCCGTAAAAAAAAAAAATCTCGTATACCTATTCCCAGGTGAGGCGTCACGGGCACTCTCAGGAAGCGGGCAGGCCAGCTCCTTCCCTTACAAAACCCCGGCAGCCATTCCTGCATCCCAAAGCTGCTGCCATGCTGCCAGACAGACTGCCTAGTTAAATATTCTGGATGTTCTGGAGCAACATCTCCAAACTCTAACATCCCAGTAGGAGCACACCAGGTTGGATGGGAATGAAATGTAGACACCAACTAATGTCAACTAACAAAAAACATTAACACAGAAGGCTTATCTTGCCAAACCCTCAGAGAGGACTAGTCCTGTGGTGAGATGCAACAGTTTTCACAAGTGCTCTACAGAAGGACTTTTTGATCATTTTGTTAGCCATAATGCATGCAATTATGTAACATGCAATATAAAATATATTGTGGGTTTGCTATGGAGACAGGGGTGGTTGGGAAAATGGAGACAATGTGGAGGGAAGGTGACAGTGGTGGTGGGATTAGTGTTGCAATATGAATGCCTGTAACAAATCATCACGAACAACTTTGTAAAACAAAGTGTTTAAATAAAGTGGGAACTGGGGAGAAAAATCAGGTCTCAGTTCTGTTACAGAGGAAGCCTGTAAGCTGAAGTAAAGGGTCATTTCTGTTCTATAAGGGTCTGTAAAACCAGAGGAGCAGGTACAAAGTTAATTGGAGGTTCACATGACAGTAACAGTAATCACAATCTTAAATGGTAATAGAAACCATCCTTAATACTCATAGTTATACTACGTACTTAACATGTGTTGATTAAAAAATAGTCTTGATTCTCCCTGAGTACCTTTCTGTCTAAGTGCTTTTTTTGAGTCACACTGGCAATGCTCAGGGGTCATTCCTGGCTATGCACTCAGCAATTACTCCTGGCAGTGCTGGGGGACCATATGGGATGCAAGGTATCGAACCCCCGGGTCGGCCACGTGCAAAGCAAATGCCCTATCCGCCCTATCCACCCTATCCGCTGTGTTCTCTGCCACCCCGCGTCCCCCCTTCTAAGTGTTTTCTAAACGTTATTTCACTTAACTCCAGAGCAATTCTCTAGAGCAGCTTCCATTCCAGTCACACAGTATGAGAAAAAGATGCTAGAAAGGAGAGGAGTATTGCTCCCAGCTATGCAGTTTGGGGGGATGAGGTTCACGCTGAGCTCTCTGACTCCCAGGTCCCAGCTCTAGACCAACCACTAGCAACTGAGTCTTCCATCACTTGACACATTCACAACTGCATCCAAAGTCTATCCCAGCCTTCAGTTGCTTCTTTAAATAAGCACAACATTCAGAAGGGACTGCCCACACAGCCACAAGATATAAACTTATACCAGCCTCCTCAGAGTGGGCTGTGGTTGGGTGTTTCATTCTGAATTATCAACAGCAGCATCCAAGTAATTCTGGCCATTCAGTGCTCTTTGTCTGGGAAAAGGCAGCTGGTGGTTTGTCAAAGCAAATTCTGCAACACGCCGAAAGGCAAGGGGTGGGGAGCAGATGTGTTCTTTAGTGAGAACGAAGGTAAAAGAACCCAGTTCTTCTGTGAGATCAAATGACTAACAAACCTCAGCTTCCAGCAGGGAACTTATGCCAAGTTATCAGCAATAACTGTGATGATCATTTTTGTGTTTTGAATCACTCTGATTTTTCATGTATCAACCATTAATTTGAGAAAGCACATTATTAGAAATGGTCTACTCAGAGCCCTTTCACCTCCACAGCCGCAAGTACTTCAGGGCATAAGATAAACATAAGAGTCAGTGGCCTTTCAGGCTAGTCTCTGTCTTTAAGACTTGACTTTTAACCTCGTCTAAGTAATGGTACCCTAGGGAGTTTATTAAAGGAAATGGAAGCAGGGCAACTGACCCTTTCACATTGGCCACCCCCAAATCGAACATGACTCTGTCATGGATTCGTCTGAATCTGAGGATGTTCCTTGCTGAAGAATTTCCTTTTGGCATTCACAAGGCCCCTGGAAGTTAATACAAATGATTGCTGTAGCACATTTTTAACTTTTCACTAGATATAATTTATTATTCTTGAAGAAATCCTTTGAGGATCAAGGTAGGAAAATAGAGGCACAAATCTTGCCTAACTTACAGGGCTCAGACTGGAACTGTGACCTCTTAACTCTCCGATAAGATTATAGTTAACCATGAGAAACCAACTTAGAGTGCCTGTTAGTCACGCTCTTTGGAAGAAGGTGGTATGTAAGCCTGAAGTAAATGCAAGTACATTTGAGAGCTCGTGGATCCAGGGATGCGATGGACTTAATAGGGGGACTCATGAGCTGACCTTGAAAACCCTCTCTAATAACAGCAGAACTAGGCTCTACTCATGAAGCACTTGCAGTTTGATAGTTTTGCATACATACATGTCCTCAGGTAACAGTTAACTTCATGCTGGGAGGTAGGGGATAGTATTTTCCCACTTGCATGATGAGGGACCATGTCCCACAAAGTAACTATTCCAAAATCTGCTCACTGAAACACTGTACTATTTCCTAAACTCCTGAATTGGGGGAAGGAGATACATTTCTTTAAAGTAATTTTGGCATTCATAATGCCCAAAAAGACACAGAGAGAGAGAGAGAGAGAGAGAGAGAGAGAGAGAGAGAGAGCCTGCCATTGGTGGGGGAAGGTGGCAGAAGGAAAACTGTAGACATTGGTGGTGGGAAATGTACACTGGTGAAGGGACAGATTTTAGAACTTTATATACCTGAAACCCAATCATGAACAACTTTGTAACTGTCTATCTCACTGTGATTCCATTTTTAAAAATTAATAAATTAAAAATAAATAAAGCAATGTTGGCCCAGGGAGATGGCTTCAGAGATGGATTTATTTATTTATTTATTTATTTATTTATTTATTTGTTTGTTTTGCTATTTGGGTCACACCCAGTGATACTCAGGGGTTACTCCTGGCTCTGCACTCAGGAATTACTCCTAGTGGTGCTCCGGGGACCATATGGAATGCCAGGGATAGAACCCAGCCACATGCAAGGAAGATGCCCTCCCTGCTGTCCTATCACTCCAGCCCTCAGAGCTTGACTGTGTGCTCCACAGGTCCTTATGTTTCCCTGAACATCACTGAGAATAACCCCACATATACACCAAAAATGTAATTCAATGATATCAATATTTTAAATTCATGCTCTTGGGGCTGAAGCTGACAGCACAGCGGGTAGGGTATTTGTCTTGCATGCATCTGACTCAGGTTCCATCTTCGGCATACCATATTGTCCCTGAGCACCTCCAGGAGCAATTCCTGAGTGAAAGAGTCAGGAGTAACCCCTGAGTATTGCTGGGTGTGACCCAAAGGGGGAAAAAAGATAAAATTCATAATCTTAACACTTTACATCCAAGAAAAATATTCCCACTGTTCCCATTGCTCAGTCATATAAACCCAGAGGGTCTGTATTACATAGAAGGTAGTCAATGCATCGTGGCTGCTATCACATGATAATATAATAATATTGCTAATAATAAATCATAGTCTATCACATGCTAATATAATAATATTGCTAATAATAAATCAGAGAAATGTAATGTAATATTCAAACTGTTCTGACCTCCAATAAGTAACTCTCTT
Organism: Cryptotis parvus; assembly: GCA_021461705.1. Lineage (NCBI taxonomy): Eukaryota > Metazoa > Chordata > Mammalia > Eulipotyphla > Soricidae > Cryptotis > Cryptotis parvus. Next base: position 254,594 of record JAJIBD010000930.1, on the reverse strand, counting down.
TCTTTTTTTTTTTTTTTGATAATAGCTATTTCCAATTGATGTTGGCTTTGTTGATACCTTTTTCATTGAAGCTTACATTTGGGACTTTTTTTAGCAGGGATGGTTCTGCTTAGTAAATAGAAAGCCGGAAAGGCACGAACACCGGGTGGGCAGACGTGATTGATTAGCTCTTTTCCTAATGCAAAAGCAGCTGGGTAGAGGCCAGATGAATACCATATGGGCAAGGGCAGACTTCCTTCATTTAGGAAAATGACATTAAAACATGCACCGACTGGCATCCAAGTGTGTATGGAGGCAGGTCTTTCTTGCTTAAGGTTCAGAATAGAAGTAATGGGCAGTACAGAGTGGCCCAGTTTTCTGAGGACCTTCAGTGTGTGGAGAGAAAAGGCAGTAGCTGGAGCCAGAAGGTTCCCTGTCGAGGCTCAAAGCTACTGAAAACGTCCTGAAGCTTCAGAATTTTTCCCCACTCTTCAAGAAGCCAGAGAGGGGGGCTGGAGCGATAGCCCAGCGGGTAGGGCGTTTGCCTTGCACACGGCCAGCCTCTGCCCACCCGGGTTCAATCCCCGGCATCCCATATGGTCCCCTGAGCATCGCCAGGAGTAATTCCTGAGTGCAGAGCCAGGAGTAACCCCTGAGCATCGCCGGATGTGACCCAAAAAGCAAAAAAAAAAAAAAAAAAGCCAGAGAGTAAAGTACTTGACTACCTTTTAGTACACCAATGTTTTATCAATGATCACTTATCAGTAGCTATGCATCTATAATATCATATATAATATATAATATATTACATATAATATAATGTATAACATATTATAATATATCATATAATATATTATTATATAATAATGTATCTATTATTATATATTGTATATATACACATATATAATCTATTATTGCATGTAATAATAATTTGTATCGTATATAATAATGTATACATATAATACATATGTTATTAAATATAATAATATATTATATATGTGTGTATATATATGCCATCCAGAGATTCGACTTCCGCCAAGTCCACACCCATTTCCTTTCAAGACTAAAATGCTGTGTGATTCAACATACCTGTTCCCCATCGACCCAGTTAATACTTTTTCTTGCTGAATAGTTGGGAAAAGTTGCCTCCAATGGCAAAGTCTACCTGTGGATGAGGGAAAGGGCGGGATAAGGGGAAGCAGGTGCAATTTAGAACAAACCCCAGAACTAGTCAACAAACTGCAGACGCTTTTGATAGGACTGGCTCGCAGTTCAGTTTCTCTGATCCTACTCTCCCTCTCTCTCCGCATTGACCCCATGTGCTCTTTCATGAACTTCCTGGGGCAAACCTCTATCTTTGGGTTGACTTCCTGTGGCACCCCAGGTGCAGGTGGAAAACTATTTGGAAGGACCATTTTGGTAACATCAAAGAAACTGCCTTGGATTTGCACCATGCTTTGGGGATGGAGATAAGCAAAAAAAGCTTGGGGTGTGGCTGTAGGGCCTAGAGAAGATAAAGTATTAACAGATGGGGAAACTAAGCAAGCCATGCCATGGAAAGTGCCATGGCAATCCATACTGAGCTGAAAAGAAACAAAAGGAGGAGCCAATAATAATGACCCCTTCTTTGTTTAAAATTTTGGTGTACTATTCATCATGATTTTTGTTTTATCTTGTCTTTTACTTCATTTTTTAATTTGTTCACTATTATTTATGAAGCTGATGATTTATCTTTGGTGTGATTAATCCCAAATTAATTTATTAATCACTGGTAATTTATCTTTGATGTGATTTATGAGCTAGAGCATTATTTTATTTTTTTATTATACCACCATGAGATATATGATTACAAGGATGTTCACAATTGAGTCTTTGTCATACAATGTTCCAGCACCCAGCCCTCCACCGGTGCTCCACTCCCACCACCAATGTCGCGTACCTCCCACCCAACCCCAGCCTGCCCTCATAGCAGGCACCTTATCTTTCTCTCCTTTTATCTCTGTTTCTGTCTCTATATTTCTCTCTCTTCTCTTATACTTTGTGACTTGCCCCACAGTTTATGGTGCAAGTCTCTATGTGCATATTCAGTAGTGAGTTCTAGTGTGACATAGTTCCTCATTCCCCATAAACCTCCCCAGATTGTTACAGCTACAATGACCATTACAGATGTGAGAGATCCTGGGAAGGACCTGGTCCTAGTCTATGTTGTTTTCTATGTCTCTTGTGCGGCCGCTTTGCACACCAGCACAGCTGTGCATCTGGTCTGTCCTTTGTCCATTTCATCTGATTGCAGAGGCTGTGTGCCCATAGCCATGCCCACTGGGACGGATCGGGAGAGCCCAAATTCCCACCAGTTCCGGCCAGCGTGTCTCCCTCCCATGTGTCTGCTTTTACCCTAGGAGCTACTTTGGGTCTGTCCAGGGATGAGCTGATTCCTCAGAGACTCCATGAGTTGCTTCACATGGGCTGGCAGTGCAGCTGTGTGTCTGGTCTGTCCTTTATCCATTTCCTAGAGTATTGTTTTAAAACATTGTATTTGAATGTCCACTACTCACCAGAACTCCACTCAAGAGAAAAGCTGATCTTTCCCCATTCATCAGTAAATGTACGAGATGAGAGCTTACAACTGAGAGTATACCACCCACACAGGAGAGCATGGCAAGCTACCCGTGTTGTATTTGATATGCCAAAAACCAGTAACAATTATAGACCTCATTCCCATGACCCGACAAATAGTTTGAGGCTCTTCATGTTGCTGGAGCAAGCAGATGCCCTTGGGCTACACTAGCACGGGACAGGACATATGGAAATGTTACTGGTGCCCACTCAAGCAAATCGATGATCAAGGAAAGACAAGTGACAAGTGATGATTACTCAGATATTTGATGTCAGAACCAGCTAGTGTCACAGCCAGTGTCACTGAGGTGTGGACACTCCCTTAACTTTTGGACAAAGAGCCAGTACTTCATTCCCATTATCCTTGACTCAACCCTGAAAATGTCTGTTCTTCTATGACAGTAAGTTTTGTCATGATCTATTACACAGCAATGGATAACTAGGGAGTTATTATCTGTCCTTTGGAAGTTTATTCAATCTCCCAAGACCTCAGTTTATTTATCCATGAAAAGAGATATCAGACTTCACATGGTTGTTTTGAAAGTTAAATAAAATAGGGGTCAGAGAGCTAGTACGGACAGTTGTGTTCTTGCCTCACAAGCCATTGACCTGGGTTTGATCCCGGGCACCATATTGTACCCAAGAATCCTACCAGGAGATCACAAACCCAGGCATAAGCCCTGAGTACAGTCAGGTGTGCTCCTTCCCCAAAATGTAAAATAAAATAGCCAGAAAGTTAAATAAAATACATATGGTAAAGTCATTAATAATCACTGACATGATGTCTTCCCTTTTTTCTCATTTATTTATTTGTTTGTTTGTTTGTTTATTCTTTTTTGGCTCACTCCTGGCAGTGCTCAGGGGTTGATTACTCCTGGATCTTTGCTCAGGAATTACTCCTGGCAGTGCTTGGGGCAACATATGGGATGCCGGGATAGAACCTGGTTGGATGCGTGCAAGGCAAATGCCCTACCAGCTGTACTTTCGCTCTGGCCCCCACTGTCACAATGTCTTAATGTGTCAACAACCTTCAACAAGAGAATCATAAGATTAGATGCTGATTTTTTTTAGATTGCAAGGTAATATTGATTTCTTCAGAATATTAATGAGAAATTACTATACTGTTTCCTACATCAGTTTTGATTTTTCTCTACATACTCTTCTTAACAGGCATAAATATGAAAGGTAATATAAATATTAAGCGCAGCTAATGACCCACACTGCTCTAAGGGAAAGCAAGTTACCATCTTCATTCTCTGAGCAGTTATTGACTATTCAGACAGTATTCGTGCTCATAGACAAGCACATCACATACATCATGTCACTTACTCCTCCAGGTTACCGACCAAATAAGCATCCCCCAAATTGTTCACCCATTTTACAGAGAAGCCTTTAAGGAAGGAAGAGAAGTCCTTTGTCCAGGGCACAATTGGAAGGCTTCTTGCCTGAAGGCTTGTGCCTTCAGCACCAAGCTTTCCTTCCCCAGGTCCCACAGCCTGAGTACAATTTGCAGTGAAGTATTTCTCTCAGTTCCAGCTGTGCCCTCAATTGAGAAATTGCCTTCGTGTTGCCCACAGCAGAAATCACATCTGCATGTGCTCACCCAAATGGAATCTGGGTGTTTGTCCCTTAGGAGCTGGTCCTTTCAAGGATTTCTCTATTCAGAATGTGAATTGTAGGCTGGTGGTGAGTCAGCATGTTGAGACTTGCTGGTCTCCCCATCCGCATGAATAACAGTATGTGCTGAGTAAGAAGTTTGAAGCTACTTTAATTCCCTCCCTGTGGCTTTTGCCTCAAGTATTGGCTCACTCCAATGCTCTGGCCTGATATGCCAGCACAACACAGCAGCCTCCTTGGGTTAGAGGACTCCGAATTTTTTTCAGCAACATATGGTCTATTTTGACCTTGAACTGTAGATATTGATTTTTTCTCTTTCATGCACTTTACCTGAAGAAATTCAAGGCAAAAAAATACTTTTTTAAAAGGTAGAACTCTGGAGGAATTAGGATTGAATAGGAAATGAAAGGGATTGTCTGAGAGTCATAATTGGTCCCAGAAGTAACACTGAACAACTCCTCTGCACAGCTGGATTGCTTATCATAGAGAAATTCAACTTGCCTAGAAACATCTGGACTTCGTTTTTTTTTTCTCTAAAATTCATGTATCTGGAAGGTAGTCAAAGTACTGGAGAGCATGCTTTTCATGCAGGACCTCTGGTCTGAATCCATGTACCAGCATGTATGGTCCCCCAAACACTGCAGGTAGTGACCACCAGTCACCAAGCCAGGAGTAGCCCCAGAACAGTATTCAGATTAACCCCCCCCAACCCACCCAAACAAAATCAGTTGATACTTTAATTAAAGGGAGCAAGAGAGAAAGGATTGTGGGTAAAGTGCTTGCAACCCTGGAACCCCATACAGTCCCAAACACCCCCCCCAGAACTAATCCCTGAACACTGAGCTCTAAGTCCTGAGTGCATCTGTAGTTGGGGTCAAAAAAGTAACTAAAAATCTGATGTTGAATATTCAGATGGCATAGCACATTTTTTTTTACTTTTTATATTTACTAAACTAAAAAATCTTTTGGGAGAAGGGGTCACTATATTAGTACAGTATATTAAGTATTTGCTGAGCCTCTATTTAACTTCAGAGAGCCTATCATTTCTCTTGTGTTCCAAGTTTCACAAAGTTTAAAATCAGATCCAACTGAAAATGGATGCCCCTCTTACCAAACTATAAATATTCCAAATTCAAAAAAAAAAAAACCTTGACCTTCTGGTCTAGAAATCCTAGAGAGTGAGACAAGTTTATGTACTCTACTATCTGCACAAAAGGAGCTAACGGAATTACTTATTTATGCGCATTAAGGATTAATTTAGCCTCATGAGTTCATTCCTCATTGCCAAGGGTGTTTATCGCGCACTCTTCCCGAAAGGTCTCTGCCAGCTGGAGAATTGGCTGGCAGAACAGTCACAGAATCTTCTACTTGGATGGGCTTTTTGAGGTCATCTCATCAAACACTTTCCTAGCACACAGCTTCCGCTCTGATGTTCCTGACAGATGGTTTACAGATGCAGATACTATGCTAGAACCCTCTCCCTGGTAAATTCCCTTTAACCTCAGTCAGAACTCAGTTCCACCCCACCAGGCCCTTTGATGCTTTATGTATGGTAAATGCTATCTTTGACTTGATTGACACATATCTCTCTCATTAATATATATCATCAGTGATCATAATAATCATTAATATGTACTGAGCTCCTACTATGTACCAAGTATAACAGCATCTAATATTTTATTATAACACTGCATAACCAATATGGTCATTCACATATTTGAGGTACAAATAGGATAAACTCCAGCAACTCCCAGCATGGTGCAGCTAGAAAGAGGCAGACATGTCCAGTCTGAGAACTCTTCAGTCTGTGTTCCTATTTCCCTCTCCACCCACCCACCCACCTTCCTTCCTTCCTTCCTTCTTTCCTTCCTTCCTTCCTCCCTCCCTCCTTCCTTCCCTCCTTCCTTCTCTCCCTCCCTCCCTTCCTCCTTTCCTTCCTTTCTTGTCACATCCAGTGGTGTTCAGGACTTCACCTTGGCTCTATGCTCAGGGATCAGGGGACCATATGGATGCCAGCGAATAGTCCTACCCACTGTATTGGCACTCCAGCCCCAGCCCCACTTCTTTTAAACAGCAGTTAACATATCATAAGGAAGTATCCCCAATCATCTGGTCTCTGCTCTTTTATTTTTATTTAAGGTGGGGGACTACAAGCAGCTGTGCTCAGCGCTTACTCCTGGCCTGGTGCTGCTAATGAACACTCCCCAGAGGGACTGGGGGAACCATATGGGGTGCCCTACCTGCTGTGCCATCCCTACACCTCAGTTTCCTCTTTTTAAAACAAACTTTGAAGACCAATGTGGTGCCAGCTGTCCCTCCCTGTCCCTGCACTCTGCCAGCAGCTCTCAGCCAGCCCTACTGAATAGTGCCCTTCCCAGTCCTTCTGCTTCCCACAGCTCAAATTCTGACCCCAGATCACTTCCTTTGTCCCTCTTGAATCATACTGATGTGGAATAATAATTCAAAAGTAAAACACCTCGTATTAAGGTGACTAAAAAATTCTTTAATCAAGAGATATTGTGGCTGAAGAATTAGTATGGCAGATAAGGCACTTGCCTTGTACGCAGGCAAACTGGGTTCGATCCTCAAACACCCATATGGTACCCTGAACACTGCCAGGAGTGGTCCCTGAATGAAAGCCAGAAATGAATTCTGAGCATCATTGTGTGTGGCCCCAAACCCCAAAATAAATACATAAAATTTTTAAAAAAGATAGTGATGAGTACTCAGACTTGGAAGAGGTTGTGTGTAGGAAGAAAGACATTATTACAGACATATGTGTTCAGAACTGGTTTTGATATTTTATATCAGTAGAAATGAAATGCATTTTTTGATGAGGCTCTGCAGTGGACCTGGGGATCATCAGGGTTGTACCCAGTGATGCTCAGGAGGCCTTTCTGTACTGAGGGCTTGTCCATGCTAAGCAAATTCTCTGGCCCCCTTGAGCTATCTCTCCAGCCCTAAAAAAAAGAATGCTTTCAGCAAGTGGTTGAGAGGGAGGAGTTTAAATATGAGAATTCAACCTAATCAAGAATGAAGCATGATGAAAGAGATAAATCTGCATAATTTTTTAGTTTTTTGGCAGTGCAAGAGAGGGGAGACTCTGGAGTTTGGAAGCAATATAAGCAGAGGTTGTTCAGTGTGGACGTATGGAAAAGATTTAAAGCTGGCAATAAGAGAAGGGTGGGCAGTGAGACCAACAGTTCAGGAAATCTCAGACGAATCACATGTAGCATTGGTACTAACATTTCTGCAGAAAGGTCACATGGTATGGAACCACAGAGTTCTGTTCCTGAGCTGCTGGCTATGGAGTCAACCTCTTCCCTGATTTCAGTCTGTCATCTTGCTTCTCTCTGTTGCAGAACACTGTGGCCCAGAGTCTCTGCATCTTGCCTGGAGTTACCTCCTGCAGGCCACTTTGTAGATATAGGGTCAAGAAAACAGTTTGAATCTGTGACTTTATGTGGTAGTATATCTTACCATGTATTCTATGTTAGTTGGTATAAACATTTTATCTCATACTACCACAATCATCGTGGGACTAGACAAATCTTACCAGTATATTTACCTGGCCACATTGAATTTCTAAGTAGTTAGACCAGAGAGAAATTCTGTTTGCCTCCAAGCAAGCAAGCAAGCAAGCATGGCTCTCTAGTAAGTCTAAAGGCTAATATACAAAACAACTATGAAGTAAAGACAAGAATCTTGTGAAGACTTGGAGAAATATATACCTGGCTGTAGAACATCCATTGTTCATACCCTTCCCCATTCTGCATAGGGCCTGCAGGGGCACTTCCAAGGCAGATCTTGGCTGGGGCAATATTAATATTTCAATGGAACTAGGTGAAGTCCTGGAAGAAGTTATCTGATGGGAATTGACCCTAACTGCTTTCCCTTCTTGTGGGCTGGTCTAGGCTGAAAAGTTATAAAAGCTATAGCTGATCTGCTAGCTGTGGAGTCACCCCTCTTCCCTGATTGTAGTCTGCCATCTTGTTTCTCTCAGGCAACACTGAAGTAGACAAGCAGGTGAGCGTGGACAGGTGGAAGCTGGTGGGAGGTGGGGGGGTGAGGGCAGCACCCAGGGATACTTAACAAGTTATCAGAAAGTAATAAAAAAAAATCAGATGAAATTTGAAGAAATTGTTGTCACCATCTCTAAAATTGCAAAAAGAATATGGCTCACTCCTATGGACACAGGAATTGGGGTCACTCCAGTGGACACAGTAAATGAGGTCTTCTAATATTCTAACTTGTGCTAGCACAGGCCCAGAGGAGATAGGGACCACCTGCTCCCACCTCTAGGAAGAAGCTCTGACAGGAACTAAGGGTTGTGATAGGACCCGAAAGTCCATTGAAATTCAACCTCTTCCCTATGACAACTCCATATCAATGGACTTATCTCTATTGAAAGCCCCAGCTAGGGGCAATTTAAAGTTGGTAATAGAAACTTTATAGTAGAAACCTATAAAACCAAAGCTGCAAAGTCAAGCTAGGTGCCTTCTGGGAGGGTGGCCCACACCTCCACATCCACCTAAGGTATGTTTACTCTTTCCTTCTATAATCTCTGAATAAAACTGTTTTACTTCTCTCTGTGTCCTCCTGAAATTCTTTTCTGTAAGGGAAGGCAATAAACCATGAAAAGCCTGGGTGAGGTTCAGAACTGACTTTCTTTTTCTGAAGAAAGCAATTTCTTGGTCCAGCCTCTGCTCCATGTCTCCCTAAGAAATTGCATGATAGGGGGACCATTTCCCAAGCTGTGCAGAATCAGCTATAGTTTGAGGGTGTCTCATGGGACTGGTGAGAGGTGAGGTCTGTACCTTGCATCAGACACTCCCATCAGTGCTAGATTTTCCCAGGTTACCAAGGTGGGTAGAGAGGGAAGCGCTAGATGCCCTTCTCGAGGCCACCACCTCTCTTCACAGGAAAAGGTTTTTCCTCTCTTCTATTTTGTGGCATCTAGTAAAAGTAGGACACTCCCTTCTCACCTCAAATTAAAGCTCTCCCTATTCCTGTTCAAGCCCCCTTTCCTTAAGTGCCCTCCTGGGCATTTATAATCATTGCTATTTTCTGTTTGTCCATAGCCTATTTATTGATTGATCACTCTCAGTTCTTCTCTGCTGTTCAGCCTTTGCAGACTCTTGTAGTTGTCCAATCTGCAAGGACTGAGTTTCTCCTGTTTCTTACATTAAAGCGTTAATGTGTAAGTCATCTGTATTTTAAATCAGGACTTCAACAGAGAGTTGAGGGTAGGTAAATCAGGTCACAAGGGTGGGGTCCTGATTCATCAGGATGGTTATCATTTAAGAGGAAGATACCTCAAGGGAGAGGGGAGAGGGGAGAGGAGATGGTGGACCTGTCTGCAGGCAAGAGGGAGGTCTCAGGAATACCCGCCCATGCTAGCATCTTGGTGCTGCCTCCTCCAGCCTACAGAGCTGTGAAGTAATGACTTCCTGTGGTCTTAGTCATCCAGTCTTTGAGTTTTATTATGGCAGCCTGAGTCAACCAATACACTGCCCTGGAGAGTTTTTTGAACTTTCAACCTTGCCTCTTTGGTATTTTATACTCTCCTGCTCTTCATTTTACCTCAAATTTAACTCCACTGTCCTTCTCCCTTGTTTACACATCACTTCATCAATAGGTGTTTGATCTTCCAAGTCATATTATTCACTCAGGGAAGAAATCAGGCTATGCAATTTTCTTTTGTTCTGAAATACCTAGCAATGAAGTATTGATTTGAGTCATTTAATAAATCAAGGGGCCGGAGCAATAGCCCAGTGGGTAGGGTATTTGCCTTGAATGCGGCCGGCCCATGCCGGCCTGGGTTCAATCCCCAGCATCCCATATGATCCACCAAGCACCGCCGGAGTAATTCCTGAGTGCAGAGCCAGGAGTAACCCCGAGCATTGCCGGGTGTGACCCAAGAAGCAAAAAAAAAAAAAAAATCTAAATTGCCTAAGTGACAATTAAGCCACTCTGCTAGTTACCAGGTATGTAACCTCAGATACTGCAATTCTCATATTTCACATCCATGAAAGGGGACAATTCTAAATTCTTTTAAAGAGGTAAAATAGTAGCTCAGATTACAGTGAGAATTAAATGCAATGAAACTGTACCTCAGGGCTGGAGCGATAGTACAGTGGGTCTTGCACACAACCAACCAAGGTTCTATCCTCAGCATCCCATATGGTCCCAAAGCAGCATCAGGAGTAATTTCTGAGCATTGCCTAGTGTGACCTAGAAAGCAAAACAAAAGAAAACCTTCACCTCTGTGTCAAAGTCATGTAACTACATTAAATAATATCTATTACATGATTTTGTTCTAAACCACTTCTGGAAACAGACAATTCCTGGAAGGTACGAAAGTACTACAGAGTTAGTTCTTCAGAAGACAAATAAACTGCTTGCCTCTTCTTTTTTTCTCATATTTTGATATGAGTCATACAGAATTTTACTAGTTGGGAGAGATAGTGTACAGCAGGAAGGGCATTTGTCTTGCATTTGGCCAACTAAATTTGATCCCTGGCATTCCATGCAGTCCACTGAGCACCTAAGTGTAGAGTCAGAAATAACCCTTGACCATTGCTAGGTGTGGCCCCAAAGCAAATAAATTAATAAATAAAAAGACCACACAGAGCCATGGTTCTCCTCCCCTACATGGACACTTCAGACTGAATGGGTTTAGGTCTTGGTCATATTTCTTGAAGGTAACCAAACTAGATATGCTCAACATCCTCAGAATTATTCTCATGACACCCAGCCTGGCCAGCTGATTCTTTGGATCTAAGAGCACTGAAGGCCCTGGAGGCTAAGAAGAAACTCTTGTCATTACCTTCATCCTGTTGCTTTTCTCCAAATTCAAGGGAAAAAATCACTGCCTTCTCCCTTTTGAACAATTTTGTTGGGGTGTAAGTTTATAAATAAATGTGTCTTCTCCAGATGAGTAACTCACATTTCAATCCTCATTGAAGATAATAGGGTCAGTCCCTCCTTGTTATGTGACGTCTTCTTTCCTCTCTCCTTATTCCCCAGATTTATTACAAGATAAATATCCTAGATACTAACTGGTTATTTGTTGTTTTACTGTCTTAGAATTTACTGTCATGAAAGTTCTTTATATGTGTGCTATTAAATTTCTTTTCTTCTTTGCTATCTTCTCCATTGCTATTTTGCTTACTCATCAGAGTAAGATGGGAGGGGATGGGAGATGTTCCTAGATACCCCAGTACTTTCTAATCCTATTTGTTATGTTTTCATTCAAAGGAGTTTAATATCGCCTACATATTTAATCAGCTACACTCTGTTTTATTAACTGAACGCTTGTTTTTACACTAAAAATGTAACAATGAAGGATAGTAAAATATGGGTACACTAGATCCTGATTATGAAGACCCCATTGGTGTTGTTTTCATTCTCTCTCTCATTGTAGCTGTGGGTGTTGTCATGGCCATTTTGTTGTTATTTCGGGAAAATGAATGCTAAATATATAGAGATCATTAAATGTTGGAAATTTGATACTTTTGGGGCACACTAGGTATCAGGCCTATTATGAGTAAAAGTTAGGATTAGAATCAAAGCTAGATTAGAGTTAGGGATGTGGGGGTTTAGGTGTAAAGCTTTGTATCACTGTCTTCCCGTTCATCATCGATTTGCTCGAGCAGGCACCAGTAACATCTCCGTATGTCCTGTCTCATGCAAGTAGAGCCCAAGAGCACCTGCTTGCTCCAGAAACATAAAGAGCCTCAAACCATTCCATCAGGTCATGGGAATGAGATCTATAATTGTTACTGGTATTTGGCATATCAAATACGACACGGGTAGCTTGCCAGGCTCTGCCGTATGGGTGGCATATTCTTGTAGTCATCTCTAAATCCAGCATTTATTGATGAAGCTTTGTAGTTTTCCAATATAAAATGTGAGAAGTGAAGCATTTTGTGACTGTTATGTAGGGGCTAGTTGGTGGGACTGTCCCATTCTAGAATCTCATTGATTTGAAATATGGATACAGCATCAGCAAGTCTTGCTATTTGGTTCCAGGAGGCTTGGGGTGTTAACATTTTAGTTGATTTTTCAAAAAATGATTGTTTAGTGTATAGCGATCATTAAACTTGGGAAATTTGCTACTGGACCTCATTAGCCATCAGGACTACTAGGAGTTAGGATTACATTTGGAATCAGGGCTAGGGAGAGGCTAGAGTGATAGTACAGTGGGGAGGGTGTTTGCCTTGCACGCAGCCCACCTGGGTTCTATCCCTGGTATCCCATATGGTCCACTAAGCACCACCAGGAATAACCCCTGAGCATCACTGGGTGTGAACCAAAAAAAGGCAAAAGAAATCAGGGCTAGTGTTAGTGATAGGGACATGAAAGGCTTAGGTAGAAAATAATGTTTTTTCTACATAAAATGTGAACTGAAGTGCTTTTTGATTATTATGTTGGGACTAGTTAGTAAAATTGTACCTATTCTAAAGGCCAGATGATTTGAAATATTAGAATAGACTTGGACAAGTTTTACCATTAGGTTCCTGGAGGGTTTTGGTGTAACAAAAAAAATAGTAAAAGAGGGTTGGGTGGACACAGGCCAGGCAGTGAAGGTGTGACAGTTAACTGTGGTTCTTGCCAGTACTTGGCAGTCAGGTTTCAGTGCTCACACCCTTGGCCCCAGTGCTCATTCACTCCCTTAAGGTGCAGGTTCACTCCCTTAAGGTGATAACTGCACACGCACTCACTAGAGCAAGCACCTTCCCTGAACCACACAGGACTCATTGTTGTGTTGCTCTCCAGGGGTCGCTGAGACGCTTACACACATGATCAACCGACGCCACACTTTCTGGTCATTGGCACTTGCACATCTTTCTAGTTGTCGAGCTTGCTGGACTTCACACCTCTTTGTTTGTTCATGGTCCATGCCCAGATGTGCCAGGGCTTACATGTGTGTGTCTCTCAGGGATTACTCCTGGAAGGCACAGAGAATGATACGTGGTCCCAGGAATCACTCCCAGGTTGGCCTCATGCAGGACAAGTAATGTATCTGCTGTACGGTCACTCTGGCCCCTCCTTTTTACACAGTGTTCACACACTCTCAGCTGTAGTGGAGCTGGAATCCCTTTCAGTACTGAAGACTGCAGACAGCGGAGCTGTAGAATCATGCTCAGGGAAAATGGAACACCAGGATTTTGAAGTCATGACCATGTGCTTGTAAACAGGTGCTCTAAAGCCCTGCATTATTCTTGCAGAGCAGGTCACATTTTGCTTTAACTTTTTAAAAACCCCATTATATTGAACATAATTCTGAACAGATTGAAATACAACCAAACCATATTGACATCTTATTAGAAAACTTTTCATTACTCACATGCAGATGGGGGTATAATCTCTTGGTGAATTTTAGCCTTTGTGATGATTCATCTCCTCCAGCTGACACAAGACAGGAAACATACAGTTCACAATTCACAAGACAGGTAACATACAATAATAAGATTCAGTGCTAGGACTGGAGTGATAACACAGCGGGTAGGGTGCGTGCCTTGCATGCGGATGACCCAGGTTCGATCCCAGGCATCCCATATGGTCCTCCAAGCACTGCCAGGAGTAATTCCTGAGTGCAGAGCCAGGAGTATACCCTGAGCATTGCCGGCTGTGACCCAAAAAAGAAAAAGAAAAAAAAATAAGATTTGGTACGTGGGTTCACTGGAGTTGTGGGAGGAGGGATACTTTTCCAAGCATGCTTAGGATGTTAGTGCCCCATCAGCAATTCTCAGTCAATTGGTTGTTGGTTCAGCACAAGAGCCAGAAGATGTGATGCTATTCAGGACCTTCAGTGCCAGTGGTACCCGGCCACTCCACAGTTATCCTGCCTTTCAAAGTTCCACCCATTGATGATCTGGGGACTGTGTGATGCCAGGAATAGAACTGAGTATGGACTTTCTAGGCATGCACCCTAACCACGGTACTATTTCCCAACCCCAGGGATCATTTTTATGAAAAATCACGTTACAATGTTCAACCCTTTAATTTATCATCTTTACACATGATCCTTTCTTCTCCAGTGCACGTGGATCTCTCCCCAATACTAAACAAATTCTCATTGCTTCTTCCAAAGTAGTTTAATAAATACTAATTGAACACGGCATGAGACCTTTTTTAAATGACTCATAATTCATCACAGACTCAAGCCATATTTCTCCAGGTCCTTGAATTCAGAGCAACACCTGAAACTGCATAACTGAGAAACTTTGGTGACTGTTACATATAGCTTTAGCTGTTATTCTCTCTTTGGAGAACAGACATGTGCACTTATCTATTGAGTGGTCAAGAGACTATTTTTTTATTAGATTGCTGGTAAGGAATTTATAAGTGAGAAACCTATCTCACTTTTTTTATATTTGGGTCACACCCGGCAATGCTCAGGGGTTTCTCCTGGCTCTGCATTCAGGAATTACTCCTGGCAGTGTTCAGGGGACCATATGGGATGCCTGGGATCGAACCCGAGCCAGCATGGGCTGGCCGCGTGCAAGGCAAATGCCCTACATGCTGGGCTATCGCTCCGGCCCCTGTCTCACTTTTCAAAAGGGTTTTAATAAAGTTCCTTATAAGAAACCAAAAGGTAGGAAGAAAACTCTGAAGAGAGCAGAATATTTTAGTACTAAACACAAAACTCAAGGCTCTAGATATCATACATCAGGTAGGAAACTTACCTTGCACATGGCCTGGGTTTGATCATTGGCATCCATAGGGTCTCTAAGACAGTGCCAGGAGTGAGTCCTGAGTGCAAAGCCAGGAGTAAACCCTATGTAATCCAGTGGGATGAGGACCCAAAATAATATAAAACAATGCAACACTGAAAGAATAAAATTTCCAAAATATACAAATACAGAAAATAGTAATATGACCTACCTTAATATGTTACTTATGTAATTCCTTTTGATAGTTTTAAAAATATTAAATATTATTCTATGTGTATTAAAGAGCTCCCCGCCTTTCCTTTGGCCTCCCTACCTATAAATTCATCCACTAAAACTTTCATGTTTAAACTTCTAGATTCTTCTACTCATATTTTTAAGGAAAAGAAAATATTCTTTAAAAATAACAGTATGCACATTTTTCTGTGCCTTATACTTTTTATTTTTTTAGTTTTTGGGCCACACCTGGTAATGATTACAGGGTCTTATGTGACACTGGGAAATTGAAAGGGGCCAGCAGCATATAAGGCAAGTGCCCTAACCTCAGTACTATTTCTCTGGTCCCAGTAGCTTGTACTTTGGGACTCAAAAAACCTTTATGAACCTATTTCTTTGTTAATTCAAATAAATTAATTTTCTTAATATCTGTATATTGCTTACTCATTATAAAGCTTGTCTGCTTTGGATAATATTTAATTTGGTTCAAATTTTTCACAACAAAAATACTGATAATGGTATAAAATTTTTATGATAGCAATGGAAAGATGCAATGTGCTAATCAAATTTCTACTGGCTAAATTCCTAAGTGGAATAACTGGGCCAAAAACAATACTCACAGTTACTGTGTTTCATCAAATTGTCTGTTATTATTTCAGCATTTCCAGAGATCACAATTGGCAATGTTGAATAGTTCCAAGAACCAAACTTAGGACCTCACTCAAGGCCTGCGCTCAAGGCACCACTTCCTTGAGCTCTCAAGTTGCCTTCAAAAAGGATGGAAAAAATTTAAACTCTATTCTTATTTTCTTAATCCTCCATCATCTTTGAGCATTGTAGAAAGTTTTTATTTTTACCAATTTTGTTTCTATGTTTACATTTAAAATCTATTTGAAGAATGAAACAAAGACACTGGTTATTGTTTGTAAACTCTATGACTATATGATTAAAAATGCTTAAATCTTGGAGTCCATTCTACATTGAAGGAAATAAAGTTTTGGAAATATCTTACCTTTTTCAGGGTCATATGATTTCCCAATTACCTGAGGACTAGGTAGGGATTCCTAGCCTCAGAATACTAGCATCCTGAGTTTCTGGGCTGCCAAGCCGCACCAGGATGCATGATGGCATGACAGGGAAGACTAATTCTACACAGTTCGTTTAAAATAAAACACCCCACAAGCAACTGATTCCTAAGCAGAGAGTTTTGCAGTCGTGACTCCAACCAAGATCAGCGTCAAGCCTGTGAGGTGCACGTTCTATATATTTCAGCACGTGGACAGTTCTCTAGGCACCGCCTCTAGAGCGAGATCGTGGTCGTAGATTGTTGAGCCCTCTAGTGGTAGTTTTAGTTATTGCACATCTCGGTGTTTCTGTTTTTTAATTACCTGGGTAAAGCATAAAATCATTGTTATAAACAATCAACTTAAGAATATATATTATTTTATTATACAACCACAGACATTGGGCAGAGCTTCTACCAGCTCTCCCTGTGCCCAGCCGCTCACGAAGCGCCAGGGAGGGATGGCGGGTTCTAGCCCTGGCCTGCCACCCCAGCAGAGCCTCCGCAACAAGCCAGACCCCCCAGTCTATGAGTGCCGCCATTTTCCACATCCGGACTTCCTCTCGTCAGAACTCCACCCTGAGCATTGCCAGGTATAGCCCCCAAACAGAAGCAAAGTTGTTGCAGGACTCCTCTAAGAGCCTCTGCATCTGCTCTGAATTGCCTCCTGCAAATCACTTAGTAGATAAGGGGTTAGTCTAAATGTGGCAGTTTATCTGGCCATGTATTCTGTACTAGCTGGTATAAATATTCTCTCAGGCTACCACAATCATCGTGGGACTAGCTAGATCTTACCAGCATATTTGCCTGGCCACGTTGGATCCCTAAGTAAATAGACTAGAGAGAAATGCTGTTTGCCTCCAAGCAAGCAAGCATGGCTCCCTGATAACTCAAAGGCAACTAAAATACAAAACTACTATGAAGTAGACTAGACTTGTGAAGGCTTGGAGAAATATTTAACTGGCATTAGTATTAGTCTTTGGTACAGAGACATGCCATCTCAGAAACCCCCTTCTCTACCCTATAAAGGTTTTTCCAGACAAATCTTGGCTCAAGACATTAGCATATAAAAAGACATTAGGTGAGGTGCTGGGAGAAATTACCTGAGGGCATTTGACCCTCCCTGCCAGGGGAAGTTACATTTAGCTTACAGCTCCTCCGGCTTTGAATTAGCTCTGGGTTCTTGTAAACAGCCAGAAGGTCTCCTGAGCTTGCTATGTTTCTATAGAGCTATTTTCCTGTTTTCATCTCTAGATAGCCCAGCCCAAAATGGGCTGGGCTGGGGAGTTTGGGCAGATTTCTAGCTAAAAAATAAGCTGCAAGAAGAAATAAGCTCTCTTTTTTCCCCTTTTTGCCATTTCAGCTTCCCTTGGTGTTTTGCTTCTCCGTCCTCTACATTCTCTGTTGGGCCTCAACACGTGGTGGGAGCCATCTTGGCCTACACCTGGCTGGGGCCTAGCTGGGAACCCAGAGTCCGGAGTTTTTCCCTGCTCTTGGATTGTATATTGGAACCTGTGATAGTAAAGTCCTTTTAAAACCGCATCGGATTCCTGAGTCTTCATCCATCCCCCCGGCTGGGAGGTATAAGGGAACTCGCTTCCCAGCACTGTTGGGGATCCCGGCGGCATCCCCGACACAAAGTAAAATAAAAAAGCATAAAAATTGTTTATGAATATATATATATATATATATAAAAAGTACAGTCCTGACTTTCTGTCCTTCCCCTTCTCCAGTGAAAGGAAAACCTATATTTAATTCTAATCTCTTCTATCCGTCTAGACAAAATTTACCTTTATCTTTTCCACTATCGATCTTACCAAACCTTGAATGTAATCATTTCATTAACAACATTTAATTGCTTCCAAAAGTTCCCTCAGCTTCCCAAATGCTCATGGGTTAGGCTTTCTATAGCACTTAAATGCCATCTGAATGGGACATGGCTTTTTTTGCCATGCAACCTGGCCCAGTGGCATGAGAACCTAAAAAGGAGACATTTAACATTGAAGAAAATACAGGAAAAACCCTTCACGACATTGAAGCTAAAGACATCTTCAAAGGTGAAACACCATTAACAAAGCAACTGAAGAAAAGATAAACATATGGGACTACATGAAACTAAAGAGCTTCTGCACTTTGAAAGAAACAATGACCAAGATAGAAAGACAGTCCACATAATGGGAAAGAATATTCACCCAATACCCATCTGATAAGGGGTTAATATCCAGGATATATCAGGCACTGGTACAGCTATATAAGAAGAAAACAGCCAATCCCATAAAAAATGGGGAGAAGAGATGAACAGAAACTTTGACAAGGAAGAAATTCGAATGGCCAAAAGGCATATGAAAAAATGCTCATCATCACTAATCATCAGAGAGATGCAAATCAAAACAACAATGAGATATCACCTCACACCACAGAGACTGGCCCATATTCAAAAGGGTAAAAGCAACAAGTGCTGGCGTGGATGCTGGGAAAGGGGGACTCTCATACATTGTTGGTGGGAATGTTGACTTGTACAACCTTTCTCAAAAACAATATGGACATTCCTCCAAAGATTAGAAATTGAGCTCCCATTTGACCCAGCCATACCACTCCTGGGAATATACCCTGGGAGGCCAAAAACACACAGCGGAAACACAATCCACACTTTTATTTTCATAGCAGCACTATTCACAAGAGCCAGAACCTGGAAACAACCAGTATGCCCGAGAACTGATGACTGGATAAAGAAACTGTGGTACATCTACACAATGGAATACAATGCAGCTGTTAGGAAAAATAAAGTTATGAAATTTGCCTATAAATGGATGGACATAGAAAGGATCAATTTGAGTGAAATTTGTCAGAAGGAAAGGGAAAGACATAGAATGACTGCATTTATTTGCATGACATAAATATATCAGGTGGTCTTACCAAAAGTGGAAATTACCGCAAACGTGAGGGAGTCAGAGGTTAGGTAAGACAGAGAAGGGAACATGTGTGAATAAATGTTGAAAGGGCTGTTACCAACATAGAACTGAGCATTAAATACAGGCCAAAAATGCACATGATGGCTTCTAAGTGTATGTAGTGCAACCCACAATGTGTAAGAGAAGGAAAAGCGAGAGAAGGAGAGAGAAAAGAGATAAAGAAACTGCCATTTAGGCAGACTATGGGGGGGGGAGGGAATTGGGGACATTGGTGGTGGGAAATGGGCACTGGTGGAGGGTGGGTGCTGGAACACTATGTGACCGAAACCTCCAAATCTAAACAACGTTGTAATTGTATATCTCACGGTGGTATAATAAAATGTTTAATTAAAAAAAAATAAAATAACTTTAAAAGGTTTTTTTTTAAAAAAAGAGGCCCTGAGAGATAGTACAGCAGGTAGAGTGCATACCTTGAATGCAGCCAACATGGTTCCATCCCAGTATCCCAAATGGTCTCCCAAGCACACTATAGGATGACTCTTGAGTGCAGAACCAGGAGTCACCCTCCTAAGCTTTGCTGCTATGCCCCCCAGAAATAAAACACAAGCAAACAAAAAATAGGAGACATTTAAATGTGTATTGTATAGGTGTCGGCATTCTGAGAAAAATGAGTTCTTCACTAGAAAGACTAGGACTTTGGCCAAAGAAAAGCTATTATGCTCAAGCAATTTATTTCTTGTAGTCATGTTATAGAAACAGGCCTAAAGGGATATAAGAAATTATATAATCTATTTTTCTCTAATACATTTTATTTTGGGTTTCAATTGCACCACTTAGGTTGCTTTAGGCTGCAAGTAAGGGAAGAACCACAATTTGACAGCCTTGAAAAATAAACTATTTACCCTCATTAAACAAGTCTAGAAGTAGCTGATTCCAGGGCTATTTATTTGGGGTGTTAAAAGCATTAACAAAGATCCTAGTTCTTTCTCCTTTTTTCATTCTCCGAAAGGCAGGTGTCTCCTAACAGTTTGAGCACTACAGTTCTAGACATCATTGCAGATGTGATAATGTCCAGTAAATATATCAACCAAGGAGCAGAGAAATAGTACAGCAAGTAAGGCAATTTCATGCATGTGACCAATCTGGGTTCAATGCCCAGCACTGATGCAGAAGCTGCAGCAGGAGTCTCTGTGTTAATCCGAAATTCCCAGGTTCTTCAATATTTTCAAGAATGAAAATATTGAGCAGAAAAGATGCTTAGACTCAGAGATGGAAAGTAGAAAATTTATTTATGGAAAGTAGAGGATTTATTTTCCTTTCTCTTTAGTAGAAGAGAAAGGAAAAGCAACACCTGTTGGATGATAGGCCTAGCTACCTTGGGAGCTTTGCTGTTTAATCTATTTACTCCCAGTTTAATTTATTTACTCCCAGTTTAATCTATTTACATGCCCCTAAGCCAGAGTTCAGGCTAATGAGATCTCCTGTGTAAACACTGGTGGAGGGTGTGGCAGTTACAGAAGTCACCTTGACTCTGAATGAGTAACTTCTGAATTATCATTATATATCTACTATGACTTCTATGTTATCTACATTGGGCACAGCTCCTCTTTTGAGTAACTTCTGAATTATCATTGTATATCTACTATGACTTCCATGTTATCCAGATTGGGCACAGCTCCTCTTTATACCCACTGGTCCCAGCATGGGACAGTTAGAATTTACCAGGAGGCCCTGGCTATGTTGAAACTTTCATTTAAGATTATGGGAAGGATCATACTAGTTTGCCCTCAAGCAGGCGAGCATGACCCTTTTAGTATACAGAGAACAAGATACTCAGAATCACTCTGGTGCAGATAACAAAACAGGACATTGTGGGTACCATCTAGATTACATGAAGCCCATGCAATTAAGATGTATTACTTTATACCAGGCCCCTCTCTCTCCAGTGTTTCCACATAAGAGATAATCTCAGAAGGGATTAGTTCTTTGTTTAGACCTGTAGTAGGGTGTGGCACCACCCTTCTACCCTCTTCTACTCTCTAGAAGCTGTTTAGTTTATCTTTGTTTACAGGACCCACCCTGAAGTTAGGATTACTTTTATGTATATAGGGGACTGACTTGAGGTACTGCATCCACTGTGGTGGGACTCTCTCTCGTGGGATACTCTTTGGTGGGAGACTTTGACCCTCATCACTTGATCACTTGACATTCCGTTATTTGTCAATTTGCTCGAGCAGGTGCCAGTAACATTTCCATTTGTCCCTGTCACATGTCAGTGTATTCCAATGGCATTTGCTTGCTCCAGGAATATGAAGAGCCTCAAACCGTTCATTCAGGGTCTTGGCGAAGAAGTCTGACCATCTTGTCTCTTTGCTCATCCTTCTTAGTGCTGCCATATTTAGGGCTCTTTCAGGGTCAGGGGATAAACATTGTTTTTACTGGATTTGGCATATCGAATACGCATCGGACAGCTTGCCAGGCTCTGCCATGCAGGTGGTATACTCTCAGTAGCTTGCCAGGCTCTCTGAGAGGGGTGGATAGAATATGCACTTGGCCCTCATGCATGGTCTAAGTTCTGACCAGAGGTAGAGGTCTTCCATTATATTGGATTGTGGTGGTAGAGCTTGTTCTAGTAGTAAAAGCCTTTTGGAACTGCGCCGGACTCATGAGTTTTCATCCACTCCCCAGCGGCCTCGGAGGTAGAAGAGAACTTCTGTCCGGACCCCAGCAGCTCCCAACACCCATGTGGAGAGGAACTGTGAACTATTGAAAGCTCTTTTTTATTGGGGGGTTTAGGAAAACTGGGTCTTTGTGTTAGAGAGAATGCAGGGAAGTAAAGATAAGGGTTTCCTGTGGACCCATTTAATGTAAATTGGGCGTTTTGCATTTCTTATTGAAAGAGTTTTGAAGAGCTAAAAGCTCCTTGTCTGGCCATTTGCCTTAGATATCTCCCATGATCTTAGCCTATTGTGAGACCAAATTCTGGACAGAATTTTATGTTGGACAAATACCTCCCTATTTATTAGGACAAGTCCAGGAATTTGCAGGAAGTCAAAACTGTAGGATGGGGCAGCCAAAAGTGGGTAGCAGCTGGCAAGGGTAAATTGAGGCTTTCTCTTTCAGCAGTTTATGTCCCCTGAGCACCACCAGGAGTAATAATTCCGGAGCCCAAAAGCTAGAGCAAGCTCAGAGTCCTAAACTCTTCACTGCCAAAAGAAAATATCAACCAAGCTAAGGACTGTGCAGTTTCTAGGAAACTCTGAAGCCCTCAAGTTTTGACCTCTGTGTGCTCAGAATTGCCTATGATGGTTAAGACAGTAGCTGAGAAGGACTGCCCAATCCTGTTTGTCTGCTGCCTGCATCACTTGATCACTTGATCACTTGTTCAGTTGACATCCAGTTATTCATTGATTTGCTCAAGCGGGTGCCAGTAACGTTTCCATTTGACCCTATCACATGCCAGTGTAGCCCAATGGCATCTGTTTGCTCCAGGAATACGAAGAGATTCAAACTCCTGACGAAGAAGGGTCTTGACTAAGAGTCTGACCAACTTGTAGGTGGCGGCCATGTGATCATTTGAAGTCCCGTAGGATCCAGTCGGTAACGGCTCTAAATCATCTCCAAATCACTTTACATGTCCAGCCCATTTGACTTTTTGATGCCTTGGAAAATGAGACAGTGTCCCTGACTCTCCATCATCAATGGAAGTCAGAACTCCAGATTCCTTTTCTCACTTGAGTGAGGCGTGATATTCCAAGCATGGCTCTTTTGATTCCTCTTTGGGAGACCCGAATAGTGTTTTCATCTTGCTTTTGTAGAGCCTAGGTGTCTGAGACATTTATTATTGCAGGGAGAATGGTGGAGTTAAAGAGATGTGCCTGGGCTCTTAGCCACTGACCGCTTGGGGTCATGCTATGGGCCCGAGTATACTCGCTTATTAATAAAACCCTTGCTTTTGCAGAGGACCCGGTCTCTCAGAGTTTTCCTTGGTAGGTGCGGCGTTCTAAGGCTCCCAGTCAGTCACCCCATCGGGTGGCCAACTCTTTCATTTGGGGGGCTCGTCCGGATCGGGAGTTGAGGACCCCCACCTAGCCAGGATCTCCCTGACAAGACCATCCTGGGTAAGTTTGGCGCCTTTTCCACTGCGATCGCTAAATTGGTGTGCCGGCCGGCTCAGGGACTCCGAGGTGACTGTAGGATCGAGTCGGCGGACCGGGCGTAGTCTAGCCGCTGTTCTCCCCGACTGTGGTGAACAGACGTGTTCCGGGACCACAGGTCACAACCCTGGGGGCGCCCCAGTGGTGGTGGAGATCCGGGGGACGCCCGGAGGACTCCTTCTGGGGGGAAGGAGACGAACGCCTCCTTCCAAGTTGAGAGTGAGGAAAGTCCGGTTCAAGTCCGGCCTCAGGGTAAATCCTGAGAAGACCTAGGTTTGTAACCCAGAAACAGCAGGTTGGCGCCCAACACCGAGGATTCTCTTGAGCTCGTCATTGCAGTCTAAGAAAACCTGTTCGGACAACAGAAAATTCCAAATCCGGATTGTGAGAGTGGTGAGTGTGGGGTGAGTCTGAGTGAAAGGAGGACCGGTCCGCGTGATTGAAGACAGTGTGAAACTGTGTGAAGTAATCTCTGTCCTATTTGTAATTGTGACCTGTGTATGTTTGGTTATTGACATCATGCACCCCAAGGAATTACATTTCTCCCCCCTTCCCGCCTCACATAAGCCACCAGTGAGGCCTACCTACATCATTTTGGCTACTGCAGCAGAACGTTGTAGTGGCAGTGAGGAGTTCTACCAGAAGGAGGTAATCAGCGAAAATCTGCAGAGAAGGTATGTTCCCTTGCAAATTCTCTAGGGGGAATGGGGAAAAATGTTATAACCTCTGTGTGAATGTGTGTGTATGAGCACCCTGATGGGTCTTCCTGTCAGGCGTGAGTCTGTGGCTCCACGACCGGCACCCTTAAGGTCCCACAAAGGTTACGGAGCCCGAGTGGGCTGTCTGCTAGGAAGAACATTAGGTCTATGGTGGCGCTGACCTAGTGGTCGGCCGCAAGTCACAACTGCTGAGTCCACTACGGCTAAGTTCTTCACCGGTAGACAAGCAACTGAATGGTCTCTGTAAAGAGGCACCCTCTCCTTTGTCTGTCTCAGCGTCACCTATCACTATGGGAGGAACGGGAGGAAACCCACTAGTGAAAGATTCTAGGAAACCAAATTTCAGTAGTCCTTTTTCTTCTCTCCCCTTATTAGTAAGAAAACTGGCCAGAGCACACCTGGAGGTCAATTAAAGAGCTAAACAGCTTTTAGCCCCAGGCAAAGAAAAATAAATGGGTAAAAGGCTAGGAAGGAAAACCTCCCACCAAGACAGAAAGACAGAATCTACTAAGAGATGCAGCAAACATCAGCAAGGCCACAGACGGTAGCAAGCAAGCAAGACAAAACTTTTTCTCCCGTTCTCTTGGAAGCCCACGGCAGGTTAGGGTCCAGCCCCACACACAGGTTGTGGTTGTGGTGGAATGCCGGGAGGGCCCCAGGGACACCTGTGTAATGCGGGAGATCACTGATCGAGACGTCCACAGTATGATGATTCTCTGAATTAGTGGCCAGCATGTGAGGGGTTAGAGTTCCCTCTGAAGTGGCCAGTATGGGAGGGGTAGAGTCCCCCTTGGGTTGCTTGTTAAAACAGTGAACCTCCGAAGCATCTTAAGGACCTTTGCAACAACACGTGGCCTAAATACTGGCTAGAACACGGGAAAATGGTCAGTAAATGGCAACTTGCATTATTGTTTGCTGTATGTGTGCCTTGGAAGTAAAGGAACCAGAACAGGACCCCACACCAATTGCACAGGCAGGAACCTAAGGCTTCAGTCTCGCCTCTAACCTCGCTGCCACTATGGAGCTTGCAATAGGCTTCCCAGGAGCTAGGGCTACTGCTGTTAACAAGCCCCCCCCTCCAGGGACCACCTCTGGCAGCTCAGGTTTCCCCTCATAGATCTAGGCTTCCTAGAGGAGAACAGCTCAGCAAAAGTTACTTGCAAGGAAGCCCACTATGCCCACAGTGGTCTAATGCAACTCAGGAGTGTAGTTCTCCCCTAGAAGGGACTAGAGAAGCAGAAGCAGGGCGTATTAAAAAAAAAAAATCAGGGCGAGGTCCAAACCGGTGGAGCAGGGCTATTTGCCCTTGGGGACTGCCCTTCCTTTCTCAGTCTCAGTTTGCTCTACCCTTCCAAAAGGGTTAAGTCATAACTAAAGATCAATCGATCAACTGTATATGTGTGTGTGTGCGTCGTGTGTGGTGGCCATCAATTGCTTGCAATTGTCTTGCCTGTGTGAAACGTTAAAATACTAAATGAAACCAAATTAAAATCAAGAGTAAATTGTTGAGCCAGGAATAGGCAATGTGTTCTAAACTAAGTGTTAAGCATAAGGAGAAATTGACGCGTTCAATCTAAATCTTATGGTAAAAAGGTTAAAAGGTCTAATTGTAAAACTTTTTTTAAGTGTTCCTGATCCCTGAAATTCTCTCTTGCTCCCGAACTTGTGCTGTTTAGAGAGGGTGGGAGCTAGAGCCAGAGTCAGCAAAGAGATAAGAACTTTGTGAGATAGTGCAGAGCTTTACCTCATAAGTTTAGGTTAAATTCTAATGAGAAATTAGGCCATTTTTGGGGCGGAGCGATAGCCCAGCGGGTAGGGCGTTTGCCTTGCCGGCCGGCCCATGCCGGCCAGGGTTCGATTCCCGGCATCCCATATGGTCCCCCAAGCACCGCCAGGAGTGATTCCTGAGTGCAGAGTCAGGAGAAACCCCCTGAGCATCGCCAGGTGTGACCCAAAAAAGCAAAAAAAAAAAAGAAAAAAGAAGAAGAAATTAGGCAATTAAATCAAAAAAAGGTCTTGTGTTTCATGAAAAATTGGTAGTTGAAATGTTTCTTTTTATGTTGGTACATATTTGTTTTATTTCTGCAATAGGGTAATCACCTCAGCCTGATAAATCTGGTAGAATTCCAGAGCAGCCCTTGCTGGAGAAGAGAAAAAAAAAAAAAGTGAATCTCTTTAACATTCAAGGAGCTAGAAATGTTTGTTTAAATTTAGTGGCCTCTGAACATAAAAAATTAAAATAGGAAAAGTAAATAACAGCAATCAGTTTTTCTTTTTTCAGGCTTTGTTTCTAATCTGTCCAGTATGTGTTATTATTGAGATAGCTTTAATATATGTAAGCTTTGTCATCAGGTATCGACCTAGTCTTGAATTAAAAGTCTTAGTTATTCACAAGTATAAAATCTTTATTGTTACTAGGTAGTAATCTTTTGGGTATTTTAACTTTGCATTGTTTGTGATCCTAAAAACTGGAATTCTGAAAATAAAATTTTAAATGTTTTCTGAATAATTTCTAATATGAAGTGAACCTTTGCCAAGCGTAAATTTAAAAGAACTTTGTGAGTGTGTCAGCTTCTTGAATATGTATGAAATTGATCTAATGCTTTAAAGTAGTTTTTGCTATGCTAGATAAGATAATAACTAGTAACTTGTTTCCAAATTTGGGAGATTAATTTGTATTGAGCTCTGTAAAATAAGGAAGTTAATACCTTTAGGGTGTAACTATAAGAAGTCTAAATAATGCATTTTAAGTAACAGAAAGATAATAAATGAAGATGTCTGTGGAAAAAGAAAGGAATTCTGTTAAAGTGAAGGCTTGTTTTTACAGAAAAGTTACAGGACAGAATGAATGTAAAGAAATGTGTAGAAGGTTGGAGAATGTTGAGTAAACAAACTATGAAACTCTTTTCTAAAAATTGTTCTAGTACCTTTTTGATAAGATCTATGAAAAAGATATTAGACAAACGGTATGGACTCCTGTTACAGTGCTCCTAAAAATTAGTAATTAGGGTTTTGACATGAAATTAAGTAAGTCACACAGAATACTGTTAAACTGTCTGCTCTATTTCAACAGGACTTTATGCTTCTTTTAAGCAGTTCCAACAGCAAATTGGTGTATTGCGCCGTTGTAAGTAAAAGTGTAATATATGCTTTTCTCTCTTTACACCTTCAGTACGTCTTTTAATGTTTCATGGCACTGTGTTGGTTTGCATAAACTCAGACAAAAATATTTCCTTTCTGTAATAAGGCCTAGCCCTCATGCAGACAGGAAAGCCAGTATGGGACCCCAAGGCCCACTTCCAGGGAAAACAGGAGTCAAAGGGATTGGTCTAAGTAACAGAAGCAGGTAGTTACAAACCTCAGGGAGACCCTAAAGGCAGGCCAGCTCAAGGATCATCTCTGCTGTGAAGAACGAGGAATCTGCCAATCTGTGATGACTGACAACTGCCTGGGCCATGCAACAAGGAAGGCTGCTGCAGTAGGGAACGGCTTCAGTCCCAAAGAGGGATGTGGTCACTCTCTGCTCACCCAGTGGAAGAGGCCCGAGGTCACCTGTAGCTCATCATGGAACCTGATCTTCATGGCCAAGCCTGGGGTAGCCCTGATGTGATAGGTAAAGACATTAAAATACCATGATTGGTGTTTGCCTGCTCTGCCTTAGCCAATCCCCGGACTTCTTGGTAGTAACAGGGTACCTAAGTGGAGAGTTCTCCAGTCATGCTGTGTTTATGCAAAAGAACCAGTCAGGTTTGTTAAGTCATTTGACAAATTTAAAGTAAAGGTGGAGAGAAAACCATATTTCTGTAACTTTTGTAAAAAATCAGATTCTAAATCTACAGAAAGGTAATTAAATAAATGTATCCAAATAGGCTTAATTTAAAGATAACCCCTTGGCTAATCCAGGTTGCTTAAGTTTGCTAATAGGCCAAGGGTTTTCAAGTTAGCATCCAAATTGGTTGAATATTTATTCTTAATTCTATGAGTACAAAGTCATTTGAAAATTCTAAAATTCATAAGAATTTTAAAAGCTTTTAATTCTTGAGCCATCATGGTACCAATACCTCATCCAGTAACATTAGGAAATAACAATTGTCCATAGAAAGGGACAAAACAGGGCAGTTTAGAGTAACTCAGAACTGTGTTTTATGTGTCATAAATCTTAAGGATTGACAATTTGACTTTGTGCAAAAGTTCAGATGATCAGCGTATAGTCATCTATTGGTTCTAACACATTCAGTAAAAGGGGCAAGGCTTTTCTACAAAAAGCCAGAGAGGTGGCTTGGTGTTTCTATAAAAAAAAATCTGGTCACAAAATATTTGCTTCAATTTGTGTTACCTTAACACTGTGTTTTCTAAAACGGCAAAGTATTCTGCCCTCACTAGGGCAAAAAGGGACTTTACTCCTCCAGGGCCTAATCATTTCTAAGTAATGTTCTTAGCCTAATTGATCTGATCTTTTCTTGCAGATAATAATAACTTCAGAAAATCTGATCCATTCATTGCATGGGACCCATTTGGAGATTTCACCCTTGCACAGGCAGGGTCTACAGTCCCTTTGTCAGCATGAAGCAGCTCCAGAAGATGGACCTTCACCCATTTTCCCTTAAAAATATAAGGTGGTGAAATCTCTTGAAAGAAATATGATGTGTATAGATTAACAGGAAAGGGCCCGTGGCAGGAAGCAACCTAGTCTAAAAAAGTGCTGCTCTATGCAGACCACTCTGGGGTAATAAGGAACCCATGGCGCAGTTAAGAAAAAAAAAACTGAATGCGAAGAGGGTTATTTAAATCTTGGTTTGCGCAGTACCCTGGCAACTACGGGGCCTATCATATTCTATTATTTTGACAATTGGGCCTTGCCTTCTTAAGGCTACTTGCATTCATCAGAGACCGGGTGGGTGAAGTCAAGTTGTTAGTACTCAGGCAACAATATCAGGCCTACGGAGTAAAGGTCCCCTAATGGTCTCTAGGATTAGAGACCCTCCTAAAAGAAAAGGGGGAGAAAGAAGGCAGAAACCCCACTTTCCCGACCAGGGCAGGCCTACTCATGGAAAGTTACCAATTTAGGGCCTGAGTGTCCTTTTCATCTCGGCAACCTTTTTGTTATCTACAAAAGGCCCAGAACAAATTCCTGTTAGAAGTTATGACCCCCGCCCAGAATCTACTATCTCCTGAATTGCCTGGATTGCTTCCTGCACTTTAGCATAGCCATTGCTGACTCATGATCCCCCACGTGTATCTAGCTGCACCAAATATAGAAAGAAGTATTAAGAATGATCTGATTGGTGGGAGATGGTTACTTGATGCAAAGTGATTGGTGCGCGTGCAGACCTTGATATGGTATTTTAAATCTATTGGATGGTTATGCGCGGGCTTTTCTGTAGCGGCGGAACTATCTCTTAAAAGATCCTCCCTGGAAGGGTTCGGGCTCTTAGCCACTGACCGCTTGGGGTCATGCTATGGGCCCGTATACTCGCTTATTAATAAAACCCTTGCTTTTGCAGAGGAAAAAAAAAAAAAGAGATGTGCCTGGAGCCAAAGGTTCTTTTAGCTATATCTTCGCTGCTATTGAAGGCATTCCATGTCGCTCTCTTCCTCCCTGCGTGGCTCAGTATTTAGGTCATTCATCATGTTGAGTTCTCGACCTAGGTACACATAACTGCTGCATTCAGAGATGTTTTCTCCACTGAGAGTGAATGGGCATCTGGAACTAGTTTGTTTTTCATGAATCTTTCACATTCTCGGTCAAAGTCAGCCAGCATTTGGGCCTCTTGGCTAATTTTTGGTGTTATTAGAATGATGTCATCAGCGAAGCAGAGGTGGTATAGTTGCTGACCCTCTATCTTCACTCCCATTCCTTCCCATTCTAATTGTTGCATTATGTTCTCGAGGGTGACACTGAAGAGTTTCGGCGAAATGGTATCACCCTGCCAAGCCCCTCTTTTGACATCAATAATCACTTCCTTGTAGGATGATGAGATCCTGGTGGTGAATCCGTAATACAGCTCATGAAGGATCTTGATGTATTGGGTTTGAACATCCTGTTTGGCTAGGGCTTCGATGACTGCTTCAGTCTCCACAGAATCAAAGGCTTTCTATAAATCAATGAACGTGAGACAGAGCAGCATCTTGTATTCCCTACAAACCTCAATGAGCTTGGTTACTGTGTGGATATGGTCGATTGTGCTGAATCCTTTTCGGAAGCCAGCTTGTTCACATGGTTGTCCTTCATCTAATGTTCTGCCATTAGATGACTCAAGTAAACAGCTTGTAGACGACGGACAACAGGCAGATGGGGCAATAGTTGCCAATGTCATGGATGTTTCCCTTCTTGAACAGTAGGACTGTCCTGCTGATTTTCCATTGGGAGGGAAACCATGCATTCAGACAGGTAGCGTGTGAAGAGCCGAGCCTATGTATTGATAAGTACTGATGGCAGATTCTTCAGGTCTTTTGGTCTGATTTTGTCTGGGCCGGGTGCTGTTCGCTTCTTTACCAATGAAATGGCATTGGTAAATTTCAGAAGGGAGAACATTGGAAATGACATATCCATCCTGCAGAATTTGGTAAGTGGACCTGGCTATCAAAGAGATCCAAGTAGAAGTCCTGTATAATATTCTCCATTGCCTTTCTGGAAGATGT
This sequence comes from Cryptotis parvus, assembly GCA_021461705.1. Classification (NCBI taxonomy): domain Eukaryota; kingdom Metazoa; phylum Chordata; class Mammalia; order Eulipotyphla; family Soricidae; genus Cryptotis; species Cryptotis parvus. The sequence goes on along the minus strand of JAJIBD010000930.1, from coordinate 223,994 downwards.
GAAGATCCATCAGGACATCGCAGGGCAGTCATCTTGGTCTTACAGTTGGCGAAGGACAGGCGGGTATTGCAAATGCTTTTCCCGGCTTCTGCTGCATCAGCCAGTATTTCTGCTCTTCTCTCTTTGAGGTCTTCCTTTATCGCTTCTCTGCACTGCTTTGCGAAGTTTGCCTACATCAGATGGATAATTTCTGACATATCCTTCAGAGCCTTCTTTTAGCATCCCAACTCTTTAAGGGTTGTTTTCCTCAAAACAGTCATGCTCTACCCTATGGAACCCCTGGAGCACCACAACGAAGTGCCCGACTCTGGGGAGCCACAAGCAGTTGTGTGCAAACCAACAGTGTGAGAGCTGGCAACAGTGAACAGAAGGGGAGGAAGAAGTGCGTTTAAAAAAAAAAAAACAACACCATAAGTTGAGTTACTTTACAATCTCTGTTTTATCCTATTGGTGTCTAAGTCTGAGAAGGAAAGAAAACAGATTTGTGTTCTCAGGGAGGATCTCCATCCCCGGGTATTGTATGAGCCACAGAATGGAGTCTGCAATACACAGGACAGAGATGGGAACAGTGTAAGTCCCTGATTCTAGCTCAGGTGTTGTATGAGTATTAGTTTGCTTTTGGGGTATTTTTATCTGTAACGCTGATGCAAACAACTGTATTCATTTCATTAGTTATTCTTTTTAATTTAATTAATTTATTCACAATTAAAATAATATTTAATAATAATAAAATAAAATATTAATTAATATTATTACTGTTGCTGATAATATTACTATTTTAATCAATATTATATGGTATTGATAATAAATTAAAATATTAATTAGCATTATTAGGAGCAGTAATAATATTAATTTATATTTTATTTTTATTAATATAGTATAATATTACTATATTAATATATTAATGTATTGATATGATGTTAATATAATATTTTAATAATATGAAAATTAATATAGTGATGCAAAATATATAATAATAATATTTAAGTTAAAACCCTAGCTCCTAGGGGAAAGAGATAGCATAAAGGTTAGGGAGCAGGGATGGCACAGCCAGACGCAGGTGGGATTCCTGGTACCTTATGGCCCTCCAAGCACTGCTGGGTGTGGTCTGTGAGGCCCCGAGCATCACTGAGAAGTGTCATATCCTCAGAACTCCAGGAGTCACTCAAGCATCACTGACAGGCCTTTGAGCTGAACCAATAGCCCAGTTGACTGAAAATTGAAGGTGGGGCCCCTCAGACCTTCTAAGTAGCACTTGAGAAGTTTAAGAAAATGGGTAGTGTATGAAAAGCCAACATTTGATTTCCTGCACTATATAATCCCACTCAAATCCTGCCAGGAGTGATACCTGAACTCAGAGGCAAGAGTAAGCCCTGAACATGTGGTCTAAAAACAAACACACAAAACTCTATAATTGTATTATGTAAAGGAATTGTTAGTTATGATGACATCATAGGACCCTGTTTTTATAGATATTTCAGTCACTGCCTTTTGGGGCCAGAGAAATAGTTCAATGGACTAAAGTGTATGCAGCCCAAAATGTCCATAGCTATGGAGTTGAGAAACCCTTGTTTAGGAAGGCAATAGAGCCAGAGTTGTCAAGATGGAACAGATGGTAAATAAGGCAGAAACAAAAACCCCAGGAAGAAGATAATTGAGAAAGAAAGACCCAGACAGAGAGGTAGGAGTAGAGATGGAGGGTGAACTGGAAATGACAAATTGTGCAAATAGTTTAAAGCAAAAGAAAAGGGGCGGAGCGATAGTCCAGCGGGTAGGGTGTTTGCCTTGCATGCGGCAGGCTCATGCCAGCCCGGGTTCGATCCCCGGCATCCAATATGGTCCCCTGAGCACCGCCAGGAGTAATTCCTGAGTGCAGAGCCAGGAGTAACCCCTGAGTATTGTCAGGTGTGACCCAAAAAAGCAAATAGATAGATAGATAGATAGATAGATAGATAGATGGATGGATGGATGGATGGATGGTGGTGGATGGTGGATGGTGGATGGATGGATGGATGGATGGATGGATGGTGGATGGATGGATGGATGGATGGATGGATGGATGGATGGATGGATGGATGGATGGATGGATGGTGGATGGATAGATGGATAGATAGATAGATAGATAGATAGATAGATAGATAGATAGATAGATAGATAGATAGATAGATAGATAGATAGATAGATAGATAGATAGATAGATAGATAGATAGATAGATAGATAGATAGATAGATAGATAGATAGATAGATAGATAGATAGATAGATAGATAGATAGATAGATAGATAGATAAAAAGCAAAAGAATAGGGTTGGAGAGAAGTTCAGGAAAAGTTGGAGCATGCTTTTCAGGCAGCTGCATAGGGTTTAATTCTCAGCACTACCTGGACTCCTGAGAACCACTGTATAGGAAGGCAGGCAGGCAGGCAGGAAGGCAGGAAGGCAGGAAGGCAGGAAGGCAGGAGGCAGGAAGGCAGGCAGGCAGGAAGGAAGGCAGGAAGGCAGGAAGGCAGGAAGGCAGGAAGGCAGGAAGGCAGGAAGGCAGGAAGGCAGGAAGGAAGGAAGGAAGGAAGGAAGGAAGGAAGGAAGGAAGGAAGGAAGGAAGGAAGGAAGGAAGGAGGGAGGGAGGGAGGGAGGGAGGGAGGGAGGAGGGAGGAGGGAGGGAGGAAGGGTTGGAGGGAGGGAGGGAGGGAGGGAGGAATGAAGAGATGAAGGGAGGAAGGCAGGCAGGAAGGAAGGGAGGGAGGAAGGGAGGGAGGGAGGGAGGGAGGGAGATAGGAAGGGAGGGAGGGAGGAAAGGTTAGAGGGAGGGAGGGAGGGAGGGATGAAGAGATGAAGGGAGGAAGGCAGGCAGGAAGGAAGGGAGGGAGGGAGGAAGGCAGGAGGAAAGCAAGCAGGCAGGCAAGGAGGGAGAGAGGAAGGCAGGAGGAAAGCAAGCAGGCAGGCAGGAAGGAAGGAAGGAATGAATGAATGAACAAACGAACAAACGAACGAAGGAACGAAAGAACAAAGGAATGAAAGAATGAGCGATCAAATGAGCAAACGAATGTACTGCTCAGAGACTCAGAGTGCCTGCCTTACAAGAACAATCCCAGGCTCTCTGCTGATATAAATCCTGATGCTGCAAGTGATTCCAAAATATGCTGTGTCCCTGTATGTATAAGCATCACAAAAGGGCATACAGCCACCAGAAAGCACCAAAACCAAAAACTGTGAAAGACCACAATCAGGAAGTGTAGCCCCTAGCAAGCAAGTATGTGGGCACCACAGACCTATTGGTGAGCAAAGTGTGTGCACCCCAACTAAAAGTGTGGGCCCCAGGGAGTATCTGTGCACGTCCCATAACTAAACCTCTATGAGCTGCAAGGTGGAATGTCTCCAGTTGCCACAGCGATAACAACAACATGAAGGGTAGGGGAGAGGAGAGTGGGAACAAAAGAAGGAAATGGAAATATGCAATTTACAATCCCCCTTATAGGACGTTTTCTACAATATGAAGAAAATATTAAGCTTAAATTTAAAAAATATTTCCGTTTTGAATCGTCTAAGGGCATCTTATTTTATTTTTTTAATATTTTATTATACCGCCGTGAGATATACAATTACAAAGATGTTCATGTCCAGGTTTTGGTCATACATTGTTGCAGCACCAATCCCACCACCAATGTCCCCCATTCCCTCCCCTCTCCCCTGCCTCTATGGAAAGTTCTTTATCTCTTTTCTCTCTCTCTCTCGCTCTCTCTCTCTCTCTCTCTCTCTTTCTCTCTTCCTTCTCTTACACACTGTAGATTGTGATGTATACATTTAGAGGTTATCAAATGTATCTATTTGCCTATATTCAATGCTCAGTTCTAGGCTGGTATTATCACTTACAACAATTGTTAGCACATTGTTCCCTTCTCTGTCCCACCCAATCTTTGACTCCCAGACGCTTGTGGTAGATTCCACTTTTTTTTTATTTTTTTTATTTTACCACCATGAGAACAACATTACAAAGATGTTCATAACTGGGTCTCAGTCATATATTGTTCCAGCACCCATCCCTTCACCAGTGAAAGGGCATCTTATTTTATGACACCCCCCCAAATTGTACCTGATATGCAATTTGAAGAAAATCACCACTAACTTGAGCTATAACTTTAACTATAACTGTAACATTTTCTTTCTTTTTTTTTGAAGCAATATCTGCAGCAAATTTGTCAAAATGTTAACATCTGTTAAATTTGGATGGTGGGTGTTTGAGTGTCTGTTAAGTTATTTTCTGTACTTTATGTATACTTGAAATTTTTCTTGATTTACAAAAAACAGGGTGAAGAAAGAAAAAATTTTGGAATGCCAGTTGACATCTTTTATTAAAATTATTATTGCATGTTTTAGTTACAAATTTTATTATCTCAGTAACCTAAGTTATATGTAAATATGTGCTCATTGTAAAAATCATTCAATAATACAAACATGCATAAAGTTCTATTCTCTGCAGTCCTTTTCCTTTCTCCTTAGTTAACTACTTTACTGTTAAATGTCAAAGTGTATACAGATAGATATTTCTCTATGTATTTTTAGGAGGCAGAGAGGGAGGAAGAAGGAAAGGAGCGGATGTGATATTTAGATATAGAGTCTACTGATCTGTCCCATCCATCTGTCTCATGTGGGACCACACCACAAATGGAACATAATTTTCTTATTAACACATTTTGGAGGCTGCCTTTCCATGTCAATTCATGACAATCTTCTGCTGTCTTTTTACCTCTTCATAATATTTAATAGTATGAATGTACCATAATATATTTTGTGTGTTAAAATAATATTCATTAAAATTTATACTTGTTTACTTTTTTACATTAATGGAATTATCTAGCAATAGTTTAGGTTTGCAATACTGCTGATGTGATTTACAATATTATTAGGGTATCATATGGACAACATCTCAGCACCACACCCTCCACAAGAGTGTCCACTTCCCTTCACTATTGTCCCAGAGTGCCCCCAGTGCTTCCCTATCTGTCTACCCCAAATCCATCCTATACCATTGGTAAGTTTAGTTGTGGAGACAAATGCCCAACACAAGTACACAGACAATAACAAATGCCCAAAAGTAACAGATCTTAAGAACTGCTCAAGTTCCATTGCTTTTAGGCATGTTATTCCCCCAACTATGTTTCTTTATATCCCACATAAGAGAGAAATCACTCTCTGTTCTTCTTGTGACTAGTTTTATTTATCATGACAGTCTTCAGATCCATCCATGTGGCAGCAAGTTGCATGATTTTATCTATAGTCAAATAATATCCCATGTATATATTTACCATAGTTTTTTCCTTCCTTCCTTCTTTCCTCCCCCCCTCCTTCCTTCCTTCCTTCCTTCCTTCCTTCCTTCCTCCTTCCTTCCTTCATTCCTTCCTTTCTTGCTTTCTTGCTTTTATTGCTTTTTGGGTCACACCCACCTGTGTAATAGGTCACACCCACCTATTACTCCTGGCTCTAACTCAAAAATTACTAGGAGACCATATGGGGTGCCAGGGATCTAACCTGTATTGTTCACATGAAAGGATAACACCCTACCCGCTGTACTATCACTCCAGTCCCAATCATAGTTTCTTTATCCAGTCATTGGTTCTCAGACACCAGTTGTTTCCAGATTTGGATACTGTGAACTTTTTTTAATTTTGATTATCACACTGTATCACTGTCTTCCTGTTCATCATTAATTTGCTCGAGTGGGCACCAGTAACATCTCCATATGTCCTGTCTCATGCTAGTAGAGCCCAAGGGCATCTGCTTGCTCCAGGAACATAAAGAGCCTCAAACCATTCCATCAGGTAATGGGAATGAGGTCTATAATTGTTACTGGTATTTGGCATATCAAGTACGACACTGGTAGCTTGCCAGGCTCTGCCGTGCAGAGATAAGTTATATTCTTATAGAATATAAGTTATATTCTTATAGAATATAAGTTATATTCTTATAGAATATAAGCTATATTCTTATAGAATATAAGTTATATTCTTATAGAATATAAGCTATATTCTTATAGAATATAACTGGAAAATAATTATGCATGTCTAAATACTTCCACCTAATGATATATGTGAGGCCAGAACATTATATATAATGTTTTATTTTGTGACACACCCAGGGATGCTCAAGGATGCTCAGGGATGACTCCTGGCTCTACACTCAGGAATTATTCCTAGTGTTTTCAGGGGACCATAAGGGGTGGGGCTCAGTGGGGTCCCCAACAGATACTGGGGTTCAGCAGGGTCTGGGCCGCATTTGGGGCTGATGACCGCTTCTCCCAACTGATGGAAAAAGGAATAAGGCCACAAGTTCTAGAAAGTCTGAGGCTTTTCATTTTAATCTCTCCTCACTGAGTGGAGTGAGTACTCCTCACTCCACCTCACCTCACTCCCTCCTCACTCCTCCTCACTCCTCCTCACTCCTCCTCCACGCTCCCTCACTCCTTACTCTTCCTCACTCCTCCTCACTCCTCCTCACTCCTCCTCCACTCCTCCTCCACGCTCCCTCACTCCTCACTCCTCCTCACGCTCCCTCACTCCTTACTCCTCCTCACTCCTCCTCACTCCTCCTCACTCCACCTCATTCCTCACTCCACCTCACTCCTCCTCACTCCACCTCACTCCTCCTCACTCCTCCTCACTCCTCCTCATGCTCCCTCACTCCTCCACTCCTCCTCACGCTCCCTCACTCCTTACTCCTCCTCACTCCTCCTCACTCCTCCTCCCACCTCCTCCTCCCTCACTCCTCCTCACTCCTCCTCAACCTCCTCACTCCACCTCACTCCACCTCCACTCCACCTCACTCCTCCTCACTCCACTTCACTCCTCCTCACTCCACCTCACTCCTCACTCCTCCTCACTCCACCTCACTCCTCCCTCACTCCTCCCTCACTCCTCACCCCTCCTCCACTCCTCCTCACTCCACCTCACTCCTCCTCACTCCCTCCTCACTCCACCTCAGCCTCCTCACTCCACCTCACTCCACCTCCACTCCACCTCACTCCTCCTCACCCACTTCACTCCTCCTCACTCCACCTCACTCCTCCTCACTCCTCACCCCTCCCTCACTCCTCCTCACTCCACCTCACTCCTCCTCACTCCTCCTCACTCCTCACCCCTCCTCACTCCTCCTCACTCCACCTCACTCCACCTCCACTCCTCCTCACTCCACTTCACTCCTCCTCACTCCTCCTCACTCCTCCTCACTCCACCTCACTCCTCCTCACTCCTCCTCACTCCTCCTCAACCTCCTCACTCCACCTCACTCCACCTCACTCCACCTCCACTCCTCCTCACTCCACTTCACTCCTCCTCACTCCACCCTCACTCCTCACTCCTCCACTCCACCTCACTCCTCACTCCTCCTCACTCCTCACCCCTCCTCACCTCCTCCTCACTCCACCTCCACTCCTCCTCACTCCTCCTCACTCCTCCCTCACTCCTCCTCACTCCACCTCACTCCTCCTCACTCCTCCTCCACTCCCTCACCCCCTCCTCACTCCTCCCTCACTCCACCCTCACTCCTCCTCACTCCTCCTCCTCACCCTCCTCACCCCTCCCTCACCTCCCTCACCTCCACCTCACTCCTCCTCACTCCACCTCCTCCCACCTCCTCCTCACTCCACCTCACTCCTCCTCCTCACTCCTCCTCACTCCTCCTCACTCCTCACCCCTCCTCACTCCTCCTCACTCCTCCTCACTCCTCCTCACTCCTCCTCACTTCACCTCACTCCTCCTCACTCCTCCCTCACTCCTCACCCCCTCCTCACTCCTCCCTCACTCCTCCTCACTCCTCCTCACTCCTCCTCACTCTTCCTCACTCCACCTCACTCCACCTCATTCCTCGCACCTCAAGTCAAGTCTGCTAGTTATCTATACTTTACAAAAGGTTGAGGGAGGGAGTTACAAGAGGTAATGAACTTTAATTCTGAAACAATAAGGTGTAAAAAGCTCCTCCTTTTAGTGGCAAATTATCAGGGGACCTGCACCCAGAGATGGATCTTGTCCTGGGGCTAGGCCTGTCCTAGGCCTGGACAGGACAAAGGTGGGATCCAGTCAGTAACGGCTCTAATCCAGCGGTTGTCTCCAAATTGCATTACATGTCCAGCCCATCTGATTTTTGATGCCTTGGCAAACGAGACAACGTCCCTGACTCTAGAACAGCAACGGAGGTCAGAACTCCGATTCCTTCTCTCACTTGAGTGAGGCATGATATTCCAAGCATAGCTCTTTCGATTCCTCTGGAAGACCCAAATACCATTCTCATCCTGCTTTCGTAGGGCCCAGGTCTCTGAGGCTTATGTTAATGCAGGGAGAATGGTGAAGTTGAAGATATGTGCCCAGAGTCGGAGGTTCTTTGTCCTTTTAGCTATTTCTTCAATGTTCTTGAAGGCATTCCACGGCACTCTCTTCCTCCTGCACAGCTCAAGTTTTAGGTCATTCATCATGTTGAGCACTCGACCTAGGTACACATAACTGCTACATTCAGAGATGTTTTTCTGTCGAGAATGAATGGGGACTCTGGAACTAGTTTGCTTTTCATGAACATTGTTTTGTTGAGATTCAGCTGTAGACCTATCTTTCCACATTCTCGGTTGAAGTCAGTCAGCATTTGTGCTATGTTCTATTACTAAGCCACATCTCTGGTACCCAGGTGGAATATTTTCGTAAATTTCACCTTCTCTTCCTTGGGGGACAGAGGCAGACATTTATTTCTATTTATTCATATATTCTTTTGGTTTTGAGGCCACACCCGGCTGTGCTTGGGGCTTACTTCTGGTTCAGTGTTCAGGGATCACTGAGAGACACCCCTGGCAGGCTTGGAGGACCACATGAGGTGTGAAGAACTAAACCCAGATCAGCTGAATGGAAGGCAAACATCTTACCTGCTGTGCTATTTCTTGACTCCCAGAGGCAGATATTTAAACCCTGCCTGCAGACCATTAAATGCACATTAAAATCTCTTTGATGGGCCTGAGCAATAGCACAGGGAGTAGGGCATTAGCCTTGCATGCAGCCAACCCAGGTTCCATTCTTGGCATCCCATATGGTCCCCTGAGCACCTTAAGGAGTAATTCCTGAGCCAAGAGCCAGGAGTCCTCCCTGAGCATCACTGGGTATGACCCAAAAAGCAAAAAACATAATAAATAAAAAATAAAATCTCTTTGTTAACATGCCGTTTTGAAAATAATACTTTTCTTATGAATTATTTTCTTTTAAAGTCTAAACTAAACCAAAAAAACAATTCCACTAAAAAAAGTGTTTGCATAACAAGTTCACCTTGTTAAGACAGCTCTAGAGAGATACCTGAACTTGTATAGGATTAAGAAAGGGATCAGCTTTGAGCAGCCGAAATGAAAGGAATCATGAAAGTACAAAATAAACACCATCTTTTCCTGACCCCAGAGTTTGTTTTCTGAGTTATACGTCTGTTTTGAATCATTTCTTCCCGTCTGTGTACTCTACTTTACAGACAGCACTTAGTGCTGGTTTGAACTGGGCCGTGAAACAACAAAAAAGGCTTGTATGGAATCTGAGAGAATAAGAATGAGTAGGTTCCATTTCCCTGGTGATTTATCTTAACTCCAGATTTACAGTCTTACAGGGTTGCCAGATAACATGCATGCCAAAGAATGTGTGGGTGTCATGGTGCTTTATTTAAATATTCACCGTCATCCATAGCTGGCATAGTCGTTGATCTTTTAGAATAGAAACTTTCCCCCAAAGCAGGCTGAAACAAAAATGTTAAGAAGCAGCAGGTACCAGACAATGCTCAAGAAATTTACTTTCACTTTCAAATAGTATTGTTCTCACTGTTCCCTGTACCAGACCATTCTTATGGATGTTTGTTTCACCTGCTTAAGGAGGTGGCAAGACCCAGACCAGAATAATTAAAAAAAAAAAAAAAAGCCCTAGTGTATAATGTTGCCCAAAGTCTCACAGCTGGTGACTCACTGTTGAATATATTTGTTTGGCAGCAATGTCTGGCCTCTTTTTTAGTTCCGACAGGTTTAGCCCACCAGGTTTAGTAAACTGATATTGTAGGGCAGAAACTCAGCTGTGATTTCTTGGTCTTCATAGTGCATGTTCAGTTAGTTCCCCATGTTAGCAATAAGGAGCCAAATTCCTTCCCCAATTTCTTTTCATCTAGCATGTGACACTCCTTTAGGAGGAAACTAAGTTGATGTTTCTACTAATTACCCTGTCTCTGGTTCCCAGATCCTGTCTGCAGTCACCGAAGGGGGTTCTGATGTTGCGTTCTGGTTCATCCAATAGGTCCTTTAGGATCTGTGGCCTCCCAGCCCTCATTCAGAAACCTTGAAGGAATTTCTTTCCAAGGCAGTGTTGGCCTGGCCTCCCAAACCTCCATCAAGCTCTTCCTGCAAATGGATCAGCTATGATTGGTAATGAGTTCATTTGCCATTATCAATATAGGAACTTTCTTTGACTTTACTAAATGTGGAAAACCTTCTTAATTATAGAACATCTAAAATAGAAAAATTACCCACAGAATAATGAGTTCTAAATATACATAGCTAGAACTTGGACTATCTTATGTAAATCTAAATGCAAGCCATAATCAAGAAACAAAATTGAAATTAAATCAGAACACTGTCCAAATAGGCATTGGTATTTGCCTCCAAAATGATCACAGAAACACCTGATGGTGCTTCCTAGAAAAACAGAGGTGTCTAGGTATCCAGATTTCTTATTTGTTATGATTGGGTCTTGGAGTTTTCAAAGAAAATTCCAAATCAGCTAATCAAGCTGTAAAAATTATCTCATTAAAAAAATCCAGAGGGAGGACCAAAGTGAGAGCTTAATGGGTTGATTGCACGTTTTGCATGCAAGATTATTCCCAGAACTGCCTGACCTCCTCTCCCCTCTCTCATACCCCCACCACCACTGCAGTGAGTGACCCCTGAGCACAGAGCTGGAAGTAACCCCCGGCATGGCTAGGTATGGCCATAAAGCGAAGTCCGGGAAAGCTAAAATGTACTCTTGGCTTTCTCCATTTTTATTTAGACACGCCACAAATATTGTTGCTGATTGCTGGAGGGTGGTACATAGAGCGCTCCGGCACTGCCAACAATGCCAAGGCAGAGGACATCTCTATCCGCCACTGCCTGGAGCTCTGTGTCTCTGTTCAGCGGCCCACTTGCTGAAGATTCAGACAGGAACCCAGACATCTGCAATTCTCCAATCTTCCTTGTTATAGAGGCTGTTAGAAATAGATCCAACAACTTCCTAATATCTCATTTGCAACCTCAGGGCACATTTAACAACTGTCATGTTATATTTCAATTTTAAAAAAAAAACACCCTTTCTTAAATATGGACTTTAAAATATTGGGGAACAGTGAGGATTTTTTGTTTGTTTCCATTTTTGTGTGGCTCTTTGGGCCACACCCGGCTATGCTCAGGGGTTGCTCCTGGCTTTGTACTCAGGAATTACTCCTGGAAATGCTTGGGGGCCATATGAGATGCCAGAGATCAAACTCAAGTTGGCCGCATGGGGGCAAATGACCTACCCACTGTGCTGTTGTTCTAGTTCTGTTTATTGGATTGGGGGGTCATATCCAGCAATACGTGGGCTTATTCCTGTCTCTGTGTTCAACAATCACTCTGCTGGTGCTCTGGAGGTCATCACTGTATCACTGTATCACTGTCTTCCCGTTCAACATCGATTTGCTCGAGCAGGCACCAGTAACATCTCCATATACCTGTCTCATGCTAGTAGAGCCCAAGGGCATTTGCTTGCTCCAGGACCATAAAGAGCCTCAAAGCATTCCTTCAGGTCATGGGAATGAGGACTATAATTGTTACTGGTGTTTGGCATATCAAATACGACACGGGTAGCTTGTCAGGCTCTGCCGTGCGGGTGGCATACTCTTGTAGTCACCTCTGATCTGGAGCATATGGTGGGGATTAAACCAGTTATCCCCTGTACTATCTCCATGGCCTGGAACACTGCTGGTTTCTTTTCTTTCTTTCTTTCTTTCTCTCTCTCTTTCTTTCTTTCTTTCTTTCTTTCTTTCCTTCGTTCTTTCTCTTTTTCTTTCTTTCTTTCTTTTTTCTTTTCTTTCATTCATTCTTTCTTTCTTTTTTTCTTTTCTTTCTTTCTTTTTTCTTTTCTTTCATTCTTTCTTTCTTTCTTTTTTCTTTCTTTCTTTCTCTTCTTTCATTCATTCATTCATTCTTTCTTTCTTTCTTTATCTCCTCCTTCCTTCTTTCTTTCTTTTTTTATTTATTTAGGCTTTTTGGTGTCAGACCCAGCAGTGCCCAGGAATGACACCTGGATCTGTGCTCAGGATCACTCCTGGCAGGCTCAAGGTACCATGTGGGATGCCAGGGCTATATAACCCAGGTCTACCACATGCAAGGCAACAACCTTACCCACTGTATTATCACTCTGGTCCCTAGATGGCTTAGTTTAATGAAAACTCCAATTAATTCTTGAAAGAAGTATTCACTATAAACAGACCTAAACCCAAAAGCTTAGAGAATGTTTCCTACCTCACCGGCTCCATATTATCTTAAAGAGAGAGAAGTGACATTATAGGAAATGAGTATGTTATGTTAAAAGTATGTATTTATGCCCAAATGTGAACAGGAATTATTTCACATTTGCCAGAGGATTCTGGCATAGATATGTAACTTGTATACTGAAAATACTTAAATAATCAAGCTATAAATATTCTTCTGAATCCACAGAATACTAGCATAGGAACCCCACTCAAATCCCATTGCTACACAGGACAGACTGACCCCTCTCTAGATTAAAATGATTAAGAACCACATGCAGTGAATAAATGGAACACTGGGGGGAAGTTAGAGAACTGTAAGAACTAGAATATATGTTCTGAATTTATCGTTTATACTTTGCCCTTGCTCTTAGTAGGAGCAGAAAACTATGCATCTAATTTATTTTTTAAGTATTTTATTATACCACTGTGAGATATACAATCACAAAGATACACAATTAAAAGTTCATACCTGGGTTTTGGTCATACAGTGTTCCAGCACCCATCTCTCTACCAGTGCCCATCTCCCACCACCAACTACCCGGTTCCCTCCCCCTCCCCCAGCCCGCCTCCATGGCAGGTTCCCCATTTCTTTCCCTTTCTCTCTTTCTCTCTCTCTCTCTCTCTCTCTCCCTCCCTTCCCCTCCAGACTATAGACTACAGAACATACATTAAAGGGTTGACATGTGTATCCTTTTGCCTCTATTTAATGCTCAATTCTAGGTTGGCACTAGTAACCTCGACAACTGTCAGCACACTGTTCCATTATCTGTCCTACCCAGCCTCTGACTCCCACATGTTTGCGACAATTTCCACCCTTGACAAGACCTCCTGATACAAAGTCATGTTTCACTTGACCTTGGATATTGGCATCACAATATGCACATATATATCTATGCCATGCAAAAAAATGCAGTCATTCTGTATCTGTCTCTCTCTTTCTGGCTAATTTCACTCAACATAATCTTCTCCATATCCATCCATTTATAGGCAAATTTTATAACTTCATTTTTCCTAACAGCTGCATAGTATTCCATTGTGTAGATGTACCAAAGCTTCTTTATCCAGTCATCGATTCTAGGGGACTCTGGTTATTTCCAGATTCTGGCTATTGTGAATAATGCTGCTATGAACATAAAAGTAGGGATGGTGTTTCCGCTGAGTATTTTTGGTTTCCCAGAGTATATTCCCAGGAGTGGTATGGCTGGGTCAAATGGGAGTTCAATTTCTAGTCTTTGGAGGAATGTCCATATTGTTTTCCAGAAAGGCTGTACCAGCCGGCATTCCCACCAACAATGGATGAGTGTCCTCTTTTCCCCACATCCACGCCAGCACTTGTTGTTCTTGCTCTTTTGAATATGTGCCAGTCTCTGTGGTGTAAAGTGATAGATATTTCATTGTTGTTTTGATTTGCATCTCTCTGATTATTAGTGATGATAAGCATTTTTTTCATGTTTTTTGGCCATTCGAATTTTTTTCCTTGTTGAAGTTTCTGTGCATTTCTTCTCCCCATATTTTGATGGGGTTGTTTGTTTTCTTCTTGTAAAGTTCTACCAGTGCCTGATATATCCCGGATATTAACCCCTTATCAGATGGGTATTGGTGAATATTCTTTCCCATTCTTTGGACTGCCTTTGTATCTTAGTCACTGTTTCTTTTGAGGTGCAGAAGCTTTTTAGTCGGTGGCTTTCCTATATACAAGTAACGAAAGAGAAGAAAGATATTAAGGAAATGATTCCATTCACAATTGTGCCACAGAAAATCAAATACCTAGGAATCAACTTAACCAAGTGTATAAAGGACCTGTACAAAGAAAACTACAAGACACTGCTTCAAGAGATAAAAGAGGACACAAGGAAATGGAAACATATTCCCTGCTCATGGATGGGGAGAATCAACATTGTCAAAATGGTAATACTCCCTAGAGCTCTGTACAGATTCAATGCAGTCCCTATAAGGATACCCATGACATTCTTCAAAGAAATTGACCAAACACTCCTGAAATTTGTATGGAACAATAAACCCCCAAGAATAGCTAAAGCAATCCTTGGGAAAAAGAAGATGGGAGGTATCACCTTTCCCAACTTCAAACTGTACTACAAGGCAGTAGTAATTAAAACAGCATGGTATTGGAATAAAAACAGACCTGTGGACCTATGGAATAAAATTGAGTATCCTGACACCCAACCTCAAACACATGATCATTTAATCTTTGATAAATGTGCAAAGACTCCAAAATGGAGTAAGGAAAGCCTCTTCAACAAGTGGGATTGGGAAAACGGGGCAGCGACATGTAAAAACATGAATTTGTTTTTTTTTTTTACATAGGGAGATCATTTTATTTTTTTTATTTTTTAAGTATTTTATTATACCACCGTGAGATATACAAATAAAAAAGATATACAATTAAAAAGTAAAAACATGAATTTGGACCTGTGTCTAACACCATGCACAAAAAATCATTTCAAAATGAATTAAAGATCTCAATATCACACTTGAGTCCATAAAGTACATAGAAGAAAATATAGGAAAAACCCTCCACGACATTGAAGCTAAAGGCATCTTCAAAGGTGAAACATCACTAACAAAGCAACTAGAAGAAAAGATAAACATATGGGACTACATGAAACCTATGCATCTAATTTAAAACTTCATTGCTGGAATGCTTTTTCTAGCATTCCAGACTCACAGACATGGGGCAGAGCTGCTACCAGCTCTCCCCTGTGCCCAGCCGCTCACGAGGCACCCAGGAGGGATGGCGGGTTCTAGCCTTGGCCCACCACCCCAGCAGAGCCTCACAACAAGCCAGATGACCCCCCACTCCATGAGGGGCCGCAATTTTTCACATCCGAGTTCCTCTCGTTAGAACTCCACCCAGCAGAAGAGCCTATTGCAGCCTGGCTCGCGCGGCCATGCGTGGTTCATCAATAAATGCTGGATTTACAGGTGACTACAAGAGTATGCCAC
This sequence comes from Cryptotis parvus, assembly GCA_021461705.1. Classification (NCBI taxonomy): domain Eukaryota; kingdom Metazoa; phylum Chordata; class Mammalia; order Eulipotyphla; family Soricidae; genus Cryptotis; species Cryptotis parvus. The sequence goes on along the minus strand of JAJIBD010000930.1, from coordinate 208,492 downwards.
CCTCATGGCAGAGCCTGGCAAGCCTCCCGTGTTGTATTTGATATGTCAAATGAACTAGTTCCAGAGGCCCCATTCACTCTCAATGGAAGAAACATCTCTGAATGCAATAGTTATGTGTACCTAGGTCGAGAAATCAACACGATGAATGACCTAAAACCTGAGCTGCGCAGGAGGAAGAGAGCGACATGGAATGCCTTCAAAGGCATCGAAGAAATAGCTAAAAGGACAAAAGAACCTCCAGCTCCAGGCACATCTCTTTGACTCCACCATTCTCCCTGCATTAACATACGCCTCAGAGACCTGGGCCCTATGAAAGCAGGATGAGAATGCTATTCAGGTCTCCCAGAGAGGAATCAAAAGAGCTATGCTTGGAATATCACGCCTCACTCAAGTGAGAGAAGGAATCCGGATCTCTGACCTCCATTGCTGTTCCAGAATCAGGGATGCTGTCTCATTTGCCAAGGCATAGAAAATCAGATGGGCTGGACATATAATGCGCTTTGGAGACAACCGCTGGACTAGAGCCATTACCGACTGGATCCCACGGGATGTCAAAAGATCACGTGGCCGCCCACCTACAAGATGGTCAGACTTCCTTGTCAAGACTCTGAAGGAACGGTTTGAGGCTCTTCATATTCCTGAATCAACCAGATGCCATTGGGCTACATTGGCACGTGATAGGGTCCAATGGAAATGTTACTGGCGCCCGTTCGAGCAAATCGATGAATAACGGGATTCAAGTGATCAAGTGATTCCCATGACCTGATGGAATGGTTTGAGGCTCTTTATGTTCCTGGAGTAAGCAGTTGCCCTTGGGCTCTACTAGCATGAGACAGGCCATATGCAAATGTTACTGGTGCCTGCTCGAGCAAATCGATGATGAACGGGAAGACAGTGATTATGTAATTTCTTTTTGGTCATTATGAGCCTAGGTGATTGTTTTCTATAATGCATTGAGCAATTTCATTGGTCATTACTCAGCTTTGGTGATTTTCTTCCTGACTTGGTCTAGTATTTCAAGCTGGATGGTGGTGGTGGTGGGAAATTGCAGCTTTGGAGGAAGCCATAACCCAGAAAAATAAATGATAACATAAAGGCATTACGTTTTGATTCATAATAAATAAAGAATGAATTCAAAAACGTAATCTAAACCTCATGTATATGATGGAATCAAGTTATTCCCCTTCCCTATGCTGTTGTGATGATGAAGGTGGTACACACACTGGGCTGTGCTGTTCTCACAGCTAGTGTGGACATTCAATGTCTGGATTCAGAGCTTTCCCAGGGTCACATGCTTTGAGATGAGCCACTTGCACACATCCTTGCCAGGGATTGCACTCTCGGTCATAGTGCTCCTAAGGTCAGCAGAACTGGGGGTGGGGGTCAGAGGTGGTGGTCAACCATGACAGACTTCTCACTCTAGACTTCAGGGAGCTGAGACCTGGGCACCCCCTGCCAGTGCAGAACACGACTCCCTAACCATGTCTTGGAGTCAAGCATATCCCTCCTTTATGCTCCTCTGAGACTCAGGTCCAGCCTGCAGCATTGGGAGCAGCAAAAGTCACTGAGGCCAGGAGCCCAGCTCAAGCTGCATCTCTTCCAACTGCAGAAAGATGCTCTGTAGCAGTGGGAGTGGAGCAGCAGGTGACCAGTTAATTTTGTCTTTACTTTATAACTCTCACCCATTATAAAGGTAGCTAGTCAAAATAAGTAATAGGATGGCAACAGATAAAAGGAAACCCTGGTCCTTTTCTCCCCCTCACAACCCCATAATCCTAGGCTGATCAGGTAGGCCTTAATACCCCCTGACAGACAAAATACTCAGGGAGGGTGAGAAGCCCAGACAGTGGTAGGTACTGAGCATAGAAGTCTCAACCTGCAATGACTTGGTAGCTGCAGGACGCTAGGAAAGCCACAACAGCTGGGTTGTGAGCCCAGAACAAAAACAAAAGACCACATGAAGGAGCCTGAAAAAGAACTGTCAAGCCCAGGACTTACCAACCTTAGCACAATTAATATTGGGGCCTGGTAATTATTTTCTGGAGCAGACTATCCAACATTTTTGGGGTTTTCTTTGTTTTTGGTTTGGGGGTTATACCCTGAAATGCGCAGAGGTTCTCCTGGCTCTGCACTCAGGAATTACTCCTGCCAGTGCTTGGGGACTTATGGGATGCCAGGGAATAAAACTCCAGTCACGTGTATAAGGCCAGAGCCCTACTGCTGTGCTAGAGCTCCGGCCCTGTAAACATTTCTGGTCTCCACCCATCAGAAGCCATGGTTTCTTCCCCATATGATAACCCAAAGTGTGTACAAACACTCCCAAATTGGAAATTAGGTAAAGATTGTGCCACTTTAACTGGAGAAAATATAGAAGAAAATCTGGAAGTAGTTTATGTCAAAGACATCAAAGATTTAAAAGTTACTTAACAATGCTAAATGACTAAGAGATAATGGAGTAAAATGGGGGCTGAAAAACCATGTTTGGTCTAGCAAGGAGCACCATGGAGATCGACACCTGTCTCTTTAAATGAGTATCTGACAAATAATAAAGGAAAATTAAAGCCTCTTCAACAAGTGGTGTTGGGAAAACTGGGCAGCTGTTTCAGGACTCCTCTAAGAGCCCCCTTTCTCTATCCTATGGAGGTTTTTTCAGGCGGATCTTGGCTCAAGACATTAGCATATAAAAAGACATTGGGTGAGGTGCTGGGAGAAATTGCCTGAGGGCATTTAACCCTTCCTGGAAGTTAAATTTGGCTTGCAGCTCCTCCCAGCTCTCCTAGGAGGCTTTGAATTAGCTCTGTATCCTTGTACATTTCTATAGAGCTATTTTCCTGTTTTCATCTCTTGATAGCCCAGCCCAGAATGGGCTGGGCTGGGGAGTTTGGGCTGATTTCTGGCTATAAGATAAGCTGCAAGAAGAAAGCTCTTTTTTCCCCTTTTGCCATTTCGGCTTCCTTGGTGTTTTGCTTCTCCGTCCTCTCCATTCTCTGTTGGGCTTCAACACGTGGTGGCAGCCATCTTGGCCTGCACCTGGCTGGGGCCTAGCTGTCAACCCAGAGTCTGGAGGTTTTCCCTGCTCTTGGATTGTATATTAGAACCTGTAATAGTAAAGCCCTTTTAAAATTGCATCAGATTCCTGAGTTTTCATCCATTCCTCGCCAGCTTCAGAGGTAGAAGGGAACTTCGCTTCCCGGCACTGTTGGGGACCCCCGTGGAGCTCCCCAACAGGCAGCGACATGTTAAAAACATGAATTTGGACCTGTGTCTAACACCATGCACAAAATCATTTCAAAATGGATTAAAGATCTCAATATCAGACTTGAATCCGTAAAGTACATTGAAGAAAATATAGGAAAAACCCTCCACGACATTGAAGCTAAAAGGCATCTTCAAAGGTGAAACATCACTAACAAAGCAACTAGAAGAAAAGATAAATATATGGAACTACATGAAACTAAAAAGCTTCTGCACCTCAAAAGAAACAGTGACTATGATACAAAGGCAGTCCACAGAATGGGAAAGAATATCCACCCAATACCCATTGATAAGGGGTTATATCCAGAATATATCAGGCACTGGTAGAACTTTACAAGAAGAAAAAAACAACCCCATTTAAAAAAAATGGGGAGAAGACATGAACAGAAACTTCAACAAGGAAGAAATTTGAATGGCCAAAAAACATGAAAAAATGCTCATCATCACTAATCATCAGAGAGATGCAAACCAAAACAACAATGAGATATCACTTTACACCACAGAGACTGGCACATATTCAAAAGAGCAGGAACAAGTGCTGGTGTGGATGTGGGGAAAAGGGGACACTCATCCATTGATGGTGGGAATGCCGGCTGGTACAGCCTTTCTGGAAAACAATATGGACATTCCTCCAAAGACTAGAAATTGAACTCCCATTTGACCCAGCCATACCACTCATGGGAATTTACTCTGGGAAACCAAAAATACTCAGCGGAAACACCATCCCTACTTTTATGTTCATAGCAGCATTATTCACAATAGCCAGAATCTGGAAGCAACCAGAGTGCCCGAAAATCGATGACTGGATAAAGAAGCTTTGGTACATCTACACAATGGAATACTATGCAGCTGTTAGGGAAAACAAAGTTATAAAATTTGCCTATAAATGAATGGACATGGAGAAGATTATGTTAAGTGAAATTAGCCAGAAGGAGAGAGACAGATACAGAATGACTGCATTTATTTGCATAATATAAATATATATATATACATATTATGATACCAATATCCAAGGGCAAGTGAAACATATCAGGAGGTCTTGTCAAAGGTATAAATTATCACAAACGTGTGGGAGTCAGAGGCTAGGTAGATAGAAAATAGAACAGTGTGCTAACAATTGTAAAGGGCACTAATACCAACCTAGAACTGAGCATTAAATAGAGGCAAAAAGATACACATGACAACCCTTTAATGTATGTTCTGTAGTCCATAGTCTGGAAGGGAAGGAAAAGAGAAAGAGAGAGAAAGGGAAAGAAATAAAGAACCTGCCATGGAGGAGGGCTCGGGAAGTGGGAGGGAACTGGGCACTGGTGGAGGGATGGGTGCTGGAACACTGTATGACCAAAACCCAAATATGAACTTTTTAATTGTACATCTATGTAATTGTAAAAAATAAAAATAGTAAAAAAAAACTTTTAAAAAAAAAGGTGTACATTTTGGGGCCAGAGCGATAGTCCAGCGGGTAGGGCATTTGCCTTGCATGCGGCCGGCCTATGCCAGCCAGGAATCAATCCCCAGCATCCCATATGGTCCCCGAGCACTGCCAGGAGTAATTCCTGAGTGTAGAGCCAGGAGAAACCCCTGAGCATTGCCTGGTGTGACCCAAAAAAGAAAAGAGAAGTGTACATTTTGGGAGCCTGGGTGATGGTCCAGTGATAGGGCGTTTGCCTTGCATGCAGCCAACCCGGGTTCAATCCCCAGCATCCCATATGGTCCCCCAAGCAGTGCCAGGAGTAATTCCTGAGCACAGAGCCAGCAGTAACCCTTGAGCATTGCTGCTGGGTGTGACCCAAAAAAAAAAAAAAGTGTACATTTTGTTGAGCTGTGTGATCCTGTAAAGGTTTCTTCCAAGGTGAAGCTCCCTCAAGCTCTGCTGTCACCCACCCACTTCATTTACATGTAAAACTAACCACATCTTTGCTTCCCTACAAATGTCACATAGAATAAAAATCCAAGGAACCATAAATTGCTGTGTGGTCTGGACCCAGTGCAAGATGAAGACCAAAATACAGTTTTCTTTATGTCATCATGTAACCAACAGTTAAGCAATAAAAATTTACCAGAACTTAAAGGCAGTTGTGGTTTCGAGAGAGGCTGGTTCAGAAGTGAATGTTAAGGTGTCAGGTTCAAGATGGATCTGAGCAGAAGGGAATGGGATTGAAGTTAACCAGGGTCTGTTGGAACAGTTGAGCATCATAAAACCACTCCAGGCTTTATTCCTGGGGCAGACTTGGGAGAGAAGTTGGTTAAACTCTAGTGAATCAATGCTCTGGTGGCAACTGGGACCTTGTATATCATCAGAGGTCCACATAGCAAATGGCCTACATAATTTGCTGGCACTTTTTCTGGGTTTTGAACAATCAAACACATGTTTATGTGAGTGAAAAAATAAGAGGCATCAGAGTGACAGTATAGGAGTAGGGCAATTGACTTATCATGGGTTCAAACCTCAGCACCGCATATGGTCTCCATGAAGAGTAATTCCTGCGTGCAAAGTCAGGAGTAACCCCTGAGCATCAAGAGCCAGGTGTGGGTGCCCCCTCCCCATGCCTGCCCCCCAAAATAAAAAAAACTTTTAAAAGAGTAGAGTGAAAGCCAAAGGTTAGGTTTTGCATCCCTGTCAGAAAGAAAGCATAGCAACGATTTTGTTTTTCATGGTTGTCGGGAACACTGGCCACCCCAACAAAATATGAGAGCAGAGCAGGAATCTCAGTGGAACCTCCACTTTTCAGGGAACATTGGGCACCCCAACAAAAATCCAAGAGCAGGGTCAGGGGATCCCCTTCTGGCCCCAGGGATTGGTGGCCGGTGGACAGAGAAAGACGTGAGAATTCAGCAAAATGTTCCCACAGGTTCTAGTAAACAATCCAGTAATAGGAAAACCCCAGACTTTAAGTTCTTGGCTGGGCCTCTGCCATGGTTAGATTTAGAATCCTAGGCGAAGAAGCCGCCACCACATGTTAAGGCCTAACAGGGAAGAAAACGGAGAGGAGAAGAGCTGAGGGAGAAGGTGAAAAGGCCAAAGAATATGCAGAAGACAGCAGGCTACAGCTTTTATATCTTTTCAATTCAGACTGCCCACACCAACAGAAAGCAGTTAGGGTCAATCCCCTCAGGTAACTTCTCCCAGGACCTCACCTAGTTCCATTGAAATGTTAATGTTGCCCCAGCCAAGGCCTACCTTGGAAGTGCCCCTGCAGGGTAGAGTGGGGGAAGGGTATGTATCTGTACCAATGGATATTCTACAGCCAGGTATATATTGCTCCAAGCCTTCACAGGATTCTCGTCTTTACTTTATAGTTGTTTTTGTATGTTAGCCTTATTAAGAGAGCCATGCTTGCTTGCTTAGAGCAAATAGCATTTATCTCTGGTCTAATTACTTAGAGATCCAACGTGGCCTGGTAAATATACTGGTAAGATCTATCTAGTCCCACCATGATTAGGGCAGCATGAGAGAAAATATTTGTACCCACTAACATAGAATACATGGTAAGATATACTGTCGCATAAAGCCACAAATTTAAACCTTCCCCCCCCCCCCCCATATCTACAAAGTGGCCTACAAGAGATAACTCCAGGCAAGATGCAGAGTCTCTGGACAATAGTGTACTGCAACACATGGTAAACTATGAAATGAAACGTGTGTTAGTGTTGGGTTAGTAACTAAAGGTAAGTCCTTCCCCTTCTCACCCTTTCTATGAAAATGGGACTCAAATGGCATGATGAACAAGATGCATTGTTTCTTTCCTTGAGTATGTGGGCTGTGGCCTGTATTTACAGTCAAGTTCTTGTCTAACTTTTGAGTTATAGGATGAGATTTTCTAAATCAGCTATCCACCAACTTGATCACTTGATCACTTGAATCCCGTTATTCATTAATTTGCTCGAGTGGGCGCCAGTAACATTTCCATTGGACTCTATCACATGCCAATGTAGCCCAATGGCATCTGGTTGATTCAGGAATAGGAAGAGCCTCAAACCGTTCCTTCAGGGTCTTGACAAGGAAGTCTGACCATCTTGTAGGTGGGCGGCCACGTGATCTTTTGACATCCCATGGGATCCAGTCGGTAACGGCTCTAGTCCAGCGGTTGTCTCCAAATCGCATTACATGTCCAGCCCATCTGATTTTCAATGCCTTGGCAAACGAGACAGTGTCCCTGATTCTGGAATAGCGATGGAGGTCGGAACTCCAGAATCCTTCTCTCACTTGAGTGAGGCATGGTATTCCAAGCATAGCTCTTTTGATTCCACTCTGGGAGACGCGAATAGCATTCTCATCCTGCTTTCGTAGGGCCCAGGTCTCTGAGGCGTATGTTAATGCAGGGAGAATGGTGGAGTCAAAGAGATGTGCCCAGAGCCGGAGGTTCTTTGTCCTTTTAGCTATTTCTTCGATGCCTCTGAAGGCATTCCACACTGCTCTCTTCCTCCTGTGCAGCTCAGGTTTTAGGTCATTTATCATGTTGAGTACTCAACCTACGTACACATAACTGTTGCATTCAGAGATGTCTGTTCCATTGAGAGTGAATGGGGCCTCCGGAACTAGTTCATTTTTCATAAACATAGTTTTCTTTAGATTCAGCTGTAGACCTACTTTCCACATTCTTGGTCGAAGTCAGCCAGCATTTGTGCTGCTTGGTTAATGTTTGGTGTTATTAGAACAATGTCATCGGCGAAGCGGAGGTGGTGTAGTTGCCGAACATCTATCTTCACTCCCATTCCTTCCCATTCTAATTGTTGCATGATGTTCTCAAGGGTGGCGCTGAAGAGTTTTGGTGAAATGGTATCACCCTGCCAAGCCCCTCTTTTGACATCAGTGATCACTTCCTTGTAGAATGGTGAGATCCTGGTGGTGAATCCGTAATAGAGCTCACGAAGGATCTTGATATATTGGGTTTGAACACCCTGTTTGGCTAGGGCTTCAATAACCGCTTTGGTCTCAACAGAATCAACGGCTTTCTTTAAATCAATGAACATGAGACAGAGCGGCATCTTGAACTCCCTACAAACCTCAATGAGCTTGGTTACCATGTGGATATGGTCGATTGTGTTGAATCCTTTTCGGAAGCCAGCTTGCTTGATGGTTGTCCTTCAACTAATGTTCTGCCAATCCTGCTCAGGATGACTCGAGTGAACAGCTTGTAGATGACAGACAATAGGCAGATGGGGCGATAGTTGTCAATGTCATGAATGTCTCCCTTCTTCAACAGTAGAACTGTCCTGCTGGTTTTTCATTGGGAGGGCACCTTGCATTTGGACAGGTAGCATGTGAAGAGCCGAGCTAGTGTATTGATGAGTACCGATGGCAGATTTTTCAGGTGTTCGGGTCTGACTTTGTCTGGGCCTGGTGCTGTTCCTTTCTTTACCGATGAAATGGCATGTCGGATTTCAGAAGCGAGAACGTTGGGAATGACATAACCTGTGGAATTCCAAAACCTGTGGAATTTGGTATGTGGGCAGGTGGACGTGGCTATCAAAGAGATCTGAGTAAAGTCATGGATAATCTTCTCCATTGTCTTTCTGGAAGATGTGATAGATTCATCAGAGTGTGGGAGGCAGTCATCTTGGTCTTATAGTTGGTGAAGGACAGGCGGGCGGTGTGAATGCTTTTCCCGGCTTCTGCTGCATCTTCCAGTATTTCTGCTCTTCTCTCTTTGAGGTCTTCCTTTATCGCTTCTCTGCACCGTTTTGCAAGCTTGGATGTTAGCATTTGGTCGCCTAAGGCTTGCGCCTTACCACGTTGGCGAATGAGCTCGAGAGTTTCTGAAGACAGGCATCCTTTTGTGTCTTTCTCTTTCTCGGCACTCTTAGCACAATCATGGAGGTGCTGAAACAGTCAGTTGTATTCTTCATCGATGTTGTCAATGATGGTATCTTCCCATGTTGCTGCAATGGTGCTGAAGAATTCCCTGTTAGTGGTCATTCTGGGAGTTCTCTTCTTTAACTTTGCAGCCTTTTCTCCCCGTTGCGTGAAGTAGAATTTTGCATGAAGGGAGAAGGTGGTCCGATCCTGTTTGGAATTTGGGGACAACAGTGACATCGGTCAGACAAAACTGTCGATTGAAGATGATGTGGTCAATTTCATTGTGGAACTGTCCACAAAAAGAGTCCCATGTCCAAAGTTTCGATTTAGCCTTCTGGAACTGTGAGTTCCCATGAATGGTCTTGGTGGACATGATGTACTCAGATTGTCTCTTACCCTGTTCGTTCCATTCTAGGCCATGGGTCCTGATGTGGAGTTCTTCAGTTGATCTTCTCGGTCCTATCTTGGCATTAAAATCACCGACTATGATCTTGTAGAAGGTGTGATCTTTTTATAGAACTCCTCCAGTTCCATGTAGAATTTCTCAGTTTCATCTTCCTTGTATGTGGATGTTGGTGCGTAAACAATGAAGATAGAGACTGCTGGCAGTGGGCCACATCTCTTCAAGTGTAATCATCCTATCCGGTTTATTAGGTATTCAAATGAATCAATGTTGACGGCCATGTTCGTGCTGACAAGGACACCAATGCCACCGATGCCTCTTTAGTCACATGTTCCGAGGAACAATTCTTCTCCTGTGTCAAATACAGTGTGATTTTTAGGTGTTCGGGTCTGACTTTGTCTGGGCCTGGTGCTGTTCCCTTCTTTACCCATGATGAAATGGCATGTCGGATTTCAGAAGGGAGAAAGTTGGGAATGACATATCCATCCTGTGGAATTTGGTATGTGGGCAGGTGGACGTGGCTATCAAAGAGATCTGAGTAGATCTGAGGAGACTGATGCCTCCTCGTCTCAGTCAGACCAATGATGTCGTACTTGATCTTTTGCGCTTGTACCATCAGATCCTCAATATATGCTTCCGATGCCAGCTTACGTGCATTGAAATTACAGTCATTTTAGTCCTTCATTTGGGCAGCTTAGGTTGGCCGTGAAATTTTATCAGGCACTGCTTGTTCACCTTTCTTACTGCTGCCATATTAAGGGCTCTTTGGGATCAGGAAAATAAACATTTTTGTTACCAGTTTTGGCATATTGAACACATTTCAGACAGCTTGCCAGGCTCTGCCGTGCAGGCGCTATACTCTCATTACCTTGTGGGGCTCTCTCAGAGGGTGGGGTAGAATATTCATGGTAATTTGGAAGTAAATCACGCTGCCGCCAAATATAGTCCACCAAACAGACTATATTTCCTCCAGGGTAGGCACCAAGTTGCTCTGGCCCCCACAAAACCCCCCAGGATGCTACAGGACTTGACAGGTATTTGTTGGAGGCGTGACTGTCAAAGTCTGCCTTCTCCAAAGACCCCAAACAGGAGCTCTAGAAAAGTTAATCTTGATATAAACCTGAAAATGAGAGAGCCCAAGCCAGAGCCTCCCACCTCATTTTGCTTCTTCAATTTTATTTTTTATAAAATGACAGTGATGGCATCTTGATTGGTGATGTTTTAAAATGTTTTCCATATCTCTGAAATGAGTACTCCTACCATTCTGTCTTGATACTTTGGGATAAAGCAAAATCAGAAGGAGTATCCCAGGCCAGAGCAATAGTCCAGAGGGTAGGTCATTTGCCTTGTATGCAGCTGACCCGGTTTGATCCCCGGCATCCCATATGGTCCCTCACGCAGTGCCAGGAGTGATTCCTGAGCAAAGAGCCAGGAGTAACCCCTGAGCATCTCTGGGTGTGACCCAAAAAATAAAAAAAAAAGTAGTATCCCAAATCATCCATTTTGAAAAATAAAGCAGTACTATGTTATTAACTTAAAATTGATGTTTCTTGCCTGCACCCAGGAATTCTTTGGGCCATCAGACAATGAGATGGTGAACAAGTAGTCTTCCTGATCAGAAGGAAAAAAAAGTAAGATATCTGGAGTTAAAGTGTTTTGTTAATAAATTTTCCTATAGAGATATCACTAGGTTTGAGATTTCTAAGTGTGAGACTCTCCGTGAATTCTCAGAATTACCCCCAAGGACTGATGCTAAGTCATCTTTAACAAAATGGCCCTCATCTGAATATCTTATTTATCTTATTTAGCTGAAGAGTTATCTTTTAGAAAAGTGGAGTAAAGAAAGGAGCAGAAAGCAAAATTAAAAAAAAAAATGAAAGCAAGCAGATTAGGCATCATTTCTTTTGTTGGAAGAAAGAAAAAAGAAAGACAGACAGACAAAAAGAAAGAAAGAAAGGAAGGAAGGAAGGAAGGAAGGAAGGGAAGGAAGGAAGGAAGGGAGGGAGGGAGGGAGGGAGGGAGGGGGAGGAGGGAGGGGAGGGAGGAGGAAGGAAGGAAAAGGAAGGAAGGAAGGAAGAAAGGAAGGAAGGAAGGAAGGAAGGAAGAAAGAAAAGAAAGAAAGAAAGAAAGAAAGAAAGAAAGAAAAAGAAAGAAAGAAAGAAAGAAAGAAAGAAAGAAAGAAAGAAAGAAAGAAAGAAAGAAAGAAAGAAAGAAAGAAAGAAAGAAAGAAAGAAAGAAAGGAGGGAGGGAGGGAGGGAGGGAGGGAGGGAGGGAGGGAGGGAGGGAGGGAGGGGAGGGAGGAGGGAGGGGGAAGGAGGGAGGGAGGGAAGGAGGAAGGGAGGGAGAGAGAGAGAGGAAGGAAGGAAGGAAGGAAGATAGGAAGGAAGGAAGATAGGAAGGAAGGAAGGAAGGAAGGAAGGAAGGAAGGAAGGAAGGAAGGGAAGGAAGGAAGGCAGGCAGGCAGGCAGGCAGGCAGGCAGGCAGGCAGGCAGGCAGGCAGGCAGGCAGGCAGGCAGGCAGGCATCCTGAAAGACCCTTCCTCTAGGCTAGCCACAATGTGTAAAAGAGGGAGAGAGATGCAGAGAGAGAGAGAGACAGAGAAAGAGAGGAAACTGGGTTACCTGCTATTGAGGCAGCCTGGGGGGGGGGCAGGAGGGGGGGGGGGTACATTGGTGGTGGAAATGGGGCACTGGTGGAGAGATGGGTGCTGGAATACTGTATTACCAAGAACCAATTATGAATACCTTTGTAACTGTAAAAAAAAAAAAAGAAAGAAAGACCCTTCCTCTACTCTCATTTGACCCTTAATTGACTTTGTAAACCAGATGATAGAAATGAAACTGATGACAGAACAAATATGTCACAGACCTTCCTATATAATTAACAATCTGTGAGGACTGAAGGATCACAGCCATACAAGTGGGGAGGGGCTTCTAAACTTAAAGGCACAGGCTTTGTTATTGGAGTTGGGTTTACTTGGGTTTTGTTTTAGGGAGAGGTGTTCAGAGGCTGCTCCTGGTTCTGTGCTTAAGAGTGATCCCTGGAGGTGCTCAAGGACTGTCGGGGAGCTCCGCCGGGGTCCCCAACAGTGCCAGGAAGTGAGTTCCCTTCTACCTCCGAAGCTGGCGAGGAATGGATGAAAACTCAGGAATCCGATGCAGTTTGAAAAGGGCTTTACTATTACAGGTTCCAATATACAATCCAAGAGCAGGGAAAACCTCCAGACTCTGCGTTCCCAGCTAGGCCCCAGCCAGGTGCAGGCCAAGATGGGTGCCACCACGTGTTGAGGCCCAACAGAGAATGGAGAGAAGCAAAAAGCCAAAGGAAGCCAAAATGGCAAAAGGGGGAAAAAAGAGGCTTCTTTCTTCTTGCAGCTTATCTTATAGCCAGAAATCAGCCCAAACTCCCCAGTCCAGCCCATTCTGGGCTGGGCTATTTAGAGATGAAAATTCAAAGCCTCCCAGCAGAGCTGAGAGGAGCTGCAGGCCAAATGTAAACTTCTCCTGGCAGGGTCAAATGCCCTCAGGTAATTTCTCCCAGCACCTCACCCAATGTAGTTTTATATGCTAATGTTTTGAGCCAAGATCCCCTGGAAAAACTTCCTAAGGGTAGAGAAAGGGGCTCTTAGAGGAGTCCTGCAACAAAGGACCAGATGTGGTATTGGAGATTTGAACCAGGGCTGGTGGGATGCAAGACAGGCACCCTAACCTCCATATTACCTCTCAGACCCCAGAGTTGGGTGTAAAGCCATCATTTGCAATGGTGCTTCTAAGCAAGCTCTCCCGCTTTCCTGAACCTCTGTTTACTCTCATATGGAATAGATAGGTTAATTGTGCTTTTTGTTAGAATTAGTGAGCTAAAATAAAATATAAGACACTTGGGGCTGGAGTGATAGCACAGTGGGTAAGGCATTTGCCTTGCATGCAGCCAACCAGGGTTCCATCTCCAACATCCCACATGGTTCCCCGGGCACCACCAGTAGTAATTCCTGAACGAAGAGTCAGGAGTAACCCCTGAGCATCGCCAGGTGTGACCCAAAAAGCAGAAATTAATGAACTAATTAATTGATGATTTTTTTAAAAAAGACACAACCCAGGGCCTAGAACATACCAAATATACAATTAAATGTAACTGTATTGTTATAATCTCAAAACCAAGTTAGATATCTCAGAGATATTACTGACAGACTCAGAAAAGGAAAGGAGAGAAGCCATAGTGATATACAATGCGTAGGGTTCTTGCCTTGTACCACAGATGACCCCTTTGGGCCCTGCTTGGTATTATCCCTAATGCAGAGATACAGTAAGACCTGAATACTGCCCAGTGTGGCCCAAAAAAAAACAGAAGGAAAAAAGGTGGGGGATAGGGGAAACAAATCACTAGATTGGGGCCAGAGTGATAATCCAGAGGGTAGGGCGTTTGCCTTGCACACAGCAGGCCCATGCCGGCCTGGGTTCGATCCCGGCATCCCATATGGTCCCCGAGCACTGCCAGGAGTAATTCCTGAGTGAAGAGCCAGGAGAAGTCTCTGAGCATTGCCGGGTGTGACCCAAAAAGAAAAAAAAAATCACTAGATCACTAGACATCCCATTGTTCATCAATTTCCTCGAGCGGGAGCCAATAACATTTCCATTTGACCCTATCACGTGCCAGTGTAGCCCAATGGCATCTGGTTGTTTCAGGAAAACGAAGAGCCTCAAACCGTTCATTCATGGTCTTGACAAAGAAGTCTGACCATCTTGTAGGTGGGCGGCCACGTGATCTTTTGACATCCCGTGGGATCCAGTCGGTAACAGCTCTAGTCCAGCAGTCGTCTCCAAATCTCATTACATGTCCAGCCCATCTGATTTTCGATGCCTTAGCAAACGAGACAGCATCCCTGACTCTGGAACAGCAATAGAGGTCGGGACTCCAGATTCCTTCTCTCACTTGAGTGAGGCGTGATATCCCAAGCATAGCTCTTTCGATTCCTCTTTGGGAGACCCAAATAGCATTCTCATCCTGCTTTCGCAGGGCCCAGGTCTCTGAGGCATATGTTAATGCAGGGAGAACAGTGGAGTTGAAGATTTGTGCACAGAGTCGGAGGTTCTTGGTCTTTTTCGCTATTTCTTCGATGCCTTTGAAGGCATTCCATGCCGCTGTCTTCCTCCTGCGCAACTCAGGTTTTAGGTCATTCATCATGTTGACTTCTCGACCTAGGTACACATAACTGCTACATTCAGAGATATTTGTTCCATTGAGATTGAGTGGGGCCTCTGGAACTAGTTCATTTTTCATGAACATTGTTTTGTTGAGATTCAGCTGTAGACCTATCTTTCCACATTCTTGGTCGAAGTCAGCCAGCATTTGTGCTGCTTGGCTAATGTTTGGTTTTATTAGAATGATGTCATTAGCAAAGCGAAGGTAGTGTAGTTGCCGAACATCTATCTTCACTCCCATTCCTTCCCATTCTAATTGTTGCATGATGTTCTCAAGGGTGGCGCTGAAGAGTTTTGGTGAAATGGTATCACCCTGCCAAGCCCCTCTTTTGACATCAATGATCACTTCCTTGTAGAATGGTGAGATCCTGGTGGTGAATCCGTAATAGAGCTCACGAAGGATCTTGATATATTGGGTTTGAACACCCTGTTTGGCTAGGGCTTCAATAACCGCTTTGGTCTCAACAGAATCAACGGCTTTCTTTAAATCAATGAACGTGAGACAGAGTGGCATCTTGAACTCCCTACAAACCTCAATGAGCTTGGTTACCATGTGGATATGGTCGATTGTGCTGAATCCTTTTCGGAAGCCAGCTTGCTTGATGGTTGTCCTTCAACTAATGTTCTGCCAATCCTGCTCAGGATGACTCGAGTGAACAGCTTGTAGGTGACAGAAAACAAGCAGATGGGGCGATAGTTGTCAATGTCATGAATGTCTCCCTTCTTCAACAGTAGAACTGTCCTGCTGGTTTTCCATTGGGAGGGCATCTTGCATTCGAACAGGTAGCGTGTGAAGAGCTGAGCTAGTGTATTGATGAGTACTGATGGCAGATGTTTCAGGTGTTCACGTCTGGCTTTGTCTGGGCCTGGTGCTGTTCCCTTCTTTACCGATGAAATGGCATGTCGGATTTCAGAAGGGAGAACGTTGGGAATGACATATCTATCCTGTGGAATTTGGTATGTGGGCAGGTGGACGTGGCTATCAAAGAGATCTGAGTAAAGTCATGGATAATCTTCTCCACTGCCTTTCTGGAAGATGTGATAGATCCATCAGAGCGTCGGAGGGCAGTCATCTTGGTCTTATAGTTGGCAAAGGACAGGCGGGCGGTGTGAATGCTTTTCCCGGCTTCTGCTGCATCTTCCAGTATTTCTGCACTCTCTCTGAGGTCTTCCTTTATAGCTTCTCTGCACTGCTTTGTGAGCTTGGACGTTAGCATTTGGTAGCCTGAGGCTCGAGCTTTGCCACATTGGTGAATTAGCTCGAGAGTTTTTGAAGACAGGCGTCCTTTTGTGTCTTTCTCTTTCTCGACATTCTTCGCACTGTCATGGAGGTGCTGAACCAGCCGGTTGTATTCTTCATCGATGTTGTCAATGATGGTATCTTCCCATGTTGCTGCAATGGTGCCAAAGAGTTCCCAGTTGGTGGTCGTTCTGGGAGTTCTCTTCTTAAACTTTGCAGCCTTTTCTCCCCTGCGTGAAGTAGAATTTTGCATGAAGGAGAAGGTGGTCTGACCCTGTTTGGAATTTTGGGAGGACAGTGACATTGGTCAGGCAATACCTTCGATTGAAGATGATGTGGTCAGTTTCATTGGGAAAAAAAAATATTCCAACTATTTGGAGATTTCCAGATTTTGTCTTACATGGTGAGTATGTGGTCTTCTTGAAGGTTAATTTAACATTTTTTTTTCAAGGTGCGATATCAGCAAAATGTAGATTAGGCAACTCCAAATGCTAATCCCTCCACAGAAACGCCAAAAAAAAAAAAAGCAAAAAGCGTGTCAGAACCAATTTTGCCCTTACCCTGAAAAGCAATGGAGACTTGACAGAAATCAAGTAAACACTGAATGAAGAATAAAGTCAACTGGGAATCCAGGTATAGCTCAGCTGCAGAGTGCCTACTCTACAAATGTGAGCTATGAGTGCAGTTCCCAGCACTGTCCACATATCAGGTGAGAACCCAGCAACTCTACTAATTGTGCATCCAGGTGTGTGTGCACCAAGTGTGTGTTCAAACCCAAAACCCAAAAAAAAAACACTGCTGGGGCGGAGCAATAGCCCAGCAGGTAGGGTGTTTGCCTTGCACGCGGCCGGCCTGTGCCATCCAGGGTTCTATCCCCGCATCCTATATGGTCCCCGAGCACTGCCAGGAGTAATTCCTGAGTGCAGAGCCAGAGTAAACCCTGAGCATCGCCGGGTGTGACCCAAAGAAAAATATAAAACAAAGAAAGCACTGCAATCAAGTGTGGGACCTCTGGTGAGCACTTTCGGGTGTGACTCAGTGAGCAAGACTATCACGGTGAAGCTGGACTAGCTCTAGGATGTGGGACCTGTAGTAACATATGGAAGATTTGCATAGAAACCTGATGTTTATGGAGATTTTTTTATTTATCAATTTTAAGAAGGTAGTTTGGGATTCTTGATGTTCTATGTCCAAAAACAGGTTACTGTGTAGGAGGTATTGGCTTTGCTGTTATCTCACTGGTTCTATCCCTCAACATCCACACTGTTTCCCTCTAGACAAAGGGAAAGTTCTTTGTCCCTTTAGCTTCCCTTGGTCTTAAGGCCATGCACCTATGGGTGAGAACTGTTGCATTCCTGAGGTCTAAGCATAAGTGATGGGTCAAAGAGGAAGTTATCCAGAGTGTTGCCCCTTTTATATTATTATTATTATTATTATCATCTCTGGATTTAGAGATGACTACAAGAGTATACTGCCCGCACAGCAGAGCCTGGCAAGCTACCCGTGTCATATTTGATATGCCAAATACCAGTAACAATTAAAGACTTCATGCCTATGACCTGATGGAATGGTTTGAGGCTCTTTTTTGTTCCTGGAGCAAGCAGGTGCCCTTGGGCTCTACTTGCATGAGACAGGACATATGGAGATGTTACTGGTGCCCGCTCAAGCAAATCGATGATGAACGGGAAGACAGTGATACAGTGATGATGATGATGATGATGATGATGATGATGATGATGATGATGATGATGATGATGATTGTTATTATTATTGTTTCCTATCCCTGTCATTTCCATAATCCATTTGACTGACTCCCTCTTTGGAGAGAAGATTTAAAGTTCCAATTAGATTAACTAAATTACCTGGGGGCCCTCCCTGACACTTCCACAATCAGGTGTGAAATTTCCCAGCAAAAGCCTCACCCAAGTTTGACTCCAATCCAAAATCACAAAAAGAACAAAATGAAAGGGGGGGGGTTAAGTTTTTTAAAGACATGCACACACCAGAAATACGTGTAACCAAAATTGATTTAAAAAATAGAAAATGTCAACAGACTTATGTTGGGTGACATGCCCTACTTTAAGCTCCAGCTACACTTAGCTTGCAGCCCCTCCCAACTCAGGTAGGGAGGCTTTGAATCAGCTCTGGCACTTGTAAAGCCAAAAGGCCCACCTGAAGTGCTAAATTTCAATAGAGTCATTTACCTGTATTCATCTCTATATAGCCTAGACTGCAACAGATGGGCCAGACTAGGAAGTTTCAGTGAATTTCTGCCTATAAAATAAGTTGGGAGGGGCCAGAGCCATAGCACAGCAGGGAGGGTGTTTGCCTTGCACGGGACAGATCCCCAGCATCCCATATGGTCCCCCAAGCACTGCCAGGAGTAATTCCTGAGCGAAGAGCCAGGAGTAAACCCTGAGCATCGCCAGGTGTGACCCCAAAAACAAACAAACAAAATAATAATAATAATAATAATAATAATAATAATAATAATAATAATAATAATAATAATATAAGCTGGGAGGAAGGAGAAAGGCCTTTTTTGCCATTTTGGCTTCCCTTGATTTCTGCCTCTCTGTTCTCTGTTAGTCTTCAACACATGGTGGCAGCCATCTTGGCCTACACGTGGCCGGGCCCAGCCAGAAACCCAGAGTCTGGGGTTTTCCTGTTCTTGGATTATATATCAGAACCTGTGATAGTAAAGTCTTTTAAAACTGCGCTGGATTCCTGAGTTTTCATAGATTCCCCTCCGGCCGGAGGTAGAAGAGAACTCACATCCTGGTATTGTTGGGGACCCTAGCGGCTCCCTGACAGACTTATGACAAGGAAAGAGAATAAATCAGTTTTAAAAAAAAAATCTTTCCTAAAAATAAAAAAAATTCAAGGACAGATATTTCATTGGTTAATTCTACCAAACATTTAACGAGCGAATGTTCACCAGTTATTCTCAAGCTCTTCTTCACTGTATCACTGTCTTCCCGTTCATCATTGATTTGCTCCAGCGGGCACCAGTAACATCTCTATATGGCCTGTCTCATGCAAGTAGAGCCCAAGGGCACCTGCTTGCTCCAGGAACATAAAGAGCCTCAAACCATTCAATCAGGTCACGGGAATGAGGTCTATAGTTGTTACTGGTATTTGGCAAGCTCTTCTTAAAAAATAGAAATGCGAGTTGGTGCTTCACACAACTGACCCCAGGTTCCATCATCTATATCCCATATGGCCCCTTGAGTCCACCATGAGTGATCCCACAGCTCAGAGTCTGGAGAAACCTCAGAGCATCATTGCTGGGGTGTGTGTGTGGGGGTGGGGGTGGGGGAGGAGGGCTCAAAACCCAAAAACAAACAAACAAACAAGAATAGAAATGGACCAGAAATATGGCTTGTGTGTGGGGCTGGGTCATGTCTCTGGCATTATGAAGAAAAAGTTATATGACGCCTATAGAATGAAAAGTTAAAGGTAGAAGTGCTGGGGAATCAGCTCAGTGGTAGAGCAGCACGTGTCTTACATGTATGAGCCTCTAGACTCAATCCCCAGCACACCCCCCAAAAGTGCTAAACAGGAATTGATATATGTGGGCCCTATGGGTAGCTTATGTGAGGTGGGAAGGGGAGAGAGATGGTCACTTTCTTCCCAGCCGCCTCTGCCACCTGGGACTTACTGGGCAGGCTTAGGACTGATAAAGTCTGCATTGAGCCCCTGCACGGTGTGGACCTGAGCCCCATCAGCCCCATGAGGTGGCCGTCAAGCCACACCTAATGTCCGCTTGATCTCTAGGCAATGGAGTTTATTCCCAACACCCGAGATTCTCGGGGAGCCATGGGCTCAGGCTGGAGCAAGGAATTGCTCTTTACAGGAACGGAAAATCAGTCCTAGGCCTTACCCAGAGTTTCCTCAGGGTTCTTGCCTTCCTCGCAGAAAAAGAATTTTCAGGAGTCGAGGAACAGTGAAGTAAAACGATTTTATTAAGGAGGTGTTAGGACAGGGAAGGAGTAGGGAAAGAGAGAGAGAGAGAGAGAGAGAGAGAGAGAGAGAGAGAGAGAGAGTACATCATCTCAAGAGGAGAGATGCTGCGGGCTGCTCCAGAGGCAGAGAGTGAGCCCAGACTGATTTCCAAAGGGGGGCTTTTTTCCCTTTGGGCTGGAATGCTCTGGAATCTTTTGCTGGGCCATCAAAGATTGATGGAGGCTAAGGGCTGTTGGGAAGAAGGTGATCCAGCTTCCTCAGGGTTTATTGTTGATTAATGGGTCCTATCAAGTCTTCATTCTTGGTTCCAAAAGGTGATAGCCCAATGGCGACAGTTCATTGCCATGCAGGGACACCCCACCGCCCCCCACCCCCCATCCCCTCACCCCCTTTCCCCCACCCCCACCCCCCATCTGCCTGCCTACATCAGAATTACCATCTCAATCAGCAATTCCACATCTAGGCATGTACACAAAAGGAGCAGAAGCAGCTATTTAAACAACTATATGTACACACATGTTCATAAAATAGCTATTCTCAATAGCCAAAGGTAAAAACAGTCCAAATGCCTATGAATAAGTGAATACAAAACAAAAGACTACAAACACAAAATAGAATGTTATTCAAGCATATAAAAAAGAATGAAGAACAGACACATGCTACAAGCAGAACTCTGGGAACATTATGTTAAGCAAAGAAAGCCAGATACAAAAAGGACTGATATTGTATGATTCCATTTATGATTATTCCATTTATGTGAAATACAAATAATAGAGGAATACTTTTAATTATTTGCCTCAAATTGGTTAATTTCGTCTTCAGTAAATTTTACCTGAATATTATTTTTTAAAAACAGTACTTGAAATGTATTTTCCTGTGAACTTATTGTTCCCCCCAAGAAAATCCCCCTACTCTATTAAACATTTATTTGAATACAAAAATTAATTCCAAATTAAGTAATTTCTTCTGGAGAAAGGCCCAGAAAGAGAACAGAGAGCTGTTTATATCTCTTTGTTAACTTGTAAACTTAGCTGAATCCTTGCCATGCTTTTGCATAATGGGATTCAGTCAAGTGTTTGATGATGTTCAATGCATTTCGTAGCCATTTGTTTTCCAAAATAGAGGTTGTTATTAATAAAATAATTCCTGTAGTATTTATAGTTAGATGCAAGTTTCAGGGGCCTTTTTAGGTTTTGTTTTGGGTTTTTGGTTATAGGAAGAATACTTCTTAGAGGCCCCAATTTGTTTTTTGTCTCTTTTGGGTTTTATAATTTTTGTTTTTGTGACCATAACTGACTATTCTCAGGGCTAAATCCTGGCTCTGCACTCAGGACTCACTCCTGATGGGCTGGGGGGAACCATATGAGATGCCATGAACAGCAAGTGCCCTACCTACTGACTATTGCTGTGGTCCTTTGAAAGCCCCATTTTTGATCTGAGAAGCTAAAGGAACCTAAGTAAATAATTCATCATTGCCTGAGCTTTTCTCGTCTCAGCAGCAAAGCCTTTAGACAACTGTACCAATGTCCCAGGGTTGTTGTATCAGTATACCACAACCTAGCTAGTTTCAACAGAAATTCATTTCCTCATGTTTCCAGGAGCTGGGAGTCCAAGATCAAGATACAGCAGCTGTATTTTTCCTGGACTCCTCATTGTAGAGAACATTTTGTCACTGTGTTCCCAAGGGACTTTTTCCCTCTGCATACGCATCCATGCAGTTTCTTGGTGGGCTCAGGTTCAATACCCAGCATCCATATGGTCCCTGGAGCACCACCAGTAATAATTCCTGAATGCAGAGCCAGGAGTAACCCTTGAGCATTGCCGGTGTGACCCAAAAAGAGTATTAATTAATTAATTAATCAATAAAGGAATTTACATCTCAGATCCAGGAGTAATCCCTGAGTGTCCCCAGGTATGACCTAAAAAAAGCCAATAAATAAATAAATAGATAGATAAATAGATAGATAAATGAATGAACAAATAAGTGAGTAAATAAATAAATAGCTAGATAGATAAATAAATAGATAAATAAATGAGTAAATAAATAAATTGATAAATAAACATATAGATGAATGAATGAATGAGTGAATGAG
The DNA here is from genome assembly GCA_021461705.1 of Cryptotis parvus. NCBI lineage: Eukaryota > Metazoa > Chordata > Mammalia > Eulipotyphla > Soricidae > Cryptotis > Cryptotis parvus. The sequence continues at coordinate 186,537 of JAJIBD010000930.1, read as the reverse complement.
TGAAGGAAGGAAGGAAGGAAGGAAGGAAGAAGGAAGGAAGGAAGGAAGGAAGGAAGGAAGGAAGGAAGGAAGGAAGGAAGGAAGGGATGAATGGATGGATGGTTGGATGGATGGATGGATGGATGGATGGATGGATGGATGGATGGATGGATGGATGGATAGATGGATGGATGGATGGATGGATAGATGGATGGATGGATGGATGGATGGATGGATGGATGGATGGATGGATGGATGGATGGATGGATGGATGGACAGATAAATAAATTATGGGAGAGAACATTCTCTGCTGTTTGTGCTCAGTCTTCCATGTGTACTTTACCCTTCCTTGTCTCCCTTCTCCTGCCATGTGTACTTTCTCTCTTGTTTGCTCCCTCACTTGTTCTGACTCCCCTTATATTTTTCTAAATAAACTATTTTAGTGGACTGGAGTGATAGCACAGTGGGCAAGGTGCTTACCTTGCATGTGGCCAACCTGTGCTTACCTTGCATGTGGCTTACCTTGCATGTGGCCAATCCCCACTCCCACTCATGGTTCCCTAAAATCTGCAACCCAGGTTGCAGCTAACCTGGGTGTAATCATTACCTCCACGTAATGGCTCCACGAATTCCATTAAGAGTGATTCTTGAGCATGAGTCTTAAAGTAAAACCTCCCTAAATAAAATTAAAATAAAAAGGGAAGTAACGCTACCATATTTTAATTTTGTTTCCCTTCTATAAATGCATGGGAAGTGGAGAGCATAGATGTTTGAATCTTATCAGTCCCGTTTTTGTGAATAAAACGTGTGAAATGAAGGTAATCTGAGAATTGGGCCAATGTTGATGGTAATCCAGCATTCAAAGAAATGGTAAAGCAATCAACCTGTACTATCTGGGGTGTAAAGAAGAGCTAGTTGGATGTATGGAGAAAGGTGGCAATCAGCTTCAATTTATCTTCAGTAAATAAGAATTCTCTTTCTTTCAATAGAAGTTCAAAGCATTTCATTTTTGTCTTTCCCATCTACATAAATGCTCACCAAGGAAACGTTAGGCTTTGAGAAGGTTTTCACAATTTTTAATTGCTTTCTCTTTTCTCCCTTGTTAACTACATGTTGTGAAGACTGTAAGAAGGCTGGGTTGTTAACACTAATTATTTCAATCCTGATTTATTATTTAGCTTTGTAAATGTCAGTCCCCGTATGTCTCTATCTCAAAACCAACTTAAGAAAACAGGTAAAAATAATGATAATATATCAAAAAAATAATGAATAATAATTTCAATCATGCACACACTTATAGAGAACAAATAAAGTAATAATAACTCCTTCATCACTTTATAAAGATAATATGAAATTATTTTGAAAACTAAATAATGACATTATGAGAAAACTCCAGGCCAATTACAACTATGCAAATCAAAAAAGAATCTTAAATAAAATATTTGTAAACTCATACATTGCATACTATGACAAAGTTTCCCTTTCCCCCAAGAAATTCCAGATGGTCTAACATTAAAATATTCTTTAGTAAACCAAAAAGACATTTATAGAGAAAAAGAAAAAAGGAGGAGGGCCTAGAAAAAGCAGAGTAAAAGTGCTTGTCTTACACAAAGCTGGCCTGGATTGGGATCCCTGCACTATTTATGGTCTTCTGAAAACCATCATGATTGACCCTGATGTAGGGCCAGGAGAACACCCTAAGCATATTTCTCAGGGTGTGTGGTCGCACCCCGACCACCCCAAAATACACGAGCTATAAAGGTCATATGATCAACACTACAGTTAATAAAAATCAGTTGGTAAAATTTTAACATGCAGAGCAAAAATTCTTATTAACCTCCGAATGGAAGCAAACTCTCCTAACCTGCAAAAAGTATAGCTATAATCAATTTATAGCAAATATTCTTTGCACTTTCTCTGGTGTATTCTTATCAAAAATATGAACAAGACACTTCCTACTGTCACCACTCCTATTTATTCATTTATGGTTTTGAGGTGAGGCTTGTTGGGGCCTGAACTATAGTCCAGCGGGTAGGGCCTTTACCTTGCATACAGCCGACCTGGGTTCAATCCCGGCATTCCATATGGCCCCCCGAGCACAGCCAGGAGTAATTCCTGAGCAAAGAGCCAGGAGTAACACTTGAGCATCGCAGGGTGTGATCCAAAAAGCCAAAAAAAAAAAAAAAAGAAAGAAAGAGGTGAGGTCTCACGTGGTGGTGCGCAGGGTCTGTTCCTGGCTCTGAAGTTTATGCAGTTTAATAACAAATATTTATTTATTTATTTATTTATTTATTTATTTATTTATTTATTTATTGTTAGATGACAGGCTTAGCTAGTTTGGGAGCTTTACTGTTTTACCCACTCACAGCTTAATCTATTTACATATTCTTAAACCAAGTTTTATTCTAATGAGATCTCTCTTCTACATAAACACTGATAGAGGGTGTGGCAGTTACAGAAGTCACCTTGACGCTGAATAACTTTTGACTTATTATACATCTACTAAGACTTCTATGTTATCTAGATTGGGCACAGCTCCTCTTTATACCCACTGCACCCAGCTTGGGACAGTTAGAATTTACCAGGAGACTACCACCCTGGTTACGTTGAGACTATCTTTAAGATTATAGGAAGGATCAGACTAGTTTGCCCTCATGCAGGCGAGTGTAACCCTTTCAGTATACAGAGAACAAGATACCCAGAATCACCCTGGTGGTGCTCAGGGTCTGTTCCTGGCTCTGAAGTCTATGCAGTGCCAGGGACCAAATGCAGGTCCCATATTACTTTTCTAGCCCACCACTCCTGTTTAGCATCACCCCAGATATCCAAGGCAGAGAGTAAGAAATAAAAAATAAATAAAATTCATTGAAATTATTTGGTGAATTGAAATTATTATATCAGGAACTATTTGGTGGTAGAGTATCTGCCTTATATAATTATCAGCTGTTTGTGGCTGGAGCAATAGCACAGGGCGTAGGATGTTTAACTTGCATGCGACTGGACCCAGGTTCCATCCCTGGAATTCCATATGGTCCCCTGAGCACCGCCAGGAGTAATTCCTGAGTGCAGAGCCAGGAGTAACCCCTGAGCAATGCCAGGTGTGACCCAAAAAAAAGCAAAAAAAATTATCAGCTATTTATGCCATTGGGCTACATTAGCACGTGATAGGGTTCAATGGAAATGTTACTGGTGCCCGCTCGAGCAAATCTATGAATAACGGATTAAAGTGATCAAGTGATCAAGTGATTTAATAATTACTGAAATTTCAGGAACTATTTGGTGGTAGATTATCTGCCTTGCAAACATGCGACTGGCCATGAGTTCAATCCCCAGCACCACTGCACAGGCCCAAAAGCAATGTTAGTGTCTTTGCCAGCTGGGATCCCTGGTATAAGCATTGCAGCTAAGTGTGCAAGCGCCCTCACCAGGTGACAGCCTCTGAAATTGCTGAGGCAGCAACAGAAAGGTAAAATAAAGAAACATCTTTTAAAGTTATTGAGATTGCATGAAAATTTTTGTTTGGGGAGTCAAAAGAAAGTATAGGAGTTAAGGTGATTGCATGGCATGCGGCCAACCGCTGTCTAATGCCTATCATGCCAGCAGTAATATCTGAGCACAGAGCCAGGAATAAGTCCTGAGCATAGTCAGGCTGTATCCCAAACCATCCTTTCCCCACCCCCACCCCCCCAATTTTGTTGTTGTTGTTGTTTTGGACTGAGAACACCTCAAGTATTAGGGGCCATATCTTTCACACACAAGAGTTCAAGTTTAAAATCTGGCCTTGAATGGACACCCATCACCACCGAGCATTGCCTTGTAGTCCTAGAGCACTGTTGGGGTACTCCTGATTGCTCCCCCATTATTGCTGGATTTCAACAGTTTCGATTTTCAGATCCTTGAACCAAAACTTCTGGCTTGATACATCAAATATCCCCCTGAGAGTGGCTTTTGGGTCCCCTGAGCACTAGTTGGGAGGCCCAAAACTAATTAATCCACTTAGAAATTCATTAGTATAGAAAGAAAAACATTCAAGTGTCTTATGAAGGTGGGCAGGAACCCTTCATGATTTAGAATTCAGAACTGTTTCTATGATTCATTGGCAATGGCTAAGAAAAGAAAGGAAAATATGAGCAAATAGTACTACATTAGAATGTTTCTCTACTGAGAAAAAAATACTAAAGAAAAAGACTACCTACTAATCGGGAGGAAATATTCACTCAATGTGAATCTCTCAAAAGGCTAATGTCTAAGATTTGTAAAGCACTCACAAATGCAGCAGCATAAAAGCAAATGACCTCATCAAAAATGGGCAGAAATTAACAAATATTTCTCCAAAGAGACACCCACATGCACAACAGGTCTATGAAAACTGTCCAGAATGAATGACAACTAGGGATATGCATAGTAAAATGGCAATAGGATATCTCCTCACACCAGAAAGAATGGCATATATCAAAAAAGTCCAGGAACAACCAGTGCTGGCAAGTATGTGGTGAAAAGGAACCTTCATTCACTCTTATCAAATACGACATGGTAGCTTACCAAGAGGTAAGAATGTAGTTTGGTTTAGACTCTGTGGAACACTCTAGAGAATTCTTTAAAAATTAAAAATAGGAGCTGAGAGACAGTACAGCAGGTTGGGCACTCGTTTTGCATGCTGTTGACCTGCATCATAATCCCCTAAGCTTCACCAGCAGTGATCCAAGAGTGCAGACGCAGGAGTAAGCTCCCAGCATTGCCAGGTGTGACCCAATAAACAAAAAATAAAATTGAAACACTAAATATAGAGTTTCCAAACTATCTAATAATTACACTCCTGAGTATCTATTCATAGCACACACCAAAAAAAATAACTCAAAATATATGCATATTTATGTTCTTACAGCACTATTACAATAGACTAGATCTGGAAACAATGCAAGTTCCCAACAATGGGTGAATGATTAAAGAAAGTTTAGACTATGTATACAATGGAACACTATTTAGCTATAAGAAAAGATGAAATATTTCCATTTGCTGAAACCTGAAGCACTGCTGTGTGTGGTCCAAAAATCAGAAAAAAAAAACACTGTATCACTGTCTTCCCGTTCATCATCGATTTGCTCGAGCGGGTACCAGTAATATCTCCATATGTCCTGTCCCATGCAAGTAGAGCCCAAGGGCACCTGCTTGCTCCAGGAACAAAAGAGCCTCAAACCATTCCATCAGGTCATAGGAATGAGGTCTATAATTGTTACTGGTATTTGGCATATCAAATACGATACGGGTAGCTTGCCAGACTCTGCCGTGAGGGTAGTATACTCTTGTAGTCATCTCAAAAATCCAGCATTTATTGATGAAACAGCTGTGTGAGCCGGCTGTGATAGGCTCTTCTGCTGGGTGGAGTTCTGACGATGGGGAAGTCCGGATGTGGAAAATGGAGGCCCTCATGGAGTGTGGGGGTCGTCTGGTTTGTTGTGAGACTCTGCTAGGGTGGCTGGCCAGGGCTAGAAACTGTCATCCCTCCTGGGTGCCTCATGAGTGGCTGGGCACAGGGAGAACCAGTAGCAGCTCTGCCTCATGTCTGTCAGTCTCTGGATCAGCATACCTGAGCCGGGTTAAAAAGACTGCTGCACCCCTCTCCATTTTGTCGAGCTTGGTGGCCCCGCCCAGGAGCTGCCTGGGGACCATCGGCCATAACATGAAGAGGCTCACAAGCGGCTGGGGAGCCTGGAACTTGGCTCACCCCGGGCCCAGCTGAATAGGGGACCCCCAGGAGGGCAGATGGGTTTTGGGAGTGGGCCCGTCACCTCTGGGGGTCCCGGAAGCAGCCAGATGAGACTCGCCCATCACACTAGCCACCATTTTCGCTGTCCGGACGCTGGGAAACTGCCTCACGACCAGATTAACAGAGCAAAACCAGTTCGATCCCAGGTCGCTCAGCCGCAAGTGGCGCGCCGGTCCATTAAAATAGTGGAAACAGTAATGACTTTTAATGTACTGCATGCCACGAAGAGCAGGAAAGTTTGGCAGGAGGGAGAGATAAAGAGGAGAGAAATGACATACAGAACCCACCAAGTAGTTGAGGTGTGGGAGGGGGAGGGAGGTGGGGACATTGGTGATGGGAGATGGGTTTGGGTGGAGGGATGGGTGTTGGAACACTGTAGAACCAAAACTCTACATGAGCATCTTTCAATTGTATGTCTAAAATGGTGTAATAATATTTGGTGGGGAAATATAAAAAAAGAAATTAAAAAAATAATACTGCTCAGAATGGCTCTACCAATTCATGCCTTATTCTTTTTGAAGCTTTCCGTTCAGAGGTTGCTTCTTATTTCCCTACTATAACTCTGAGATTGCAGTTTATTTGGAAAGAAATGAAACATAATCAATAGCCAATCTCTCCTTCCGTAAAAAAAAAAAAAAAAAGACTGTTGCAGGGTGTATTTTCTTTCTTCACACAGAAAAAAAATAGCCACTTAAAAATAGACTCTCAGACCAAAGGAGTAGAATTTAGAGCCTTGAGATAAATCCTCAGATCATAGATGGAATTGTATAAGAATGTCAGTTAACATGGGAGGTGGGAAATGTAGACTGGTAGAAGGATGAGTTGTTGAATGACAGGTCTAAGCTAGCTTGGGAGCTTTGCTGTTTTATCCACTCACAGCTTAATCTATTTACATGTTCTTAAGCCAGGGTTCATATACTAATGAGATCTCACTTCTATGTAAATACTGATGGAGGGTGTGGCAGTTACAGAAGTCACCTTGACTCTGAACTTCTGACTTATTATTATATATCTACTAAGATTTCTATGTTATCTAGATTGAGAACAGCTCCTCTTTAGACCCACTGGACCCAGCGTGAGACAGTTAGAATTTACCAGGAGACTACCACCCTGGCTACACTGAGACTACCATTTAAGATTATAGGAAGGATCATGCTAGTTTGCTCTCAAGAAGGTGAGACACTTTCAGTATATGGAGAACAAGATACTCAGAATCACTCTGGTGCAGATAATAAATAAGAAGGACCTTGTGGGTACCATCTAGATTACATGAAGCCCATGAAATTAAGATGTATTATTTTAAACCAGGTCCCTCTCTCTCTCTAGTGTTTTATATCAGAAGAAGGGATTAATCCTTGGCGTAATCCTTTGTTTAGATCTGTAGTAGGGTGTGGCACCACTCTTCTACACTCTTCTACTATCTAGAAGCTCTTTAGAGTTCTTCATTGACAACCCTCCCTGAAGTTAGTATTACTTATGTGTATATAAGGGGACTGACTTGAGGTACTGCCCTCCTCTTTGGTAGGACTCCTCTCTTTGGTGGGACTCCTTTCTGGTAGGACCCTCTTTGGTATGACTCCTCTCTGGTGGGATTCTCTTTGGTAGGAGACTTGGACCCTTGTGTATTGTCTAAGTTCTGATCAGAGCTAGAGATCTTCAGTTATATTGCATTGTGGTGCTAGAGCCTTTTTGGAACTGTGCAGGACTCATGAGTTTTTATCCATTCCCCAGAGACCTCAGAGGTAAAAGAGAACTTCTGTCCTGATACTGTTGGGGACCCCAGCATCTTCCTGACAATGAGTGTTGGACTATTGTAGGACTAAAACCCAAACATGAACAGCTTTGTGATAGTCTATCTCATGGTAATTCAATAAAAAAATGAAAAAGAAAATACAAGATAAAAAAGAAAGATAGAAAGACAGAAAAAAAAAAAGAGGGAGAGAGAGAGAGAAAGAAAGAAAGAAAGAAAGAAAGAAAGAAAGAAAGAAAGAAAGAAAGAAAGAAAGAAAGAAAGAAAGAAAGAAAGAAAGAAAGAAAGAAAAGAAAGAAAGAAAGAAAGAAAGAAAGAAAGAAAGAAAGAAAGAAAGAAAGAAAGAAAGAAAGAAAGAAAGAAAGAAAGAAAGAAAGAAAGAAAGAAAGAAAGAAAGAAAGAAAAAGAAAGATAGGAGGGAGGGAAGGAGGGAGGGAGGGAAGGAGGGAGGGAAGGAAGGAAGGAAGGAAGGATGGAGAGAGGGAGGGAGGGAGGGAAGGAAGGATGGAGAGAGGGAGGGAGGGAAGGAAGGAAAGAAGGAGTGAAGGAGGAAAAGAGGAAAAAGAAAATATCACTGCCATGGGTAAAAATAGAATGTCAGAGTTAAGTAGGGCCTGAGCACTAGAACAGTGGCATTCAGCTGATCTGGGTTCTATTCCTGGGATCCCATATGGTCCTCCAAGCCCACCAGGCATAATGCCTGAGTTCATCAGGAATAACCCCTGAGCATTGCTGGATGGTCTCCCCACCCCCACAAGAAAAAATAAATGAAAACACCAGAAAATAAATGTTCACTTGTATCACTTGTCTTCCCGTTGTTCATCGATTTGCTCCAGCAGGCACAGTAACATTTCCATCTCCATATAGATGGAGATGTTGGGCTTACATGCTAGTGTAGCCCAAGGGCATTTGCTCACTCCAGGAACATAAAGATCCTCAAACCATTCCATCAGTTCGTGGAAATGAGGTCTATAATTGTTACTGGTATTTGGCATATCAAATACGACACAGGCTTGTAAGGCTCTGCCATCCAGGTGGAATACTCTTGTAGTCACCTATCATCTCATGCATTTATTGATGAGCTGCTTGGCCACTGGGCTTGTGATCAGTTCTTCTGCTGGGTGGAGCTCTGACGAGCTGGGGAGTCCGGATGTGAAAAATGGTGGCCCTCATGGTGTGGGTGTTCCTCTGGCTTCTGTCTCTTAACAAAAGGAAAACCCGGGGCAGGAGCAATAGTACAGCAGGGTAGAGCACGCGGCCTATCTGAGTTCGATTCTCGCACCACCAGGAAATCTCTGAGCATCACCAGATATGACCCAAAAAGGAAAAAAAAAAAAGAAAAAGGAAAACCCAATATAAAGCTTAGTAAATTAGAGAATATATATACTCTAATATAGAAAGAAGAACTATAGGTTGACAAAGGACTGGAAGGGCATGATTTGCCCAAGTTTGATCTCCACAGTACTACTTCTGCACTGCACTCAGGAATCACTCCTGGTGGTGCTCGAGGAACTATATGGGATGCCGGGGATTGAACCCGGGCCGGCCGCGTGCAAGGTAAATGCCCTACCTGTTGAGCTATCGCTCTGGCCCCATCCACAGTACTACTTCTGGATATGATGTCACCCCCTCCCCACCACCCGCCCCCAATTTTCTAATTTAAAAAAAGCTCTTGTTTTGTTTTGTTTTGCTTTGCTTTGTTTGGGGCACAGGAGTGCTCAGGGCTTATTCCTGGTTCTGCACTCAAGAATCACTCCTGTGGGACCAGAGCAATAGTACAGTGGGTAGAGAGTTTTCCTTGCACGCCACCGACCCGGGATCCCCGTGATACCGGGATACCCAGCATCCCATATGGTCCCCCAAGCACCACCAGGAGTAATTTCTGAATGCAGAGTCAGGAATTACTAAGTATTGCTGGGTGTGAGATCCCAACCCCCCCCAATAAAAAAGAACCACTCAAATCACTCCTGCAAGGCTTGGGGATCTTTTTTTTAAACCTCGATCACTAGTCTATAGCAGTGTTTGTCAGATCTCTGTCTCTAGTTACTTTTTACTGCCATGTTTTAATTAAGTCCAAATTTGATTTAATTTGTATTACAGAAAAGTTGCAACTGTAATACAATGGATTATGTATTCTTTACTCAGGTTTATCAGTAATTTTTCTACATTTTCTCCCATTTTGTTCTGAACTATTTATTTTTTCTTTTTTATTAAATATTTTATTATACCACGGTTAGATATACAATTACAACATTGTTCCTGTTTAGAGGTTTCCGTCACATAGTGTTCCAGCACCCCGCCCTCCACCAGTGCCCATTTCCCACCACCAATGTCCCCAATTCCCTCCCCCTCCCATAGCCTGCCTAAATGGCAGGTTCTTTATCTCTTTTCTCTCTCCCTCTCTCTCTTTTCCTTCTCTTACACATTGTGGATAGCACTGCCTACACTTAGAGACCATCATGCATTTTTTTTTGCCTGTATTTAATGCTCAGTTCTAGGTTGGTATTAGCCCTTTCGACATTTATTCACACCCACCCTGAAGCAGTTTTTTCCTCATTCCAGCCCAGATAAGCTGGTCCAGAGACTCTCAGATATGGGGCAGAGCTGTTCCTTGCTCTCCCTGTGCCCAGCCGTTCATGAGGCAGTCGGGAGGCATGGCGGGTTCTAGCCCTGGCCCACCACCCCGGCAGAGCCTCACAACAAGCCAGACGACCCCCCACTCCGCGGGCGCCACCATTTTCCACATTTGGACTTCCCTCTAATCAGAAATGCTTTATTTGGAGGTGTTTAAAAGAGTATGCCTCCCGCACGGCAAGCCTGGCAAGCTACTCGTGTTGTATTTGATATGCCAAATACCAGTTTGAGGCTCTTTATGTTCCTGTAGCAAGCCGATGCCCTTGGCTCTACTGGCATGAGACAGGACATATGGAGATATTACTGGTGCCCGCTCTAGCAAATAGATGATGAACGGGAAGATCGCGATCGTGATCGTGATCGCCCCTTCTCTGTCTTACCTAACCTCTGATTCCCACACATTTGCAGTAATTTCCACTTTTGGTAAGACCTCCTGATCCACGCTTTCGCCTGACATTGGATTTTGGTGTCATAATATGTATATATATTTATGGCATGCAAATAAATGCAGTCATTCTATATCTCTCTCTTTCCTTCTGACTAATTTCACTCAACATGATCCTTTCTATGTCCATCCATTTATAGGCAAATTTCATAACTTCATTTTTCCTAAAGGCTGCATAGTATTCCATTGTGTAGATGTACCACAGTTTCTTTATCCAGTCATCAGTTCTCGGGCATACTGGTTGTTTCCAGGTTCTGGCTCTTGTGAATAGTGCTGCTATGAAAATAAAAGTGTGGATTGTGTTTCCGCTGTGTGTTTTGGCCTCCCAGGGTATATTCCCAGGAGTGGTATGACTGGGTCAAAGGGAGCTCAATTTCTAGTCTTCGGAGGAATGTGCATATTGTTTTTGAGAAAGGTTGTAAAAGTCGACATTCCCACCAACAATGTATGAGAGTCCCCTTTTCCAGTCTTGGGGGAATCTTATGTGATGCTGGGGATCGAACCCAGTAACCACTACACTAGTGTGCCAGTCCTTCAAAAATATTCTTTTCTAAATAAGCTGATCAGTTAAAAGAAGCAAAACACAGCCATAGTTAGCTCAATGGGCTAGATGCATATTTGCCTATAGGAGACCCAACACTGCCTGGTCCCTGAGCACAGAGCTGAAAGGTACCTCCAGAACTGCCAGATGTGTTCCTCAAGAAAAAAAGAAGCAGGGGCCAGAGCGATAGCCCAGCGGGTAGGGCGTTTGCCTTGCACGCGGCCAGCCCATGCCAGCCCAGGTTCGATCCCCGCATCCCATAGTGTCCCCCGAGCACTGCCAGGAGTAATTCCTGAGTGTAGAGCCAGGAGAAACCCCTGAGCATCGCCGGTGTGACCCAAAAACGCAAATAAAAAAGGAAAAAAAAGAAGCAAAGTGTAAGTGACTTATCACAGAAGAGGACATTCAAATAATAATAAACATAAAAGGTAAACCATTAATAATCAGAAAATGACAATTAAATGTCATTAAGATCAATTTTGTTTGGGGGCCACACCCAGTGGTATTCAGGGCTTACTCCTGCATCTGTGCTCAGCAGTCACTCCTGGCCATGTTCAGTGGACCATGTGGTGTTGGAGGACAGGTTTAGCTATTCTGGGAGCTTTGTTGTTTTGCCCACTCCCAGCTCAATCTATTTAAGCCAAGGTTCATTCTAATGAGACCTCTCTTCTATGTAAACACAGCTAGAGGGTGTGGCAGTTACAGAAGTCACCTTGATTGAATAACTTCTGACTTATACATCTACTTAGACTTCTATGTTTTCTAGATTGGGCACAGCTCCTCTTTATACCCACTGCACCCAGCGTGGGACAGTTAGAATTTACCAGGAGACTACAACCCTGGCTACGTTGAGACTATAGGAAGACTATAGAAAAGGATCATACTAGTTTGCTTTAAGCAGGCGAGTATGACCCTTTCAGTACACGAGAGAAAAGATACTCAGAATCACCCTGGCGCAGATAATAATAAGAAGGACCTTGTGGGTACCATCTAGATTACATGAAGCTCATGAAATTAAGATGTATTACTTTATATCAGCCCCCCTCTCTCCAGTGTTTTACATAAGGGGTAATCTCGGGATTAGTCCTTGGCATAATGTGCCACTCTCGAGAACATCATGCGACAATTAGAATGGGAAGGAATGGGAGTGAAGATAGATGGTCAGCAACTACACCACCTCCGCTTCGCTGATGACACATTCCAATCACACCAAACATTAGCCAAGCGGCACAAATGCTGGCTGACTTCGACCAAGAATGTGGAAAGATAGGTCTACAGCTGAATCTCAACAATACTATGTTCATGAAAAATGAACTAGTTCCAGAGGCCCCATTCACTCTCAATGGAATAAACGTCTCTGAATGCAGCAGTTATTTGTACCTAGGTCGAGAAATCAACATGATGAGCGACCTAAAACCTGAGCTGCACACGAGGAAGAGAGTGGCATGGAATGCCTTCAAAGGCATCGAAGAAATAGGTAAAAGGACAAAGAACCTCCTGCTGGGGCACATCTCTTTGACTCCACCTTTCTCCCTGCATTAACATACGCCTCAGAGACCTGGGCCCTACGAAAGCAGGATGAGAATGCTATTCGGGTCTCCCCAGAGAGGAATCAAAAGAGCTATGCTTGGAATATCACGCCTCACTCAAGTGAGAGAAGGAATCCGGAGTTCTGACCTCCGTCGCTATTCCAGAATCAGGGATGCTGTCTCATTTGCCAAGGCATCGAAAATCAGATGGGCTGGACATGTAATGCGATTTGGAGACAACCGCTGGACTAGAGCCGTTACCGACTGGATCCCATGGGATGTCAAAAGATCAGTGGCCGCCCACCTACAAGATGGTCAGACTTCCTTGTCAAGACCCTGAAGGAACGGTTTGAGGCTCTTCATATTCCTGAATCAACCAGATGCCGTTGGGCTACATTGGCACGTGATAGGGTCTAATGGAAATGTTACTGGCGCCCGCTCAAGCAAATGGATATCGGGATTCAAGTGATCAAGTGATCAAGTGATACCTGCAATAGGGTGTGGCACTACACTCTGTTTAGAGTTCTTTGTTGACATGACCCTCCCGGTTGGATTACTTTGGTGTATATAAGGGGACTGACTTGAGGCCCCTTCACTTTGGGCCTTTAGCTTTCGGCTTTGGGCTCCTGTGACTTTTTGGCCCTCGGCCCTTTGCTTTTGGCTTTTTGCTCTTTGGCCTTTTGCTCCTTCTTCTGGGTAGGACTCATCTCGGGTGAGATCCTCTCTCTTTGGTGGGAGACTTAGGCTCTTTTGTATCGTCTAAGTTCGGACCAGAGCTAGAGTTTTTCATTATATTGGAGTGCTGTGGAAGAGCTTTTGTACTATTAAAAGCCTTTTTTGGAACTGCGCCGGGACGTGTGAATTTTCATCTGTTCTCCCGGCGTCCTCGGAGGTAGAAGAGAGCTTCTGTCCTGACACTGTCGGGGACCCCCGGCGGCATCCCCGACAATGTGGGGTGCTGGGAACTGAACCAAGACTGGTATCAAGCAAAGCAAACTCTCTACTTGCTGTACTATCACTAGGCCCCCACCCCAATTTTTTGTTTTGAGAGCCCATACCCAGGGGTGTTCAGGGTTTACTCCTGGTTTTGCACTCAAGGATCACAAGACATAGCCTCACTCTTAGGGAAAGCCCAAGGAATAGAGATTGCAGTCCAAGGCGTGTTAAAGAGAAAGGAGTTTATTTGCACAGACCAAGGTTCAGGTCATCCTAGCAACTCTCAGTCAGAAAGAAAGGGTCCACTCAGCTTTTATGTGTTCAGGTGCGGAGTTTATTTATTTATTTATTTATTTATTTTTGCTTTTTTGGTCACACCCAGAGATGCTCAGGGATTACTCCTGGCCATGCACTCAAGAATTACTCCTGCTTGGGAGACCATATGGGATATCGGGGATCAAACCCTCGCGTGCAAGGCAAATGCCCTACCCGCTGGACTATTGCTCCGGCCCCCAGGTGCAGAGTTTTTACAAGTTTATTTGCAGTTAGGGTGATGCAGTTTTCAAAGAACTGTTTTTGCCCTGGAGGTCTTGGTCTGGTGATTGGTCTCTCTGTGCACACAATTCATCATCACATCCCTTCACAAGTCCCCACGCTGCTAAATTTCCACCAGTTTCCCTCACATTACCTGCTGCACTAGTTCTCCAGCCCTTATAATAAATTCTTCTTCTTTTTTTTTTTTTTTTTTGCTTTTTGGGTCTCACCCGGGACGCTCAGGGGTTACTCTTGGCTCTGCACTCAGGAATTACTCCTGGCGGTGCTCAGAGGACCATATGGGATGCCAGGGATCGAACCTGGGCTGGCACGGCCAGCCGCGCAAGGCAAACGCCCCTACCCGCTGGGCTATCGCTCTGGTCCCTAGAATAAATTCTTAAACTTGCTTCAGATTGTGTTTCTTTGCCTTATTGATATATAACATGATCGTTATCATACCACAAAAAGTTATAGGTTGATACATTCTGACTTTAATTATTACTGCAAAACTGATATTCAAAACTGAATGTGTATCAGATGATTAGAAAACTATATATTGTAATCTTTTTTTGTCTTCAAAAAGGCACCCACTTCTTTACCCTGCATTTGAAACTTTGCTTTCATTAATTGAGATAGTAGCTGATTTGCATGTTAAAACAGGTAATTATATATAAACCTGTGCTATTATTAAAATGGTGTTTGGGGTGGGGCCAGAGCGATAGCCCAGCGGGTAGGGCGTTTGCCTTGCACGTGGCCGGCCCATGCCGGCTCGGGTTCGATCCCTGGCATCCCATATGGTCCCCCGAGCACCGCCAGGAGTAATTCCTGAGTGCAGAGCCAGGAGTAACCCCTGAGTGTCGCTGGGTGTGACCCAAAAAGCAAAAAAAAAAAAAAAAAAAAAAAGGTGTTTGGGGGCTGGAGCGATAGTCCAGCAGGTAGGGCATTTGCCTTGCATGCGGCTGGCGCGCCGGCCCATGTTGAATCCCCCGGCATCCCATATGGTCCCCGAGCACCGCCAGGGAGTAATTCCTGAGTGCAGAGTCAGGAGAAACCCCTGAGCATTGCCGGTATGACCCAAAAAAAAAAAAAAAAAAAAGGTTTTTGGGGGGCTTTTTTTTTTTAAGTTTACTCAACATATTTATTTATTTATTTATTTTTTGCTTTTTGGGTCACACCCGGCAATGCTCAGGAGTTTCTCCTGGCTCTGCACTCAGGAATTACTCCTGGCGGTGCTCGGGGATCATTTGGGATGCCGGGATCGAACCCGGGCCAGCATGGGCGGCGGCGTGCAAGGCAAACGCCCTACCCGCTGGGCTATCCCGCCCCCTTGGGGGGGCTTTTTTGAGGAGGGGATGTCACAATGCTCTGGGGTTACTCCTGGCTCTGCACTCAAGAATCACTACTGGCAGTGCGGGAGGGACCATACAGAATGCCGGAATTGAAACCAGGTAGGCCATGTGCAAGGCAAATGCCCTACGCTCTGTACTATCACTCCAGCCCCTATGTTAAAATGTTTATGTCAAAATGCCAGGTGATAAGAGAAGTCGCATTTTCAAGATGGAGTCTCACAAGGGTATACCCCAGGCTCCCTCCAGCCACGTACCCTTGACAACATGCTGTTTGTACTTTTACCAAACTTCTTTCTTATCCTTCAGATTTCCATTCTGAAGACCTCTTTATCTATAGGAGGTCTTACCCTGCCAGATTCATATGTTACATACTTTCTAGAGGCATTCATTTCCCTAGAGTATTTCTGGAGGTTTGCAGTCATTCAGGAGAACAAACTAATGGCAGGAAGGCGAGCAGAGTCCAGATCTGTTCTTTTCTTTATTGTCTGTATCTTTCCCCTAACAAGTACCTTGCGTAAAGCAGTTGCTTGAAGTGGGGAGAGAGAACACTGGAGACCAGTCAATTCTTTTACACAATGCCAAGGGTCAATGCTCTGTAGCCAGGAATAGCCTTTGAGCACTGCTGGGCAAGACTTAACTTCTCCACTCTTTGGAAAAGTGATTAAAGTCACACACCAGGTGGTTAAAATTACACACTTTGTCTGTAATCTGATAGTGAAGAGAAGTGCACCTTAAGGTAAGTCAAAGGGGGGCCGGAGGCGATAGCCCAGCAGGTAGGGCATTTGCCTTGCATGCGGCTGGCCTCTGCCTGCCTGGGTTCGATCCCCGGCATCCCATATGGTCCCCTGAGCACCGCCAGGAGTAATTCCTGAGTGCAGAGCCAGGAGTAGCCCCTGAGCACCGCCAGGAGTAATTCCTGAGTGCAGAGCCAGGAGTAGCCCCTGAGCATTGCCGAGTGTGACCCAAAAAAAGGCAAAAAAAAAAAAAGGTAAGTCAAAGGTTAGCCAGAATTTGTTTCTTTTGCTCACAGCAAAAGACCCCCAAGTATTGTATTTTCTGACCTCTTTTACATTAATCAGATATATAACACTAAGGATTAAGGGTGCAATTAATGCTCAAGTCTAGGAATTAATGCTGCAAACTTCAGAATTGCAGCTAAAGGAATATGCTGTATTTAATCATCACAAAAGCTCAAACCAAGTGGTGGGTTCCGCCTGTTTTGAATTGACCCAGTCAAGGCTTTATCCAGCTACCCACAGTGTTTCTCTTACATCTCCAAAACCTCGCTCATGGTCCATAACCAGGCTGAGAATAGTAGTTTCTTTCATGCCCAAGACTCAAATATTGAAAACACATTTTAAAAAAACTTTTTTAAAAAAAGATATATTTTCAAAAATTGAAGCAGTTTTCCTGCTTCTTTGTATGTATGGTAATCTTCGCTTAAAGACCAGACATTATACATTTACCATTATTTTTAAGCTTCCTTTTGGGATGCAGTTATGTAACTTAGAAAGAGTTTGATCCCTTTTTGGGTATAGCTTCTGTGATTTGTAAGATAGGTTCATATCACTATTCAGTCTAGGCATGGATAATAATTTCCCAATACTGTTGATACTGGTGGACCCCTGGGGTGACTTATGTGAAGTGGACAGGAAAGAGACAGCCACTTTCTCCCAATCTACCTCTGCCACTCCAAGACCAGGTGGGCCATTGCTTCAACCTCGAAATGAGAGTTGCTCTATTTCTTTCAGCGGGTTATCTCTATTCTGATTAAGATTAGCTTTTACTGTATTTATGATGTATTCTTAATGAACCTAATATAATTAGAAAATGTCTCTAAGTCCCCAGGAAGAGAGTCATAGCTTTCTACAATTTTATATCTTCTACTTTAACTGTTTGAGACAATAATTTCCAGCTAAAATAAACTTTCTCTGTGAACATGTCCCATTATGTTATTGTTGCATAGAATATGGAACTGCACTGCCATCTGCTGTGCCAAGTTTTGTTGAAAAATTATGGACATAAATTGGGTTTCATCAAGGCAGAGTTTGCATATGAAAAGTCAGTGTCACATTAGTTTATGTAAAATAAGTTCAGGGGAAAATATATGCTTGCAGTTATACAGTTCAAATTGTATTGGCAGGAAGGGAGGATAAGTGTGCATATATGTGTGTGCTTTTCCGTGCTATTAAAAATAAGAATATTTTAAAATGTGTTCAATAAGAAACATTATGAAGTGTTTCTTATTAAAACATTATATAATAAAACATTATAAAATATTATTACCATAATACTCTATATTAGTTTCCCTGATCTAATTGTCTACCACTCACTTTAGGAAATTATTCTCCAAAATCAAATTTATCTAGCAGAAAAATAGTGCAGGTGTAGGGCATTGCTTGTTACCCAATAGGGTCCTCCCAAGCTCCACCAGGAGTGATCCCTGAGCTCAGAGCCACTGAGCAGTTACAGGTGTGGCTCCAAAACAGCAACAAAAAATCAGGTTTATCATTGGGAATGTTTTTATTTTTTTTATTTTTTTTGTATATTCAATGGTGATTTTTAATCTGCCATTAACATTTCCCACACTTAGTAAAACACTGGTATCTATTTATATCCTATTAATGAATGCAGTCATTCTATATTTGTTCTTTTCCTTCTGACTAATTTCACTCAGCATGATAGTCTCCATGTCCATCCATTTGCAGGTAAATTTCATAATTTCATCTTTTCTGACAGCCGCATAGTATTCCATAGTGTAGATGAACCACAGTTTCTTTAGCCAGTTCTCTGTTCTCGGGCATTTAGGTTGTTTCCAGATTCTAGCTATAGTGAATAGCGCAGAGATGAATAAAGAAGTACAGATAGTGCTTCTGCTATGCGTTTTCCGGTCTCTCGGGTATATTCCCAGGAGTGCTATTGCTGGATCAAATGGGAGCTCAATATCTAGTTTTCGGAGGAATGCCCATATTGTTTTCCAAAAGGGCTGGACCAGTCGGCACTCCCACCAACAGTGGATCAGAGTCCCTTTTTCCCCATATCCAAGCCAGCACCGGTTGTTCTTGCTGTTTTGGATGTGTGCCAGTCTCTGTGGTGTGAGATGGTACCTCATTGTTGTTTTGATTTGCATCTCCCTGATGATTAAAGATGAAGAGCACTTTTTCATATGCATTTTGGCCATTCGAATTTCTTCTTTTTTGGAAGCTTCTGTTCATTTCTTCTCCCCATTTTTTGATGGGGTTGGCTGTTTTTTTCTTGTGAAGGGCTACCAGTGCCTGATATATCCTGGATATTAACCCCTTGTCAGATGGGTATTGGGTGAATATCCTTTCCCACTCTGTGGATTGTCTTTGTATCTTGGTCACCGTTTCTTTTGAGGTGCAGAAGCTTTTTAGTTTTATATAATCCCATTTGTTTATCTTTGCTTCCATTTGCTTGGTCAGTGGTGTGTCGTCTTTAAAGATACTTTTCGTTTCAATGTCGTAGAGCTTTTCTCCTATGTTTTCTTCGATGTACCTTATAGATTCGTGTCTGATGTTGAGATCTAGAATCCATTTTGATCTGACTTTTGTGCATGGCGTTAGAAGGAGGTCTAAGTTCATTTTTTTACATGTAGCTGCCCAGTTTTCCCAGCACCATTTGTTGAAGAGGCTTTCTTTGCTCCACTTAATATTTTTTGCTCCTTTATCGAAGATTAAGTGGTTGTATATTTGAGAGTGTGTTTCAGGATACTCAGTTCTATTCCATAGGTCTACAGGTCTGTCTCTATACCAATACCACACTGTCTTAATTACAACTGCTCTGTAGTAGAGCTTGAGGTTGGGGAAAGTGATACCTCCCATCTTCTTTTTCCCAAGGATTGCTTTAGCTATTCGTGGAGTTTTATTATTCCATATAAATTTCAGGAGTGTTTGTTCAATTTCTTTGAAGAACATCATGGGTATCTTTATAGGGACCACATTGAATCTGTATAAAGCTCTAGGGAGTATTACCATTTTGATAATGTTAATCCTTCCAATCCATGAGCAGGGAATGTGTCTCCATTTCCTCAGGTCTTCTTTTATTTCCTGAAGTAACTTTTTTGTAGTTTTCTTTGTAGAGATCCTTTACATTCTTTGTCAAACTG
Source organism: Cryptotis parvus (assembly GCA_021461705.1). Lineage (NCBI taxonomy): Eukaryota > Metazoa > Chordata > Mammalia > Eulipotyphla > Soricidae > Cryptotis > Cryptotis parvus. The sequence continues at coordinate 166,947 of JAJIBD010000930.1, read as the reverse complement.
ATTCCTAGGTATTTGATTTTCTGCGGTGCAATTGTGAATGGGATAGTTTCTTTAATGTCCCTTTCTTCTCTTTCGCTGTTTGCATATAGGAAGGCCATTGACTTTTGGGTATTGATTTTGTACCCTGCTACTCTGCTATAGGAATGCATTATTTCTAGGAGCCTCTTGGTAGAGAGTTTCGGGTTTTCCAGGTATAATATCATGTCATCTGCAAATAGTGATAACTTGGCTTCTTCCCTTCCTATCTGGATGCCCTTAATGTCTTTTTCTTCCCTGATTGCTATGGCAAGTACTTCCAGTACTATATTGAATAGAAGTGGTGAGAGTGGGCAGCCTTGTCTTGTCCCTGATCTTAAGGGGAAGGCTTTCAGTTTTTCCCCCATTGAGAATGATGCTCGCTGTGAGCTTGTAGTAGATGGCCTGGATTATCTTGAGGAAGGTTCCTTCAATCCCCATTTTACGGAGAGCTTTCATCATGAACGGGTGCTGAATCTTGTCAAATGCCTTCTCTGCATCTATTGATATGATCATATGGTTTTTATTTTTCTTTTGTTGATATGATGTATTATGTTGATTGACTTGTGGATGTTGAACCATCCTTGCATTCCCGGGATGAATCCCACTTGGTCATGGTGTATACTCTTTTTGATGACTCTTTGGATTCTATTTGCTAGTATTTTGTTGAAGATCTTAGCATCTGTATTCATCAGGGAGATTGGTCTGTAGTTTTCCTTTTTGTGGCATCTTTGTCTGCTTTGGGTATCAGGGTGATATGTGCCTCATAAAAGCTATCAGGGTGATATGTGCCTCATAAAAACATTGGGAATGTTTTTAATAGACACAAACTTAACTTTACTTTTATGTGCTTCATTAAAGTTTTTCAGTAAAGAAATTTCTGAATCAGTGACTATAGCCTGTGCAGTTAGTGAGGAGATTTCTATTCTGATTGGCTGGTTTCTTGTATTAAGACAAAGTTTTCCAAATATTCAGACTCGGAGATTCCCAGTTAACTTGGTGCTTATGGTCAATTCTTTTTTTAGTATGTGTGGGTCAGGGAGGTCAGGGGAAGGATTGAGACCCACACACACATATTCTGGTGGGGAGGTGTCTCTCTTAGCCAAGCCAGGAGATCAAACCCAGCTCAGCCTTACCTGTTCGGGAGCCGCAGGGGTTCCCAACAGTACCAGAACAGAAGTTCTCTTCTATCTCTGAGGCCGCCAGGAAATGAATGAAAACTCACAAGTCTGGCACAGTTCCAAAAAAGCTTTTAATAGTACAAAAGCTCTGATTGTCCATCATGCAGAAACTCAGACACATGGGGGAGAGCTGCCATCCAGCTCTCCCCTAGCCCAGCTGACCATGAGGCTCCCAGGAGGCAAGATGGGTTTTGGAACTGGCCCATCACCTCAGTAGGGACTCAGAAGCAGCCAGATAAAACTCGCTCACCATAATAGCCACCATTTTCGTGGTCCGGACTCCACAGCTCATCAGAGCCCCACCCAAGAGAGACACTGATCTCAAGCCTGGCTCAGTAGAGCAGCCAAGTTCAAGCCCAGGTAGATGGTTCTCAGAGGCGGAATTCACTGGGCATTTGTGGAGATGAAGGGTTCCCAATCCCCTCTCTGTCCCATCCGAGAGGCCTGGTGGCCCTGCCCACAAACTGCCTCAGGGCTACTGACCATCATGTAGAGACTCAGACACATGGGGGAGAGCTGCCATCTGGCTGTCCCTGAATTGCACAGCCACTTGCGGCAGCACAGTCCATCAAACTAGTGGAACCAATCATGTTCTCGAAACTCAGAAGGTAAATTCAAGAACAGAAGTCAGAGGACCTCGCACAACACAACCACAGTCACCCTCTGTTCTGGACTCCACAGCCCGACCCAAGAGAGAATCCTAATTCAATTCAGGCATGTGGGACTTGGCAACTACACCAACCAGGTTTTCAGGGATTCTGGACTGGGTGACCTCCCTCCACCTCGGCTCCCTCCACAAGGGCCTGGCAGCCCCTCCCAGAACTGCTGCTGGTGCTCTCAGCTGAACGCCAGGTATTCTGGTGCAGGGCAGAGTGTCTGCCTGCCTGCCCTGTGCTAGACTGATGGACGTCTTGGGGTGGTGGCAGGTTCTGCTCCTTGGCTTGTTCTCTGCCAGGCTCCCAGAAGTCAGAAAACCTCATACAACACAACCACAAGTCATCCTCTGGTCAAGACTCCACAGCTGGACACAGCCCAATCCCCATGGGGCACGGACAACTGTGTGATAGCTCAAAACCTGACATACCACAAATGTGTGGGAGTCAGAGGCTAGGTAAGACAGAAAAGTGTGCTGATAATCATTGAAAATGATGATACCATCCGAGAACTGAGCATTGAATATAGGCAAAAAGATACACATGATAACCTCTAAATGTATGTATTACAATCCACAATGTGTAAGAAAGGGATGAGAAGGAGAGAGAAAGAGAGAAAGGAAATAAAGAACCTACCATGGAGGCAGGCTGGGGGAATGGGGAAGGAAGTGGGGACATTGGTGGTGGGAAATGGGCATGAATGGAGTGATGGGTGTTGGAACATTGTAGAACCAAAACTCAAATATGAACATCTTGTAATTATATATCTCATGGTGGTGTAATAAAATATTAAAAAAAAAAAAAAGCTCTACCACCGCAATCCAATTTAATGGAATCCAATTTAGCTCTGGTCAGAACTTAGACCATACATGAGGGCCCAAGTCTCCTACCAAAGATCCCACACAGAGAGAGAGAGTCCTACCAAAGATGGTCCTACCAGAAAGGAGTCCCACCAAAGAGAGGATCTCACCTGAGAGCGAGAGCTCTACCAAAAACAGGGGAGAGTACCTCAAGTCATTACCCTTATATAGACCAAAGTAATCCTAACTTCAGGGAAGGTCTTGTCAACAAAGAACCCCTAAACAGCTTCTAGATAGTAGAAAAGTGTAGAAGGGTGGTGCCATACCCTATTATAGGTATAAACAAAGGATTACACCAAGGACTAATCCCTTCTTCCATGAGAGAAGAAAAGGGGGCTGGAGGGGATGGGGGGCTGGTATAAAATAATACATCTTAATTTCATGGGCTTCATGTAATCTAGATGGTACCCACAAGGTCCTTCTTATTTATTATCTGCACCAAGGTGATTGTTCTCCATATACTGAAAGGGTCACACTTGCCTGCTTGAGGGTAAACTAATATGATCCTTCCTGTAATCTTAAATGATAGTTTCAATGTAGCCAGGGTGGTTGTCTCCTGGTAAATTCTGTCTCACGCTGGGTTCAATGGGTCTGAAGAGGAGCTGTGCCCATCTAGATGACATAGAAATCTTAGTAGATGTATATATAATAAGTCAGAAGTTACTCATTTAGAGTCAAGGTGACTTTTGTAACTGCCACACCTTCCATCAGTGTTTACATAGAAGAAAGATCTCATTAGTATATGAACCCTGGCTTAAGAACATGTAAATAGATTAAGCTGTGAGTGGAAAAACACAGAAAAGCTCCCAAGCTAGCTAGGCCTGTCATCCAACACTTACCCTTGTACTTTCTCTTTGGCCTCTTTGTTGTAATTCCTACAAATTCTGGCATTTTTCTTTTTGATATGTCTAAGATAATACATGAAACATGAACTTCTGAGATACCATTATATATTAATATGGGAGAAGGGTAAAAGAAGAAGAGTTTCTTCCAAGTAGAATATCTAAACAAAAACTCAGAAGTAAAATAAATATGTACTTGGAGGGTAAAGTATGTTCTGCCTAGGCGTGATTCTGACTTAGAGGTGTTCAGTCATAATCCCACAGATTATGGAATGGTTTGAGGCTCTTTATGTTCCTGGAGCAAGCAGATGCCCTTGGGCTCTACTAGCATAAGACAGGATATATGGAGATGTTACTGGTGCCCGCTCGAGCAAATCAATGATGAACGGGAAGACAAGTGATACAAGTGATGTACTTGGAGAAAAAATAAATAAATAAATAGATTGATTGATTAATTGGTAAATAAATAAATAAATAGTACTAGAAATAAGGAGGACAGGACTTACTGGATGCTACAAATGACCAGAGTCTGGGAAATCCATTGTGTCATTAACAGGGAGGAAAGAAATCTGACAAGAGTCATGTTAGGGAAGGAAATGGGCCATATGGCACAGACTCAGCTCTTTTTTATAGGGAATCCACACATCCAGAGAACCAGTAGCTGGCAACTGGGCATTTGGTGGTTAAAGTGTTCATTGCAGAACTCAACAATAATCAGGATCTGAGGAGGCCAGAGCTATAGCACGGAGGGGAGGCATTTGCCTTGCATACAGCTGCCCTGGTTTGAGCCCCAGCATCCTATATGATCTCCCAAGCACTGCCAGGAGTAATTCTTGAGTGCAGAGCCAGGAGTATCTCCTGAGCACCACCGGGTGTGACCCAAAAAAGATAAGAAAGATCAGGATCTGAAAACAACCCAAGTGTCCAACAATTGATGAGGGGAAAAGAAGATGTACATATATACACTCGTGAGTAAGAAAACATGAAATCTTGATTTTGGCTGTAGTATGAGTGGAACCAGAGGGGATCACACTAAATAAAATAATTCAAAATAAATAAAATAATTCAGAAGAAGACAGACATATCCATATGATCGCATTCATAGGCAGTGTTTTATAAAAATAAAGCAAGAGAATAAACAATGTCGCAGAAAATAAACCATATATGGTCTCATGGTCCAAGAGTTGAGGAACTGGAATATTGAACACCCTGGTATCTCTTCAAGATTAATTGTAGAGCTAAGAAGTTTATATGCCAGAGGAAGGCAGATTTGGGTGGATACTGGGCCTTCTATCAGGAGGGGGACTCATCCCACTCCCAATCTGAGAAGTCTCCAGAGTTCTCACCCAGAAACTGGGTCTACCTGGGATTATTTAGCTGTGGTGTCTCTCCTGTGAGTTTTTGTTCAGTTGGTTTTGGTTATGGCTTTTTGAACCATATCTGCTATTGTTCGGTGCTCAGGGGTTACTCTTAGTTTTGTGCTCCCAGATGGTGACCAGGAAATCATGCAGTGCTAGAGATTAAACCTACGTCTTGCTCATGCAAAGCATATATTCAGCAATGATAGAGCCATCTATCACTTTAGTTTGGGTGATTGTGTTTTTATGTTTGTATGTATGTGGTAGGATTAGGACAGTGGGATAAGGGATATGGGAATGGTGGGATATGAAAGCTAAGTGAAAAGAGGGGATCCAAAGAAATTTATAGATGTAAAGCAACTTATGATGAATAAGAGCCTCTGCATCTAGCCTGGAGTTGCCTCCTGCAAGTCACTTTGTAGATAGGAGGAGGACAGTTTAAATGTGGCAGTTTATCTGACCATCTATTCTATACTGGCTGGTATAAATATTCTCTCATGCTGCCACAATCATCGTAGGACTAGCGAGATCTTACCGGTATATTTGCCTGACCATGTTGGACTTCTAAGTAATTAGACCAGATAGAAATGCTATATGTGGGGCTGGAGTGATAGCCCAGCGGGTAGGGCATTTGCCTTGCATGCAGCTGGCCTGTGCTGGCCCGGGTTCGATCCCCGGCATCCCATATGGTCCCCTGAGCACCGCCAGGAGTGATTCCTGAGTGCAGAGCCAGGAGTAACCCCTGAGCATCACCGGGTGTGACCCAAAAAAAAAAAAAAAAAAAGCTATTTGCCTCCAAGCAAGCAAGCATGGCTTTCTGATAACTCAAAGCTAATATACAGAACTACCATGAAGTAGAACGAGACTCTTTTGAAGGCTTTGAGAAATATTTAACTGGCTATAGTATATTTTTTGGTACAGATTCTTGCTTTTGTATTCTGAGATACAGCTCATCTCAGAAGCCCCTCCTCTCTACCCTGTAAAGGCATTTCCTAGGAAGATCTTGGCTTGGCAACATTAGCATCTCAAAGGGCCTAGTTAAGGTCCTGGGAGAAATTATCTGAGGGCATTTGACCCTGTTGACTTTCCTTTCCTGTGGGGGTCTGAGTTGCAGGGATATAAAACTAGGCTGCTTCCTCTCTTCTCTCTCTTTTTTGGGCTCTCTCTCAGGCGCCCTCTCCTTTTCCCCCTTTCTGCTGGCGCTGCTTTACAGTCTTCTCTCTGCAGGACCTTAACACATGGTGGCCACCATCTTGGCCTACAAGTGGCCAGGGCCCAGCTGGGAATCCTAAGCTCAGGATTTTTCCTATTTCTGATTTGTCTGCCTGAACCTATGTTAAGTATTTTGAAACTTGGCGGATTCTTGCGTCTTTCTCCATCCCGTCGGCCATCATTCCCCTTGGACAGAAGGGGATCCCTGACCCTGCTCCCAGATTTTGTGCTGGGCACCTCAGCGTTTCCCCACAATAAGTGATCGGGATATTAATACAATCTGGGGACTCGACTTAATTTTCACGCTTTACTAGGAAGGTGGTATGTTCATGGAACAAGTACATGTACTAGTTTAATTACTACTTTAACAAATTACCTAAATTTTATCAAATTACCTAAATTTCTCTGTAAAGTCAGAAATATGATACAGAACTCAGCAGCCTAAAGTGAGGGTATTGACAGTCTACCTCTCTTTTGGAGGCTCTAAGGGAAACCCATTTCCTTTTTTTTTTCTTTTTTTCTGGCTTCTAGAGACCAGGGCCCAGCTGGGAATCCTAAGCTACATTCCTTGTAGCTTGCTACATACATTCCTTGTAGCAAGGACACCTACATTCCTTGTCTCATAGTTCCCCTTTTCCATCTTTAAAGCCTACAGCATAGCGTCTCTTTGACAAGTTTCCAGTGTCATATCTCTTTCTCTGACCCATGTCTGCCTTCCCTTTTGAAATATTCTTTTTTTTGGAGGGATTTGAGATTCCCCTAATAGCTCCAGGGAACCTATGACCCACTCCCAGATAGTTGATCCAGCTGTGCAGGCCCCTGGTTTTTTTTGTGCTCAGGCCTGGCAATGCAGTGCTGGGGGCAGCCAAGGCAATATATACCTAGGCGTGCTCAGGCTGTCATCCAGTGTCAGGAATTGAACTCACTATTACATGAGCTTTTTCCTTGCCATCCCCACCCTTCCACTTTTACTCCTGAAGACTTTTCTTAAGATTTTCTTACTAGCAGGAAGACTGAAGAAGTTTCATGCTAGGAACATCTGGGGTTAGTTAATAATGGAGAAATATCTGTTTGTATGTAACTGTTCCACATGAGATTTTTCTTTAAGGATAAACCTCAGAGATATCCAAATATCTCTGAGGAAGAGAAATAAACCCACTCTGGAAGTAAGTCAATTAACCCTCTCTGACCTCAGATACTTTCATATAAGACATTAGACAAGCTGTCTGAGGTTCTTCTTAGTTGGTAAGTGGACAATTTTAAATTATCCTCAATCTTTCTCCATGCTCTTTTATCAATCATGGCATATCCTTTTCTTCAGTATATGAAATGTAGGTAAATAACTAAGTACATAAATTGTGAGTCCTTGTTACCTTGTTACCTAAAATATTCAGGTGCAGCATTTTTTTTCATTTCCCAGGGTTCATTTTCTATTGGTAAAGCATTGACTTATGGTCATTTAATTAGTTTATTTATTTGATTTTGAGGCCACACCCAGTGCTGTACAGGGCTTCTTCTTGGTTCTGCCCCTAGGGAGCACCCTTGGCAACTTCAGGGTACCGAATTGGTTGCCAGGTTCTAACCCTGGTCAGCCATGTGCAAGGTAAGTGCCTTACTCCTGTACTATCACTCTGGCCCTGTGTTTACATCATTTTAATACTCTTTAGCTGCTTTTGCAGAACTTACATGTGTTCAGACTTTGGGGGAGATGATCAATAAGGGCAGCATGTTCACTTCCCACAGAGATTACACGAGTGGGAGTCAGGGATGGCACACAGGATACTGAATGCTCTGATAGGGGAGTAGAGAGTGTGCCCTGGAAAGAATAAGAATAGGGAGGAGAGGCAGAAGGAGGTGTCTCCCTGGAGGCAGTGACATTTCAAACAGGACCTTAAGGAAATAAATGACATGGAGGAAGGAGTGCTGGGAGGAAGCACTGAGGGAGAAAAAATTTCTCTTAGAGGCAAGGATGTTGTCTAGTTTGGTGATTGCTTTATTCTCTGCATGAAACGATATTTCGAGGTAAATCAGCCTGCAAAGAAACCTGCTTGAAGAACAATATAAAAGTGGTAGATAAGCACATGTGTGGCTATATGTGAGGGATGGAAGGACCAATGGTTTGGAATATGAAGGTCAGTATTGATGGGATGACCTCAGTTAGATTGATCTGGTAAGTCCTTTGGGGTAAAAGTTTTAAATTATTGAAAGATTTAAGCAGCAGGCTGACTTAAGCCTACTTATATTTTAGAAATTATGCAGGCTACAGAATAGAGATCAGTTAGAAGGCAAATGAAATACTCCTGGGAAGTCATAAGAGGCCCCTAACTAGGGTGGAGGCAGTGAGCACGGAGAAAGATTGAGGATAATTTAAAATCGTCCACTTATCAACTAAGAAGAACCTCAGACAGCTTGTCTAATGTCTTATATGGAAAGTATCTGAGGTCAGAGAGGGTTAATTGACTTACTTCCAGAGTGGGTTTATTTCTCTTCCTCCTTTGCTCCTCTGGCATGTCTTGAGATGTTTCTCAGAATTGCCCAATTAAGATTCTATCCCTTCACACCTGGACGATTTACTTCATTTAATCTTGCTTTTGTGTCATATATCTGTCCTTTGCTTTATATCATCTCCTGCTGGAGACAGAGGAGACTGCTAGTTTACTTGCTCTCAAGTAAATGACAAACCCTACTTAACAGCGGTGGCAGATAAGGAGGAAAGTAAATGATTGGATAAATGGAGGCTGCAGGGAAGGCCCTTACAGTTAGGGAGCTCTGAAAAGGTATTTGGGAAGTTTCAAGCAAAACTACATCAACAAACTGTAGATTTAAGAGGCAACTTTCCAAGTCTGGGTATTCATTTCTTTGTATATTATAAAAGTGAATCTACCTAAGTTCTTCTAAAAATGAAACTGCATACTTAAACAAGCAAGTCCAGGTTGGAGAGAGTGCAGAAGGGTTGGGAACTTACCTTGTCATTACTGATCTCAGTGCCATCCCCTTGCACTGCATGCAATCCCCAACCACAATCAGAAGAGAACCCTGAGCAAGAGCCAGGAGTAAGCCCTGAGCACCACCAGCTGTGACCCAAGTCAGCCATAGCAGCTGGCCTCTCAGTTACACAGTTCCCAAATCACTAGTTTTTACTGCTGTGAAAAAAACAAATTCTGGGTCAAAGGCAGATGCTTTATATACATGATACCAGAACAGTCTAATAAAAATTCAGCAGGAATAACAGACTGCCACACCCTATTCATCTAAAGCATTTAAAGCTCTCTGGGAATCTGAAATGGGAACCAGTAGAAAGTGAATTTAATGTAACTTCCTGGGGAATCTAGAGGGAAGAAAATTCTTGGTAGTAGGAGCTCCCTTCGAAAGCCACACACTCACTGGGCAAATTGTTCATAGTCATTTGTCATTAGAGAGATACAAACTAGACCCAGAATAAAACAGCATTTTATTTTCACTTTTAGAAGAGCTAAAATTAAAAGCTGACAATAGGTAATGTTAGTCAAGATGTAAAGCCAAAGGAACCCTCCCTCGTATAGCGGGGTATGAGATGGTACAATCTCTTTGGAAATCAGCCTAGTAGTTTTTAATAAGAAATTTCATTTTATTTTGTGGGGTCAGTGAGATAGTTGGCTACATGAAAGACTAGCAGCTTATCTGCTGTACTATCTCTCTGGTCCCATTTAATAAAAATATTCAAACATCTACTCTGTGACTCAGAAATTCTGACATCCCCAAAGCAACTCATGAACTTGTAGTAGCTCCCCATACACACTAATAATCTTACATTATAAATGATCTAAATATTCTATAAGTTGTCATAAATTCACAAAATGAAATATCCTTTAGTAACAAAAATAAAAGAGTGAGCCCTTATACTTGTACAACATGGTGAATCAAAAATACTATGCTAAGAAAAATGTATTGGAAGCCTATACTTGCCATGAGTTAGTAATTTTAGAACAGGCTAACCTGTGATCTCAGAAATAAAAGTTATTAATAGAAAAAGGTAGAGTTTTCCAGAGAGAGTATGAGAGAGCTTTCTGAGCCTTCTTTTAGCCTGCACCTTTATTGAAATAATGGCTAGGTGGGGATATACATTTACTATAATTATTTGATTTGTATGCTTAATATATGCACATTTTTACTGTAGTATTTTATAAAGATAAAATTTTTTTGCTTTTTTTTTTGGGAGGGTCACACCCGGCAATGCTCAGGGGTTTCTCCTGGCTCTGCACTCAGGAATTACTCCTGGCGTTGCTTGGGGACCATATGGGATGCCGGGGATCGAACCGGGGCCAGCATGGGGAGGCCGCGTGCAAGGCAAAAGCCCTACCCACTGGGCTATCGCTCCGGCCCCTATAAAAATAATTTCAATAGGAATACAAATTGGTTATGTAAATAACTTATTATGGGGCCGGAGCGATAGCCCAGTGGGTAGGGCATTTGCCTTGCACGCGGCCTCCCCATGCTGGCCCCGGTTCGATCCCCGGCATCCCATATGGTCCCCAAAGCAACGCCAGGAGTAATTCCTTGAGTGCAGAGCCAGGAGTAACCCCTGAGCATTGCCGGTGTGAACCAAAAAAAAAAAAAAAAAAAAAAAAAAGGCCAGGAGTGCCCAAAAAAAAAAAATAAATAGCTTATTATAAGGAGAGTGTTACTTTGTTTGTTATGAGACCACATTCTTTGGTGCTCAGGGTGCATAGTAACCCCTGAGCATCACTGGTGTGACCCATAAAAGCCCTCTGCCTCCAAAAAATTAGAAGGACACAGTTAAATCAACTGATTTCACTGCTTTGTGGGTTATCTAGATACAAAGCATAGGAACAAACAGAACCAAGAGACGGAAACAACTCTGGATAAATTGCAGAGTTGTAGTTACAGAGCAGGGAGCACCTGGCAGTGCTCTGGGATTATATGGGACACTGACGATTGAACTTGGGTTAGCCATGTAGAAGGCAAACACCCTACTACCTGCTGTACTACCGCTCTGGCCCCAGAAAAAAAATACAAAAACAAAAACTTTTTTAGTAGCTGCATTTTTTTTTTCTTTTTTGGGTAGCACCTGGAGATGCTCAGTAATTATTCCTGGCGGTGCTCAGATCCCTGGGATGCCAGGGATCAAACCCGAGCTGGCTGCGTGCAAGACAAACGCCCTACCTACTGTGCTATCACTCTGGCCCCTAGTAGCTGCGTCATGAAATATTGAGGATGGAACTGGAGCTGTAGCAATAGGACAGAGAATGGGGACGTGCTTTGTACATGGCTGACCCTGGTTTGATCCCTGGCATTGCATATGGTTATCAGAACCCACCAGGAGTGAACCCTGAGCACCACCAGTTGTGGCCCCAGGAAAACTAACTAAAAATTTTAATGAAGTTATTGGCATTTAAAATTTTCTCTATTCACTCAACAAAATATCTAAGCCACAGGTCTCTGCTGAGGGAAATGGTATATGAAGCTCACCCTAATCAGTATCTTAAATGCTGATACTGAATGAACAGAGCAGGACAGTGGGGCCCACAGGACAGATTCCTGATCTGCCCAGAGCAGAACCGTGGAGCCCACCGGATGGATCCCTGATCTGCCCAGAGCAGGAGAGTGGGGCCCACCGGATGGATCCCTGATCTGCTCAGAGCAGAATAGAGGAGCCCACAGGACAGATTCCTAATCTCCCACCTAGTGCAGGAGCTTTTTACTGTGAAGTTAAACCAAGTTACACCACCTCACTAACACTGGATTGGAGATGCAGCTCTAGCAAGCAATTGTTGCTTCACCTCTCCAGACCTCAGCAACAATGTTGCCATCTTTTAAAAAAGAAAAGAGCGGGGCGGGCAGGAGCGATAGCACAGCGGGTAGGGCATTTGCCTTGCATCCAGCCAACCCGGGTTCGATCCAGTCCCCCAGCACCGCCAGGAATAATTCCTGAGCGAAGAGCCAGGAGTAACTCCTGAGCATTGCAGGGTGTGACTCAAAAAGCAAAAAAATAAATAAATAGAAAAAAGAAATGAAGAGCCTTAAATCACTTACACCAGGTCTTGCTCAGAGGAGCCAGATTTATTGAGAACTGGTGATTATTGCTCCAATTTACAGGGGTTTCAAAGTGATGTAGGCAGGCAGACGGGAGTAGGGGTGGGGAGTCCCCACGACAATGAACTTTAGCTCTAAGACTGTCCAGAGTCACCTTTTGGAACCAGGAACCAAGACTTGATAAGATCTTTATCAACAATAGACCCTGAGGAAGCTGGATCAACAATTCTCTGCCCAGCCCTTAATCTGATTACATTGCAGGACTGAAGATCCAGTCATAACAGAGGTCAAGAAAAGGAGATTTTTCAAAGAAGACCACTTGGAAAATCTACTCCCATTGGCAATGGCTCTAGCAACGGAATTTAACCTAGGCTGAAGCCCCATAAGGGAGTAGCTTGGGAAGAAATCTATAAAAGCCATCCTGACCCAAGGAATCCGCATGTGCTGCTTGAGCCCGTGTGGCTGAGCACATGTGTTGCCCACATCTCCCATTAGATGTGTACTCTCTCACTTTCTCTCCTCATTCCCCTTCCTAAAACCTCCATCATAAAATCTGTTTTACTTCACTGCTCGTCTACTCCTGAAAATTCTTTTTTTTTTTTTTTTTTTTTGCTTTTTGGGGTCACACCCAGCGATGCTCAGGGGTTACTCCTGGCGGTGCTCGGGGGACCATATGGGATGCCAGGGATCGAACCTGGGCTGCCACAAGCCGGCCGGTACAAGGCAAACGCCCTACCTGCTGGCCCCTACTCCTGAAAATTCTTTTTCTGAAAGGAAGACAAGAACTCTGAGCAAACCCTGGGTAAGGCCTAGGACTGACTTTCCTGCAAAGAGCAATTCCTCTCTCCAGCCTGAGTCTCTGGCTCCCCAGAAATCGCAGGTCGTGGGGATCAACTCCCTGTGCCTAGAGGTCAAGCAGACATCAGGTGTGGCTTGACAGCCACCTCCTGGGGCTGATGGGGCTCAGGCCCATGCCATACAGACTACCAGTCATTAGCCTGCCCAGCGGGTCCCATGTGGTAGAGGCAGTTGGGGAGAAAGTGACCATCTCTCTCTCCTTCCCGCCTCACATAAGCCATCCCAGAGGCCCACCTACATAAAAAGCAGCGCCTCACAGCAAACAAACCATTCTTCAATACCTAGCAACCATTTACCCCACTGCTTTTGTTTTTATTACTAAAATAAATCTCTTCTAAATAAAAAGTGCTCCCTAAAAGCAGACTATTTTTTTCCCCTGTTATTGCCACACAGTGGGGTTGGGGCACTTCGCCGGCTGACCGTGTGGGAGGCACAACTCCGAGTCCCATGTAAAGCCTAAATTCACCCCTCAAACGGCTGAAACATGCTGGAGGCACAGCTCTGTCCCAACTGAACCTAAATCTTCCCGTCAAACGTCCTGTCACACTGGGTGCCCTAGGCCCAGGTCACCGCCTCTAAAGCCCGGCCCCCCCCCCGTGGGCTCCCCAGCACGCCGCTATGTGATTGGTTCATTCTACAGCTCGCCGGCTCACGGTGTCCAATCAGCATGGCGTTTGTTGAGAGGCTTCGGCAACCGACGTACACAAGGGTCCGGAGCATCCTGGGGACAGCGCGCGAGCACAGGCCATGAACTTGGGGTAAGAAGAAACTCGAAAGCGTAGTCCGTGGAGAGGCTGGGCTGTTCTGGGAGTCGCCTTGTGGGTGACCAGCCATGCTGTCCCTCTTCGCTCCAGTGACCGGTTCTATGCAGGGGTAACGGAGGGGACTGGGTCGGCCTGCACCGTCCGCGCGGCCTTCCTGCCCAGGTAACCCGAGCTATTGGGATCTGGGAGCTGCCCCCAGTAACCAGCTATGAGCTGTCGGGGAGCTGCCCCCAGTGACCCGGCTATTAGCTGTCGGGGATTTGCTCCCCCCAGTAACCCCAGTTATTAGCTGTCGGAGAGCTGCCCCCAGTGACCCAGCCATTAACTCGTTATTAGCTGTCGGGAGCTGCCTCCAGTGACCCCGTTTATTAGCTATCGGGGAGTTGCCACCCCTCCAGTAAACCCAGTTATTAGCTGTTGGGGGAGCTGCCCCCCCCCACTTCCCAGTAACCCAGCTGTTAGCTGTCGGGGAGCTGGCCCCAGTGACCCCGTTTATTAGCTGTCCAGGAGGAGTGCCTTTCCGTCCTCTCTTGACCTCGGGGTGGACAAGGATGAGAGGATGCTGGAGGGAAGATAAGGAGGACAGGGCGGCGGCGGCGGCGGGGGTGGGTGTGTGTGTGGTGGATGAAGCTTCCCAGCTTCCAACGGGCAGAGTGCTGGCCCGGTCCCTGGTTCTCGGCAGGAATGTTGGGAAGCCCCTGGGTTTACTCTCCGAGACAAGGGACCCTCCTTTCTAGGCTTCGCTTATTGCCAGTGCTCGGTACCGTCCCCTTTAAGTGTCGGTGAAGCACCAAAAGTGTTTGCTCAGTGTTTAATAAGTCACGGTGGGGGTGGGGGTGGGATGCCGGCTTGGGGCACCCCCTCGCTCTGAGTTCAGGGTCCCTCCTGGCTGGGCTTGGGCGGCATGTGCGGAACTGGGTCTTCCAGCATGTAGGCAATCACCCTAGGACCCCTGTGCTCTTGCCCCATCCCCGGGAGCCACCAGCCTCAGGCCGCTGTCTGGCCTTTAGCAGTTTGGGGGCAGACTCTAGGCCACCCTCCGGAAGGGTTGGACTGTGCCACAGGGCAGAGGGGGAGCTGCTGGCGGGCCTGCTGCTGCGAGTCCCCTAAATTGATTTGTGCACGGGCTGCTCTTTTATAAGTGAGTTGGGGGCTTTTGTTTCTCCTCGTTTAGCAATGCTGGTGCACGGGCTGCTCTTCAGTATAGCTGAGTTGGGTCTTCTCCTAGTCTAGCAGCCCTGGGGCCTCACATCAGCCTTTCTATTTCTTGAGTGCCCCCTGGTTTTCCTTTTGACTCCTAGTTGTCACTTTTGTCCCCCTTTTTTTTTTTTTGCTTTTAGGGTCACACCTGGCAATGCTAAGGGGTTATTCCTGGCTCTGCACTCAGGAGTTACTCCTGGCGGTGCTCAAGGGACCATATGGGATGCCAGAGATTGAACCCGGGTCGGCCGCGTGCAAGGCAATTGCCCTACCCGCTGGACTATCGCCCGCCCCCCACTTTTGTCCCTTTTGCTGGGGATGAGTCTATACGTGCTTGGTCCCCTCTCTGTGTAGAGTACTGTGTTCACTGTGTGACCTGCTTCTTTGTTTTTGGGGGAGTTTTTATTTAAACTCACCACCCTTGGACACCTTCTGTAGGCTCTGCCTGCCTTTACTCTGTGCCCTTGCACTTGCCTGCAGGAATGAAGTGTAGCAACCAGTGTTTGCTACAGGCTTGTTGTTTCGATTTCAAGTGTCTCTAAAGGTGAATGTGTTTTATTAGCATTATTCAAAGTCGTGGGTAAGTGTGCTCAAAAGAATCCTTGTGGTAAATACTGAAGTTCTTCTAGATGACGACCTAGCACTTGATAGAATGTGTTTATCTTGTCACAGTTGTGAAACTAGTAAATGCTAGATTTGTTCTGCTCTTTTAACTTTGTAGTGTTTTGGTAACTACATTCCAGTCTGGAGTCCTAGTATAAGAATTAAATAATGGCATAACTAATTCAATTCATTTATTGGGGGCGGAAGGATAGCACAACAGGTAGGGCATTTGCCTTGCATGCCACCTCCCGGGATTCAATTCCTGGCATCCATATGGCTCCCCAAGCACCGCCAGAGTAAATCTTGAATGCGGAACCAGGAATAACCTCAGAGCACTTCCAGGTGTGACCCAAAAAAGAAAAAAAAATTCACTTATTGCTTATCAGTAATAAAACAAATTTAGGTTAGCAATAACAATTTTTTATTTTTCTTATTAATTATTTATTCTTGTTTGTTTTTGTTTTTTTGGTTCACACCTGGCAATGCTCAGGGGTTGCTCCTGGCTCTTTGCTCAGGTATTACTCCTGGTGGTGCTGGGGGACCATATGGGATACCAGGGATCTAACCCGGGTTGGCTATGTGCAAGGCAAATGCCTTACCCTGTAGCCCCAACAAATTTTTATATTATTGAAAAGTTTCAGAGATTTTATTCCAGTAACTGTTAGATTTAACTTTGGTTGATAGATATTTTATATTAAAATGATGGTTTAACATTTTATACAGTAGTTGTATATGTTCTCGTGCATTTACTGATGAACGTCAACCTATTATACACCTCATTCCCATGACCTAAAGGAATGGTTTGAGGCCCTTTGAGTTCCTGGAGCGAGCAGATGCCCTTGGGCTACACTTGCTTGCAACAGGATGTATGGAGATGTTACTGGTGCCTGCTCCAGCAAATTGATGAACAACAGGAAGACAAGTGATACAAGTTGTGTATGTTCAATGGAGCACATTTATTTTCAAACTAAAATCATTTCTGGTGTTTAAAATATTACCATTCTTGCCAGAGGCTCTCCCCCACCACCCATGGCGCACAGGCGCTTTGTGCTCGTGTGATATCTCAAAACCTAGTACATTCATCTAACAGGTGTCCCATCATATTTTATAGAAATGAAGTGTGTGGGTATGATGTGTGGTCTGGGGGACCATCTCAGTAATTTCCTGTACAGTGGGCTCAAATGGCACAATGGAGATTTAAGGATGTCCATTGACTTTTGTCTAACACCATATTCATCGACTGTATTTAGAGAAGTAGCTCCAACAAGCAATATAGAATAGATTATTTAGTATATAAATAGGAAAAGCGGGCCGGAGCGATAGCCCAGCGGGTAGGGCGTTTGCCTTGCACGCGGCCGGCCTGTGCCGGCCTGGGTTCGATCCCCAGCATCCCATATGGTCCCCCGAGCACTGCCAGGAGTAATTCCTGAGTGCAAAGCCAGGAGTAACCCCTGAGCGGCCGCGGGTGTGACCCAAAAAGCAAAATAAATAAATAAATAAATAAATAAATAAATAAAATAAATAAATAAATAAATAGGAAAAGCTCAAATAGACGTTGAGTTAAATGCAAAATAAGTGTTGTCCATAGCTATGGTGTTGGTGTGTCTGGGATTGTCAGTAGAAAACCACTGTGTTTTGGAAACCCAGGAAATCCAAGAACAGAATTTGGCCACACTCCCATACAATAACCCAGAAAAAAAAAGTCATGACTTTATCAATACCATTCCCTTATATGAGCTGTAATGATCAACATAATTGTTGCCGGCTGAGTGAGCAGGCATTGGGAGAGGGATGAGGTGTGGGTGGGAAATGTGAGTCTCTGATGGTGGGGGGGCACACTGGTGGTGGGATTGGTGCGGAATGATGAATCTTTCTAACAACTGTTTTGTGAAAAACTTTGTACTTTGTGAATCACGGTGTTTAAAATCATTATTTCAAAGAGAAAGTAATAAAATATTGCTGTTGAAAATGACAGTCCTCTTTTTATTTTGCAGAGATGGCTTAAAGCTTGAAACTGAATTGTTGGATGGAAAAACCAAGCTAATATTGTCTCCATCTGGTATGCTGTGCTATTGGAAAACTTAAGTTTAAAAATTAATTATATAAAAAATTCCTACATAAAAATTTGAAGTTTAATAACATTTTGCTTTTAATAGTTATATTTAAATGATGTTTTGAAAAGAATCTCTAATTTCCTCCAATTTATTTTAGCACTTAGATCACATTGCTATTTGCCACTGCCAGTATTACATTTTATTTATAAAATCATTAACATGTTTGTAATTTTTTTTTCTTTTTGGGGGGCAGTGCACATCTGGCCACGTGCAGGGGTTACTCCTGACTCTGCACTCAGGAGTACACTTGGTGGTGCTCAGGGGGCCATATGGGATTCTGAGCATCCACCGAGTCGGCTGTGTGCAGACAGGCGTCGTTACCCACTGGACTATTTACTGCTCCAGCCCATGTTTGTAATTATTAATGACCTTGTATATATCAAGGTGTACTCTTTCATTTGCACGAAGTAAATACATTTCTTGCCTGACGAACATCCTACTTGTGATTTGTATGTTTTGCATCTAATGAGTGTATTGTTAGAGGAAATTAAATGTTTAAGATCACAATTGCTGAAGTCATTCTTAGTATTAATTTTAGAATTTTTATACTTTGGTATTTTTATTTATTTTTCTTTTCCTTTTTCCTTGATCTTAAATAATAAAAATAGAAAAATTTGAACAGCATTCCAAAAGTTAAAACTTTTAAGCATAACCTAAATTAAAGGCTTTCGAAATTAGTATTTCTTTTTAACATCTTGATATTAATCAGAATTTTCTTTTATGACTGTCTTACTATGTTTTTGGTTGATAGTTTAGTAATTTTTTTTCTTTTGTAGAACATAAATCAAAACTTTCTGTGAAGGTAAGCCAAACACCTTTGTCATGGCATGTTTCATATGTAAAGTACAGTATTTGTAATAGTTTGAAAATAATGCTGGTCAAAAATAATCAGTTTGCAATGAGGGTGATTGTTTATTTTCAGGATGCTCCATCCATTCTTGGAACTAAAATAAATTTTCAGCCTAAAAGCTTATTAAATCCTGTTTTCACTGTTTTCCAATAAAGTATTTTGTGGTGATGGAAATGTGCATTGGAAAAATAGTACAGAGGTTAATTTGCTGGCCTTGCATGTGGCTGTCCCTGGTTCAGTTCCAAGCACCACCCTGAGCATCAGTATGTCCCAAAACCAGGGGGAAAAAAAGTTCTAAAGTTGATAACTTCCTATATAATAGCCACTACTAGCTACATGTATGTATTGTGCCTTTAAAATATGGGTACCATGACAAAGGAAGTGCATTTAAACTACTGGGTAGTATAGTGCCAGGGATCTGTCAAAATATTCAGGGACTGGAGAGATCGTACAATAAGTAATGTGCTTGTTAGTACTCATGGCCCAGGGTCAATCCCTGGCTCCACATACAGTGCCCCATGCATAGCCAGGAGTGATCTATGAGCAGAGAGCCAGGGGTAAGCTCCGAGCACAACATCTATCTATCTATCTATCTATTTATTTATTTATTTATTTATTTATTTATTTTTTGCTTTTTGGGTCACACCCGGTGATGCTCA
This sequence comes from Cryptotis parvus, assembly GCA_021461705.1. Lineage (NCBI taxonomy): Eukaryota > Metazoa > Chordata > Mammalia > Eulipotyphla > Soricidae > Cryptotis > Cryptotis parvus. The sequence continues at coordinate 147,745 of JAJIBD010000930.1, read as the reverse complement.
GGGGTTACTCCTGGCTCTGCACTCAGGAATTACTCCTGGCGGTGCTTGGGGGACCATATGGGATGCCGGGAATTGAACGCAGGCCGGCAGGGCCGGCTGCGTGCAAGGCAAACGCCCTACCCGCTGGGCTATCGCTCCGGCCCTACCCGTAACAACTTTAATACCTATGTAGTTGAAAAATTTCTTGCATTTGTCAAAATCTCTTGCATTTTTTTATGGCGAAATGAACATAAAGATAGGTACTAGTCTTATTTCTTTTTTTCTTTCTTTCTTTTTTTTTTTTTTTTTTGCTTTTTGGGTCACACCCGGCGATGCTCAGGGGTTTCTCCTGGCTCTGCACTCAGAAATTACTCCTCGCGGTGCTCGGGGACCATATGGGATGCCGGGGATCGAATCCGGCCGGCACAGGCCAGCCGCATGCAAGGCAAACGCCCTACCCGCTGGGCTATCGCTCCGGCCCCTAGTCTTATTTCTTAAGCCTATATGCAGAGAAATGAAAGATATTAATTTAGTGTCGTGGGTAATATAAATTACAAACTCATGCCTAAATTTGCCTCACAAATTATAAAAGCTTTTGCAATTTTTTTCTATGTGAGAATAAATGACACACTAAAAGATGTTTGTGGTATTAGTATGAAATCATACATTTATTTATTTATTTAGTTTTATTTATTTATTTTTTAATGTTTCTGACTTTTATCTGGCCTTGGAATTCTGTCACATATCAAAATGTAATTATGAAAGTATTAAGTAAATGTATTAGATGTTGTCTTTATTTTATGGAAAATGTTAATAGAATTAAATTGGACATAAAGCAAGATGCCATATTAAAATGTTTATATTCTGATGACCATATTGGTGTATTAAACTATACTGAATACTAGACAGTGAGTTTAGTTCTAGACATGCTAAGTTAGAAATACGTATTAGAAACCCAGTGGAAATATTGCATAGACAGGTGGAACCTGATGTCGGTGGAGTCATCTATCCTAGAAATGTAAGTTCAGGGATCATCAGCATAAGGATACTGTTAGAGCCACAAAATGAAATTGTGAAGCCAGTGAAAAATTTAGAAAGGAGATCCTGGCATGCGCCCTGGGCACACCAGTTTTAGAGATCTGAGAGAAGCGGGAAGCCACTAAAGACAGAGATGGAGCATTCATTGGTGGTCAAGAAAATTATAGCACCAACAGATCATAAATCTCAATATAATTAACTGTTGAAATTGGGATATGAGTAGAAGTAATCTAAACACAAAATAAAACTAGGTAATGGTTATTGTATGGTCACTGTAAAGACGTGGAGCAATTGCAGTTTTGGGTAGATGCCATTGTGGAGGGTCTAGAGGGATAGTATAGGGTTAAGGTGAATTCCCCATTCAAATCTGACAGCATATGGTCCTCTGAGCACGGCTTGGTGTGTCTCTACCCACTCCCAAAGAGAGACCCCTGGGAAATTAGTAATTGACGTTGCATGAAGGACAAAATTTCTAGGAATGAGTACATCTTTATGGTAATGGAAACACCAATAACTAGGCAGGAGTTATGTTACAGCTAGGGATGGTGCTTCATGAGCTAAATTATTTAGGGAATAACAGCAGTAACCCATGAGAAAGAAGATGTATGCATAGCATAATGACATGAGATTCAAAAGTAGTAGAATGGAGGTGTCTGTTCCTATAATAACTAGAATAATTCTGTATCCTGAAAGTCTGAAGAGCTAGTACAGTGGGTAGGGTGCTTTCCTTGCACGTGGCCAACCTTTATTCGATCTCTGCCATTCCCTGTGGTCCCTCAAGCACCACCAGGCGTAATTCCTGAGTGCAGAGCAAGGAGTGACCTGTGAGTTTTGGTATGGCCCAAAAGCATAAAACAAAATTCTGTATTCTGAAAATTCATTATTCTGAAATAAATTCCAGTAGATGAGGCTTTCAAGTAAAGATTTGCAAAGTTTAATGTTAGTCTCTTATGAATATATTATCTATATAGCAGAAATGGCAAAAACGTTCAGAACCCTGGCTTTTTACAGTATATATATATATATATATATATATATATATATATATATATATATATATATATATATATATATATATATATCACTGTATCACTGTCTTCCCGTTCATCATCGATTTGCTCGAGCGGGCACCAGTAACATCTCCATATGACCTGTCTCATGCAAGTAGAGCCCAAGGGCACCTGCTTGCTCCAGGAACATAAAGAGCCTCAAACCATTCCATCAGGTCATGGGAATGAAGTCTATAATTGTTACTGGTATTTGGCATATCAAATACGACATGGGCAGCTTGCCAGGCTCTGCTGTGCGGATGGCATACTGATCAAATCGCTGTTAAATGAGACAACATGGGCTGCCCAGCCCCTGCTGTCTCCAAAATGTTAGGAGAATAGAGGGAAAATAAGCAGTACATATTAACCTGGATCAAAAAAAAGGGGGGGTACAAGTGTCATCCAAATTACTAAGGTTACCCGGATGAACTTCAAATCACAGAATCCTTAGGGGCATACTATTCACCTCATTCAGGCAGGTGTGCTACACATTACTTTTTTAATCTACATTGAATAAGAGCACGAGGGGCCAGAGATAGTTGGAGTATGGTGTTGGCCTTGCATGTGGTCCATCTGGGTTCAATCCCCAGCATCCCATTATGGCCCCAGGAGCACTATCAGGAGTTACTCCTGAGCGTCATCAGGTGTAAGCCAAAAAGCCATGAAATATCAGTATGACAAAATGCGAGGCAAATGTTTTGGGTGGCTACACCAAGGCGATGCTGAGGCTGACTCCCTGGTTCTGTGCTCAGGGGTGGGACTTAGGACACAAGGGATGCTGGCATAGAACAAGGAGAGCCGTGTGCAAAGCTCTACTCTATCCACTGTAACTACCTGGGTATTTTGTGGGTTGTGGGTAATATAAATTATTTTTATATATATATATATGTATAATATAAATTATATATATATAATTTATATTACCCACAACACTATATATATAATCGTTGTTTTCATAGGCTGTTAGTAAAGATTAAGTTTCTGATGTTTTAACAGATGGGAAATAAGGCCAAGATTGTAAAACATCCTTTGAGACCTAAACAAAATGGACACATTCTAAAATCAACACAAAAGACTTGTATCAGGAGTGAAAAGCTTTTGCAAAAGAAGAGAATCGGTTCAGAAACTTCACTGGTAAAAGGTGAAAATAGTATGACTTTTAGCCCCACTAAGGATTTGTGCAAGCACTATGCAGATAAAGACTATCTTCATCTCCAGAAAGAGCTTTTACCTGCAACCCCTAATACACAGAACATTAGAAATACCATAAATGAAACAGGACTAGCTAAACAGAAGCCTTGCAAGGAACATGTTATAGATGAAACCATGAAGAGTGGTTTGGTGTTTCTAACACAAGACCAACTACAACAGATTCTGATGACTGTAAACCGAGGACGAAGTCCTTCCCTGAGTGAGAATGGAAAGGATGAAACAAGTAAGATTTTTTCTAAATGTTTTATAACTTAAGTTTCATTGAATTTTTATGTAACTGCTTAAGTTTTTCTTTTTGGAGGGGCGCGGTTATTTGGGGTCATACCTAGTAGTATTCACAGCTCACTCATGGCTATGCTCAAGGAACCATATGCAGTGCCAAGCATCAGACCTGGGTGGGTTGTATGCAAGCAGGCGCCTTTCCTGCTGTACTGCCTCTCGAGCCCTGACTCTCAAATTCGAATATAACAACAAAAAAGTCTTTGAAAACAAGTATTCTTTTAGAAAATATACCTTTATTAAAAAAAAAATGTTTTTTTTTTTTTGGCCACACTGACAGTGCTCAGAGCTTCTGGCTCTGTGCTTAGAATTATTCCTGGAGGGCTCAGAAGACCATAGAATCAAACCCAGGCTGGCTGTGTGCAAGGCAAGTGCCCTGTCTGTGGTATGATCTCTCCAACCCCTACAGACAGACTTTGACGGATGTATTTTAAAGAAACAATTTATATTTTTATGATTAGTATTTTTAGGTTAGTGCACGGAATATTATTTTTATGTATCATAGTCTGAAGACCCAAATTTCTGTGAATTCTAGAAGCATGACAGAGCCGTTGGCCTAAATAAAAACAAGGCAATCCATATAAAGCCCTTAATAATAACTAGCTTTTCTTCCTTCCTCTTTTCCTTCCTTAGGAGGAAGAGATGCAAACTGATTTAATATTAGGTAGAACCATATAATCCTAAGATGTTCTGATTGGAGTGAATCATCTTTTCTTTTTTTTTGCTTTTTTGGGTCACACCCGCGATGCTCAGGGGTTACTCCTGGCTCTGCACTCAGGAATTACTCCTGGCGGTGCTCGGGGACCATATGGGATGCCGGGATCGAACCCTGGCGGCATGGGCGGCCGCGTGCAAGGCAAATGCCCTACCCGCTGGGCTATTGCTCCGGCCCCTCATCTTCTTTTCTAGGTCTAGTCTGTCTGTCTTTCTTTCCTTCCTTTTTTTTTCTCTCTCTCTCTTTCATTCTTTCATTCTTTCCATTCGTTCTATTCGTTCTTTCGTTCTTTTGTTCTTTCATTCATTCTTTTGTTCATTTCGTTCTCCTTCATTCCTTCTCTTTCGTTCTTTATTCATTCTTCTGTTCTTTCTTCTGTTCTTCCGTTCTTTCATTCTTCCGTTCTTCCATTCTTCTGTTCTTCTGTTCTTCCGTTCTTCCATTCTTTTGTTCCTTTGTCACACCAAGCAATGCTCAAGTGTTATTCCTGTTTCCACACTCTGGAACTACTCCTGGTAGTACTTGGGACCATAGGGAATGCTGGGAATTAAGTTTGGATTGGCCATGTGTAAGGCAAACTTCCTAACCATTGTACTATTTCTCAGCTCCTCTAGATTTTTTCTTTTTTAAAGTGAGGGAATTGAATTTTATCTTTCAAAACTTAAGGACAGGACCAGAAAGATAGGAGGCAACTTTGCATTTGGCTGACCCTGATTTGAATCCCCATTACCACATATGGTCCATTGAGCACTACCAGGGATAAATCCTGAGTAAAGAATCAGGAATAGCCCCTGAGTAATGCTGTGTGTAGCCAAAAACAGAACATAAAAGTAAATACTGGAGAGTAACAATAAGGTGTAATGAAAAATTGTATCCACAAAAAAACTTTCCTAACCATTTGTCCTGCATATTAAATATAATTTGTCTTCACTGGACTATCAGGACTTCATACATAGACAGTATGTATTTGTACCATTGAGCTATATCACAGGCCCCGAATTTAGGACAAATTGTGAGTCCAAAATGTGAGTTCTGTGTAAAGTAGTTGGAAAGTATATGGTTTAGGACAGGAATAAGGTTTTGTTCTATGGAAGTATTGTTGGCAAGAGGAAATGGAAGTTTTTGTTGCTTTCCTATATGACTAGTTGTATGGCTATAGTTGTATCTCTGAACCAGAGCTGTTTCCTTTTTCAATAATTGGGGAATCATACTACCTTAAGGATGAGGCAAAATTAGGTAATATGTAAGACTGTACTTTTTTTTTCTTTTTGGGTAACACCCAGCGATGCTCAGGGGTTACTCCTGGCTCTGCACTCAGGAATTACTCCTGGCGGTGCTCGGGGGACCATATGGGATGCCGGGATCGAACCCAAGCCGGCACAGGCCGGCTGCATGCAAGGCCCTACCCGCTGGGCTATCGCTCCGCCCCAAGACTGTAAACTCTACAGTAGTATGCCAAGATAAGGTACTGTAATAGATGTGACTTAATTTTAATTATGAAATATTTCTTTTACCTCCTAGGTCAGTACAGTCTACATTTAAACAATATTCCTAACCAGCCAAAAGATGAGAACATTGTGGAACTACCACAGAAAACTGAGACAGTTTCATCTGTTGAGGATGAAAATAAATACATTTTTAACAAAAAATGAGGAGCTAATTAAGAATGAACAGAAAATTGCTATGTATGTAATATTATTGTAGGTTCATCCTAGAAATTATGGTTTTCCTTGACTTGTAAAATGTACACTGAAGACAATCCATTTCAAGATTTGCTACTTAATATTTTTTTTTGCTTTTTTTGGGTCACACCGGTGATTCTCAGGGGTTATTCCTGGCTCTTCGCTCAGGAATTACTCCTGGCAGTGCTTGGGGGATGCTGGGGATCAAACCTGGGTCGGTGGCATGCAAGGCAAATACCCTACCCGCTGTGCTATGCTCCAGCCCAAGATTTGCTACTTAATATTAGCATTAAATTGTATAAAAATGTGTAAGATTTCTGTCACTTTTGTCTTAGAGAAAATGTATGGAAACCAGCTGACATATTCAGCACTTTGGGGGAAAGAGAACGAGATAGAAGTTTGTTGGAAGCAAAGAAAGCCCAGTGGAGGAAAGAGCTTGGTAGGTGATCATGGTGCCTGCGACTACTTGATTGGCTACAGTAATATATATGGAGAATGAATCGCACAGTAATATATGTGGAGAATTAATCGTATTTTATTTATTTATTTTTTTTGTTTTGGGGTCACACCTGGCAATGTTCAGGGGTTTCTCCTGGCTCTGCACTCAGAAATCACTCCTGGTGGTGCTTGGGGGACCATATGGGATGCCGGGAATCGAACCCTGGCCGGTATGGGCCGGCCGCATGCAAGGCAAACACCCTACCCACTGGGCTATCGCTCTGACCCCATTAATCGTATTTTTCAGTGTAGTATTGAATGTCTTATAACATTTGCCATCTCCATTAGTTCTGGAAATGCATTAGAAACTGATTTCCAATTGCCTTGCGTTGTGTGTATTAGACCCCTTACAGTGTGCACCAATCCAATTGGAATTGCAACGAAATTTTTTTTTTTTTCTTTTTCTTTTTTGGGTCATACCAGCGATGCTCGGGTTACTCCTGGCTCTTCGCTCAGGAATTACTCCTGGCAGTGCTCAGGGGACCATATGGGATGCTGGAGATCGAACCCGGTAGGCCATGTGCAAGGCAAATGCCCTACCCACTGTGCTATCACTGTGAGTTTAAAACTTTTTATTTCGTTTTGCTTTTTGGGTCACACCCAGCAATTCTCAGGACTTATTCCTGGCTCTGCACTCAGGAATTACTTCTGACAGTGCTTGGGGGACTGTATGAAATACTGGGGATTGAACCTGGGTCAGTCATGTTCAAGGCCAATGCCCTACCCACTGTACTATCCGTTCGGTCCCAAGATGGTTTTATTTAAAGATAATTTTGTTCATTATTAAAGCCAGTATTGACTAATAAGAAATAATCAGTATGATTTCAATCAGTGTATTTCATATAAAAAACAAATTTACAGCTTTTTGTCAGGCTGTGGCTGTTGCATCAGGAAATTTTAAATTTTCTATTAATGTCATAAAATATGGACAGTAAGAAACTTTTTACTTTTTTAGGGGCCAGAGCGATAGCACAGCAGGGAGGGCATTTGCCTTGCACGTAGCCACCCTGGATTTGATCCCCAGAATCCCATATGACCCTCCGAGTACCACCAAGAGTAATTCCTGAGTGCAAAGCTAGGAGGAATCCCTGAGCATCGCAGGTGTGCCCAAAAAAGCAAAAAAAAAACAAAACAAAAAAAAAAACCCTTTTTTAGATTAAACTGGAAAATACATGAAGTAACAATTGAAACTTGCTAGAAATAGCCGTACTAAAAGCAGAAAGGTGAGTTTAATATTCTAGTCTATTGAGAAGTCCTGTGAGATGTCCTGTGATGTAGGGGAATCGCTGGGGTCCCCGACAGTATCAGGACAGAAGTTCTCTTCTACCTCTGAGGCTGCCAGGGCAATGGATGAAAAGTCACAAGTCCCGCGCAGTTCCAAAAAAGGCTTTTAATAGTACAAAAGCTCTACCACCACAAACCAATATAATGAAATAACTCGAGCTCTGGTCAGAACTTAAGATCATGGGGCCGGAGCGATAGCCCAGCGGTAGGGCGTTTGCCTTGCATGCGGCCAGCCTATGCCGGCCCGGGTTCGATCCCCGGCATCCCATATGGTCCCCCAAGGACCGCCAGGAGTAATTCCTGAGTGCAGAGCCAGGAGTAACCCCTGAGCATTGCCGGGTGTGACCCAAAAGGCAAAAAAAAAAAAAAAAAAAAAGAACTTAAGACCATACAAGAGAGAACCCAAGTCTCCCACCAAAGAAAGAATCTCACACAAGAGGAGTCCTACCCAAAAGAAGGAGAAAGGAATAGGGGAGAGTACCTCAAGTCAGTCCCCTTATATACACCAAAGTAATTCTAACTGTTGACAGGGTGTGCCCTGTCAACAAAGAACCCTATACAAACCCTATACAGAGTGTAGAAGGGTGGTGCCACACCCTATTACAGGTATAAACAAAGGAGTATGCCAAGGACTAAGCCCTTCTGAGATTTTCTCTTATGTAAAACGCTGGAGTGGGAGGGCAGATAACAAGTAAGACATCTTAATTTCATGGACTTCATGTAATCTAGATGGTACCCTGTCGGGACGCCGCCAGGGTCCCCAACAGTGCCGGGAAGCAAGTTCCCTTCCACCTCCGAAGCTGGCGGGAATGGATGAAGACTCAGGAATCCGATGCAGTTTTAAAAGGGCTTTACTATCACAGGCTCCAATATACAATCCAAGAGCAGGGAAAATCTCCGGACTCTGGGTTCCCAGCTAGGCCCCAGCCAGGTGTAGGCCAAGATGGCTGCCACCACGTGTTGAGGCCCAACAGAAAATGGAGAAGATGGAGAAGCAAAACACCAAGAGAAGCCAAAATGGCAAAAGGGGAAAAAAAGAGAGGGCTTCTTTCTTCTTGCAGCTTATTTTATAGCTAGAAATTTTATAGCTAGAGATGAAAACAGGAAAATAGCTCTATAGAAATGTAGCAACTTCAGGAGACCATCTGGCTGTTTACAAGGACCCAGAGCTAATTCAAACCTCCTAGCAGAGTTGGGAGGAGCTATAAGCTAAATGTAACTTCCCCTGGCAGGAAGGGTCAAATGCCATCAGGTAATTTCTTCCAGCACCTCACGTAATGTCTTGAGCCAAGATCTGCCTGGAAATGCCTATATAGGGTAGAGAAGGGGGTTTCTGAGATGGCATGTCTCTGTACCAAAGACTAATACTGATGCCAGTTAAATATTTCTCCAAGCCTTCACAAGAGTCTCGTCTACTTCACGGTAGTTTTGTATTTTAGTTGCCTTTGAGTTATCAGGGAGCCATGCTTGCTTGCTTGGAGGCAAACAGCATTTCTCTCTGGGCTAATCACGTAGATATCCAACGTGGCCAGGCAAATATGCTGGTAAGATCTAGCTAGTCCCACGATGATTGTGGTAGCATGAGAGAATATCTATACCAGCCAGTATAGAATACATGGTCAGATAAACTGCCACATTTAGACTACCCACCTATCTATGAAGTGACCTGCAGGAGGCAATCCAGGGCAGATGCAGAGGCCTAGGCTTTTAGGTGTCCTGCAACAGTACCCACAAGGTTCTTATTTATTATATGCACCAGGGTGATTCTGAGTATCTTTTTTGTCTGTATACTGAAAGGGTCACACTCTTGCCTGTGTGAGGGCAAGCTAGTATGATCCTTCTATAATTTTAAAGATAGTCTCAACGTAGCCAGGGTGGCAGTCTCCTGGTAAATTCTAACTGTCCCACACTGGGTGCAGTGGGTATAAAGAGGAGCTGTGCCCAATCTAGATAACATAGAAATCTTAGTAGATGTATAAGTCAGAAGTTACTCAGAGTCAAGGTGACTTCTGTAACTGCCACACCCTCTATCAGTGTTTACATAGAAGAGAGGTCTCATTAGAATGAACCTTGGCTTCAGAACATGTAAGTAGATTAAGCTGTGAGTGGGTAAAACAGCAAAGCTCCTAGACTAGCTAAATCTGTCATCCAACAATTAGGCAATCAGCACCCTGCTGGAGTTACCAAAAAAAACCCACAAAGATTAGCTATAGAAGTAGGGAATAAATTGATGTTGGAAGTGAAGGTAACAGAAGAATGAAGAAATTTAAATGTACGGTTGGTTGCCTGTGAAGGTTTTGAGGTCTGGTGTGGGCTTTTTTGGGGCCACACCTGTTGGTGCTCATGGTTTTCTCCTGATTGTACCAGGGATCACTCATGGTGGTGCTGTGGCACCGTATGGGGTGGTAGAGAACAAGATCAAACTCAGGTCAGTAATGTGCAAGGGAAGTCCCCTGTCTGCTGTGCTATATCTCTGGCTCTGAGATCTGGTATATTTTTATATCACAGTTTTATTTTAAAATACTTTCATAAGAATTTAACTTATTAAAATACAATATCAAATTTCTAAGTTAGAGAAGGCTTCTAAGCAGTCCTTTGGGAGCCACTCCTGCTGAGACTTAGGCTGGATGGTTCATTATTTGGGTTGAGTGATATGCTGCTGAAAAGCCTAGCAGTGTTGGGCACTGTCGAGACTACAGCCAGCGGTGCTCGGGTGTCCATGCAGTGCAGGAGATTGAACTTGAGGTCTTCCTCTTGCTGGGCATGCACCCCCAGCCCTTTGAGCTGTATCCCAGCCCCTGAGGTGCTTTATGTTTTTAGGTATTATCTTAATTTTTTTTTCTTTCACCTGATGCTATCAGAAGCGCACATCTCTGTGGAAGTCATGTTTGCATTAATTTCCTTGTGATTTTTTTTTTTTTTTTTTTTTTTTTGTTTTTTGGGTCACACCCAGCAATGCTCAGGGGTTACTCCTGGCGGAACTCAGGGACCATATGGGATGCCAGGGATCAAACCCGGTCGGCCGCGTGCAAGTCAAACGCCCTACCCGCTGTGCTATCACTCTGGCCCCCAATTTTCTTGTGGTTTAAATTACATTTCCCCCTCTGGTGGTGTTCAGGCATTGCCCTTTCAGTTCTCAGGAGACCATACAATGCTTGGAATTGAACCCAGGCCTCTTGCATGCAGTGCCTGCATATTAGATCCGTGAGTTCTCTCCCTGGCCCCTACGCTTCTTAATTTTTCAGACCACTGTTTTAAGGAACTGCTTTTAAAATACTGTCAGTCATCCTTTCCTTGCATGTCTTTTTTTTTTTTTTTTTTTTTTTTGCTTTTTGGGTCATACCCGGCGATGCTCAGGGGTTACTCCTGGCTCTGCACTCGGGAATTACTCCTGGCGGTGCTCGGGAACCATATGGGATGCCGGGGATCGAACCCGGGCCGGCATGGGCCGGCTGCATGCAAGGCAAACGCCCTACCCGCTGGACTATCGCTCCGGCTCTATGGACTATCGCTCCGGCCCCAAGGACTATCGCTCCTGCCCCCTTGCATGTTATTTTGATATCACACCCCATCACCAGAGTTCTGGCTTCCCTCACCATTGTGGGAACCATATCCTTGAGAGAACTAGCTTTTATTTTTTAAAAAATGTTGTTATAAATGTATATTTTGAATATTTTTAATTTTATATTTAAATTTTAATTACCATGAGAAAAATTACAAAGTTATTAAGTTTGTTATTCCAAATTCCTTTAACCTTTTCTGTCTTACCAATTAGTCTCTTTCTCTAAAAAACTATTTTGATTTGATTTATTAGCATCTGCACTCTTTAAGGTCTTGATTTGTTTACGTGGTTTTTTTTTCACAGTTTTTTGTACATTGTTTTTAAAAAACGACATTATTTATAGATGAACAGGTTGCTTTAAAGAAGAAAGAAAAAGAAGCTTCTGAAAAATGGAAAAACCCTTGGAAAAAAAATTGAAAGTGACAAAGTAGTATGGGATAAGCTTCAAATTACTGACAATTATAAGGTAAGAGTATCAAAATCAAACATTCATAGAGTACAGGGCGCCAGAGGTTGAGCCTGTCTTTACTGGGCATAGTGGTGTGGTATTTACTGGGCCTGCTTTGGTGCTTGGGCTGGCGATGGTCTGCTGCTTGTTGGGGGCCACTGGGGAAGTGCTAGCTGTGTGTGTGCAGAAGTGATGGCCGTAGCTCTGATATCCATTCTGGGGACTGGGTATTCAGAGCCTCATGTGTGTTCGTTGTGTATTCTACTTCTGTGAGCTCCAAATCCATAAAGCTGCTTTTCAGAGGCTGGAGAGAGATTCGAGATTAAGGCTCTGGCACTGACCCTGGTTTGAATCCCTAGTGCTTTCCTGAACTGGCCAGGGTCATTCCTGATCAACACTGGGTGTGGTCCAAAAACCTTATGACCTTTTGCTTATTTTTTTCTTTTTGGGCCACACCCAGCAATGCTCAGGAATTACTCTTGGCCCTGCACTCAGGAATTACTCCTGGTGGTGCTTTTGGTGCTCAGTGCTTGGGGAAATCATTGGATGCCAGGGATTTAACCTGGGTCAGCTGCTTGCAATACTTTTACTGTCAGCTGTTGTACAATCCTTCCAGGCCTCAGCTGATTTTCAAATATTTTTTGTTTGATTTTGGTTTGTTTGTTTTTGAGGCACACCTTGGAGTGCGCAGGGACTACTCCTGATTTTTCGCTTGGGGGTGGCTTTTCTAGCAGTGCTCAAAAGACCATGTGTGGTGCTGGGGGTTGAGCCGGGCCTCTGCATGCACTCCAGCCAGCCCATTGAGCTTTCTCTGGGCCACAGCCTGTTTACTTTTTAAAAACTTGTCATATATTGTTTTGAATTTCATTATGACTTCAACTATTCTCTCTGTTCTAAAACTTGCCTATATCGGGCCAGAGAGATAATAAATAGTTCAGGAAATAAGGCATTTAACTTGCCTTGCAGATGCCTGTGATCCCTGTTTGAATACCTGGTATGAGATGGCCCCATGAGCATCAGGGGTCACTCTGGAGCACAGAGCGAAGAAAAATCCCTGGGCACTGCTAGGCATGCTTCTCCTGGCCAAACTGTATATATTAATACTTGAATATAGAGACACTAGGCACTTCCTTTAGATTCCTTTTTGTTTGTTTGTTTGTTTGTTTGTTTTGATCATACCACTGTGAGATATATAGTTACAAAGATGTTCATGATTGGGTTTCCGTCATACAGTGTTCCAGCACCCATCCCTCCACCATCCTTCCCAAAACCAATATCCAGATTCCCTCTTCCTCCCCCAGCCTGGCACACCTCTCTCTCTCTCTCTCTCTCTCTCTCTCTCTCTCTCTCTCTCTCTGCCCCTCTCCCCCCTTCTTCCCTCCCTCTCCCTCCCCCTCTCTCCCTCCTCCTTCCCCCTCCCTCTCCCCCTCTCCCTCCCTCCCTCTCTCTCCCTCCCCTCCCTCTCCCCCTCTCCCCCTCTGCCTCCCTCTCCCTCCCTCTCCATCCCTCTCCCTCTCTCTTTTTCTCCCTCTCCCTCCCCCCCACCTCTTCCTCCCCCTCTCCTTACACATTGTTAATTGCAATACATATATTTAGGGGTTATCATGTATATTCCTTTGTCTACTTTCAATGCTCAGTTCTAATCTGGCGTTACCATTCCAAACAAACACTAGCACAATGGTCCCTTCTCTATCTTACCTAACCTCTCACCCCCACACACATGTGGGAGATTCTAACCTTTATCAAGTCCTCCTGGTCCATGTGTTGCCTGGCCTTGTATATTGGTCTTATACTATTTTTATTTTTATATCCCACAAATGAATGCAGTCATTCTGTGTGTGTGTGTGTATTTATTTATTTATTTTATATATTTTTTATATATGTTCTTTTCCTGTTCATACTTCATGATTCTAACACAGGGCACCATCTTCTGTTCCATCTAGTACATTCAGATCCCGCCTGTCTTTTTGAAGCTTTTAACAACATTCCTTGTGGTGTAAAGTCCCATTCTTCACTCCCTGTGTGCTTAACAGTTTCAAGGATCAGTGCTTCGTATTTCAGTGTCTTTTGGCAGTCACTGCCAAGCATCCACTCAGAAACAGAGCATATTCCAGAGTTTATTTACACATACACCCAGTTGACTGCAAGTTAGATGTTAGGTCAGTGGAAATGGCATCTTTCATCTTATGGTGAAGTTTTTCACCTTACAATATGATCTCAGCTTTCTATTTTCTTTTTAATTATTTTTAGCTTTTTGGGTCATACCTGGCTATACTCAGGGGTTACTCCTGACTCTGCACTCAGGAATTACACCTGGCGGCGCTCAGGGAGACCATATGGGATGCCAAAGATTGAACCTAGGTGGGCTGTATGCAAGGCAAACACCCTGCCTACTGTACTATTGCACCAGCCCCAACACTCTTTAAAATGAGCAGAACTAACAGAGCATATTACTGGCTGAGAATTGTTCATTTAGCAAAAGATGTGAGTCTTAGCATGTCATGTGACGGAGCATATTGCTGACTGATGAATTGTTCAGGTAGTGTAAGCTGTGAGTCTTAGCATGTCATGTGATGTATTCTGGCTGCATCAACTGCCTGTTGGCCCCTTTTGCATGTACTACTTTTCTTGAATGATAATACTGTGGTGCTCTAAACAGACCTTGCAAGTTGACTTTCAGAAATATACCTTGTGTGTGAGTGTTTAGAATTCTAGGCTTGTGGCTCATACTGTGTGGAAAGACAAACGTAAATCCTTATGCTACTAGACAATGATGAGCAGAATCATACCATATGACCATTCCACAACGAAAGGCTATACACCAATTTTTAGTTTTGTTTTGGGGCCATATTAAGCAGGGCTCAGGGCTTAGGGTGTTACTCTCCAGGAATCTTATCCCCTTCAAGAGACAGAATCACACAGGAATGCAATGAACAAAGCAGAGTTTATTGTGCTGGCTAGCCAGGGTCCAGCTCCCACACAGACTCGCAGGTCTGAACAGGCAGGAGGGACCTTGAGCCTCCTCAAAAGGCCCCTTATGAAGGCTCCTTCTGTCCATCACAGCAGGGCCCGCGCAGTACACAGCCAGTTAGTCTATACCATTTTTATCTCTAGCCTATCCACTCAAGGTATATTGCTCCTTAGCCTATAGGTGTGCGGTCACATGAGCAAGTAGGCAGGGCATGTTCCACATGTACACAGGCTCATCTCCCCTTGACCTGTCCATCCAGGCGGGGCATGCCCACCATGAGCCCATCCAGGCCTGGCACGTCTCGCAGGAGCACCAGGTCAACTTCCTGGCCCTGCCAACATTCCACAGCCGTCTTCCTTTTGTTTTCCTTATCCTGGGGAGAGAGGCATCAGCACCTCGGGTGGGTGGAGGGGCTCTTACTGATCTCTGTTGGGGGAAATCTGAGACAAACTACTACTGTTTTATTCCTTATCTTTCAAGGGCTCAGTTCCGATAGTGCTTGGGGGAACATATGTGGTACCAGGGATTGAACCCAGGTAGCCCCATGCTAGGTAAGCATCCTACCTGCTGTATTATTGCTCTGGTCCCATAAGCGAATTTTTAGACTGAAAAAATAGGGTGTGGCTAGTCTTGGGGCCTGATTCTCCCCCACCATAAGGCCCTAAGGGCGGGACCTAGAAGTGGGCTGTTTTCAAGGTAATAAAACTTCCTAAAGCCCAAATGGTTACATCCAACAACACCCGTGTTTACAAAACAGACTGTGCCTGGCCTTTGAATACTTTGTTGCAGTGGCTCAGGATGCTATTTGTGCTTTGTAGCCCCTCTACCAGAAATGTATAAAAGACCTACGAGATGCTCAGTAAACGAGGACTCCTCTCCAGAACTCAAGAACTTTCCAGAACTTCCAGAACTCCCTGCTGCGTTGGTGTCTTTCTTTTTCCCTTTCTCAGCAGCAGCAAGGCAGAGTTTCTCCCAAGTCCATCCCTTTCCTATTTCACAGGGATGAAGTACCAAAATCTCGGTTTCCCTCATTTGTGCCGGGGCTGCTGACCAGGGCCCCGACAGGTACAGTGATTATGCAGTGAGATGAAATAGTATTGTTCTTTGGATGTACAAAAAAAAATTTTTTTTTTTTGTGGCTCTACACTTATTCCTGGCTCTGCACTTAATGTTCACTCCTGGGGACAATATAGGGTGCTGGGGATTGAACCCTGGATGGCCATGTTCAATACAAGCAAGTACCCTCCACCTGCACTCTCTGTCCAGCCCCAAATTGTACAGAACTTTTTTATTTTGAAGTTCATTTTATCTATTGGTGGCTTGTGCTTTTGTCATTATATTCAGGAAATCATTGCCAAATCCATCGTCACAAGAATTTTTCTGTATTTTAATAGGATTTTTTTTTTTTTTCCCTTTTTTGGGTCACACCCGGCAATGTTCAGGGGTTACTCCTGGCTCTGCACTCAGGAATTACTCCCGGCAGTGCTCAGGGGACCATATGGGATGCCGGGGATCGAGCCCGGGTTGGCCGCGTGCAAGGCCAACACCCTACCCACTGGACTATCGCTGCAGCCCCTGTATTTTAATAGTTTTATAGACATTTAAAAGTTTCATGGGTGTTTTAAAATTTTGTCGTTTTAAGATTTTTTTTTTTGTTTTGTTTTTTGACATGCTGGAGCCTCACACATAGATAAGTTTTCTATTACTAAGTTACTCTATAGCAGTCATGTATTTTTTTTGGTGGAGGTTCCCCAGCAGGCAACCAGGGTCACCTTGACAATGCCCCAGGGCCATGTCATTGAGGGGCTTGAACTCAGGGCTTCTGAGTGCAAGGATTGCAGTCTAGCTCCTTGAACCATCTTTCTGACCACTGATATTTAAAGAAAAAGCAAAATTGATAATTGAGGTATTTGAAACATTATTGTTAAAGAACACTGATTACAAAGTGTTTTAAAAGCTGTGAATAGGGGGCCTGAGCGATAGTCCACCTGGTAGGGCATTTGCTTTGCATGTAGCCGGCCAGTGCCAGCCCGGGTTTGGTCCCCGCATCCCATATGGTCCCCCGAGAGAAACCCCTGAGCATTGCTGGGTGTGACCCAAAAAGCAAAAAAAAAAAAAAAAAAAAAAAAAACACTGAATAATAAAGGTGTAAAATGTGATTTCTAATTCATGAGCCAAAATGGGAAAAACTGATACAAAATTTGACCAGGGTATTCATTTATAAAATAATAAATTGATGGTGATCAAGCAGCATCAGATTTTATTGCATTAAATTCACCACTAAAAGTACCAATTTTACTCTTTAGGATATATTCCTTTGACCCTTCTTAGCCCCTTTTGATAAACAATAATTTGGTTTTTGTAGTCTGAAAGTATTTTTTTTAATTTTATTTTGGTTTTGGAGGGCACTCTGGAGCCACTAGGTGACAACCAGCATTGCTCATTGCCCAGGAGACCACAAGGTGCCAGGGACTGAACATTGTGCTCTTCACAGCCTGCCCTTTGGAGCGGTCTCTTCAGCCTTTTTTATTTATTTTTATTTTGGGGACCACAACTGGAAGTCCTCAGGGCTTACTCCATGCTCTGCACTTAGGGATCACTCCTGGCAGTACTTTGGGGGCACTATAGATAGAGGGTATCAGGTATCAAACTCTGGGTAGGCTGAAAGTAAGGCAAGTATCCTGCCTACTGTGCGACCTCTCTGTCCCCCCCCCCCCCACCCCAGTCCTCTTTAAAAAAAGATTATTATTATTTTGCTGTCACATCTAGCTATATTCAGGGGTTACTCCTGGCTCTGCACTCAGTAATTACTCCTGGCGGTGCTCGGAGGACCATATGGGATGCTGGAGACCAAACCCAGGTCTCTGCATGCAAGACAAATGCCCTACTTGCTGTGCTGTCACTTCAATATTCTTTTGATTGTTTGTTTTTTGTGTTTTTGCCATAATCGCTATTGTCCAGAATTACTTCTGGCTTTGTGGTGAGGGATCACTCCTAGAAATGCTCAAGGGACCATACATATGCTGTGCCAGGGATCAAACTGGAGTTGGCTGTGTGCAAGGCAAGCTCTTTTAGCTCTGTAATATCTCTGTGGGCCCTGCATAAGCTCCTTAAGTCCTGTATACTGTCTTTTTTAGGCCCTGCACATGTATTTGTGGATTAGTGTTTTGGTATTATTTAAATACTCAGATACTGGATAACTGGATAGTAAGAGATTTCTATTTTTAATTTTCTGAGGGATCCCATACTGCTTTTCATAGTGGTTGAACTGAATTTACCTCCATCTGCACTATACAGAGTTTCCTTTCCATGTATCTTTTTGGACAACATATAGATCCATGTTTCCTAAAATGCGCTATACCCCGCTTCCCAAAAAGGGGCAC
This sequence comes from Cryptotis parvus, assembly GCA_021461705.1. Classification (NCBI taxonomy): domain Eukaryota; kingdom Metazoa; phylum Chordata; class Mammalia; order Eulipotyphla; family Soricidae; genus Cryptotis; species Cryptotis parvus. The sequence goes on along the minus strand of JAJIBD010000930.1, from coordinate 129,645 downwards.
TGGCATGACCCCTTGGTGCAATTAGAGTTCTCTGTTTGCTTAAAGAAGGTAGATTTCCAAGGGGCTACTGAGCTGCTTTTTTTTTTTTTTCTGAAAAGTGGGCAGTAGACAAGTAAGTTTGGGACCCTTTGGTCTAGGGTAAAGAGAATAGTTGGTGATCATCAACTAACACACTATAGTCTGACAAAGTCAACACTGACTTTTCTCCTTTCCTAAGGCTGCATTTGGGGGTAGAGGGATCACACTGCATGGTAGTGTCCAGGTAGTGCTAGCAGGCCAAATAGCTCCAACTCTCTTGAGCTGTCTCCCTTGCTCTTCAAAGTTATTCTTTTCTCTGGTTTAGGGGGCCACACCTGGCAACAGTTGGACTGCTCCCATCTGTTTTTGGGACCAATTGCTGTGGGAGCCGCTACAGGCAAATTACATGCCCACAGCCTTTTCCGCTGTCTCCCTGACTCAAAACTGCATGTTTATTAATATATTTTAATGAAGCAAGATACAAAACTTTTATTCAATAAGTTTTATTGAATAAAACTTACACTTTAAAAATGTGAGTGGAGTGGGGACGTGAAGGAAAGGGATATATATTCAAAAAGGAACATAATGTTGATCAAGCAAGCAAGCAAAGAGATGTAGAAACAAAAGCAAGATCAAAACTGCATATTTTAAGACTTCAAAATTTTGGGGGGTGGAGGAGGGCAGATGGGTTTTGGGGAGGGGCCCGTCGCCTCTGAGGGGTCCCGGAAGCAGCCAGATGTGACTCGCCCACCACACTAGCCACCATGTTTGCTGTCCGGCGCTGGAAACGGCCTCAGACCAGATCAACAGAGCAAAGCCAGTTCGAGCCCAGGTAGGCGGCTCCAAGAGGCGGGAATCACCGGAAGTCGTCAGTGGAGGCGTGGTCGGTCCCTTCCCCCTCCATCTTGTCGGACCTGGTGGCCCTGCCGGCGGCGCCCACGGGCCAGCACAGGGCCTCACGGAAGGCTGGGGAGGCTGGCGCCGGCCGCGCCGGGCCTAGCTGACCATGGAACCCCGAGGAGGGCAGATGGGTTTTGGGAGTGGGGCCCGTCGCCTCTGAGGGGTCCCGGAAGCAGCCAGATGTGACTCGCCCACCACACTAGCCACCATGTTTGCTGTCCCGACGCTGCGAAACGGCCTCAGACCAGATCAACAGAGCAAAGCCAGTTCGAGCCCAGGTAGGCGGCTCCAAGAGGCGGGAATCACCGGGAAGTCGTCAGTGGAGGCGTGGTCGTCCCTTCCCCCTCCATCTTGTCGGACCTGGTGGCCCTGCCGGCGAGCGCCCACGGGCCAGCACAGGGCCTCACGGAAGGCTGGGGAGGCTGGCGCCGGCCGCGCCGGGCCTAGCTGACCATGGAACCCCGAGGAGGGCAGATGGGGTTTTGGGGGTGGGCCCGCGCCTCTGAGGGGGTCCCGGAGCAGCCAGATGTGCTCGCCCACCACACTAGCCACCATGTTTGCTGTCCGACGCTGCGAACGGCCTCAGCCAGATCAACAGAGCAAAGCCAGTTCGAGCCAGGTGCGGGGCCGAGGTCCACTAAATAGTGAAACTAATGTCTTTTAATGCTTGCAGTCAACGAAGAGCAGGAAAGTTTGTTGGGAAGGAGATATAAAGGGAAAGAATGACATACAGAACTCGCCAAGGGTTGAGGTGCGGGAGCGGGGAGGGAGGTGGGGTCATTGGTGTGGGGAGATGGGTTTGGGCGGAGGGGTGCGTGTTGGAACACTGTAGAACCAAAGCTCTACCTAGCATCTTTCAATTAAAAAAAAGGTGGAATCTTCCACAAACATGTGGGAATCAGTGGTTGGGTAGGACAGAGAAGAGAACAGTGTGCTAATATTTGTCAAAAATGATAATACCAGTCTAGACTGAGCATTGAATATAGGAAAAAGATATACATGATGATTCTGAATGTATGTATTGCAATCCACAATGTGTAAGAGAAGAGATAAAGAATTTGCCATAGAGGCGGGCTGGGGAGGGGGGGAGGGAAGTGGGGACATTGGTGTTGGGAAATGGGCACTGGTGGAGGGATGGGTGCTGGAACACTGTATGCGGAAACCCAAAATGAACATCTTGTAATTGTATATCACATGGCGGTGTAAAAAAAAAAAAAGATTATAAAAAAAAAGAAAAAAAAAAAAAAAGTTCAATAGCAATAATATTATGACAGCTCAGATATGGCACCAACTGGATGGAGAAAATATAACATATACACAGAGCAGGATATAGTTTGATATTTAAATGAAAGGGAATTCTTACATGTTATCACCTGAGTGAGTCTTGAGGACATAAACTAAGTGAAATAAACTCAACAAGTATGATCTAAAAAAAAAAAAAATTTGGGGGGTGGGTGGGTACACCCTTTTTGTGCTCAGAGAACACACCTGGTTCTGGTTAGGGTCATCCTCTGCAGTACTTAGGGACCGTATGCTGTGTCAGATCTGGGTCATTGCAGTCACACCTAGGGTGTGAGGCAAGAGTCTTAAATTCTGTACTGCCTCTCTGGCCTCGGATTTTCTTTCTTTTTTAAAAAATTATTGTTATAGTTTGGCTTCGATATTTATATTAGGGCTAATGTGTTGATGTACACAGTTCCTGTAGCCCACCACTGCCAAAGTGTCTGGGACCCTCCACCAAAAACTGGTTTAAGGAAGATGTAAGCAAAATAGATAAGGCATATGGCTGTGCTCAGGGATTGCGTCTGAGTCCATACAGCCTCCTGGATGCAGAGCTTCTTGAGCTATTTCTTTGGCCCTAAATTTAGTAGACAGTTTTGAAAAGTCTTCAATTTTAATTCTGATTTAGTAGCTAATATACTTCATTTGTCTTAGGAGTAAAATATTTATCAAACAGAATAACTTAGCTGAAGAATCACATTAGAATGCTATAATATCAGAAATGAGAAAGAGTTTGGTGAATACCTCTTTGTATACTGGAAATAAGCTTTTCACTCAACATGTTTAGAAAAAAGATCTAAGGGGCAGGAGCAATACTACTGCAGGTAGGGCATTTGCCTTGCACACAGCTGGTCCGGGTTTGATCTCCAGCATCCCATATGGTCCCCAAAACACTACCAGGAGTAACTCCAGAGTGCAGAGCCAGGAATACCCCCTGAGCATTGCTGAGGGTGGCCCAAAAACTGAGAAAAAAAAATTTTTTTATAGATAAGGAACTTTTACGAGAGACAGAGAAGTGAGTCTGAAAAAAAGGGTCCTTACCATAATCTGTAATCCTATAATCCTCTAGAGGAATTAATGAAAGGGAGATGCTAGATTGATGAAAACACTTACATATTTATATATACAGGACAGGCCTTACTTTAGCTAACTGGAAGTAGCCGAAAAGGATATTTTTGTCCCTCACTCCATGTTCCCCAAATCTTTTATTCTTTCATTCCTCTAACTGAATGCACAGTGGGGAAAACATGGAATAAGAGTAAAGAATTTCCTAACCAGTCACAAAGTGTAATGAATTATTTAAGTTGCAAACAAGAGAGTCATAAAGGCTTTTTTTTTTTTTTTTTTTTTTTTTGGCTTTTTGGGTCACACCTGGCAATGCTCAGGGGTTACTCCTGGCTCTGCATTCAGGATTTACTCCTAGAGGTGCTCAGGGATGCTGGGGAATAGAATTCAGGTCAGCTGCGTGCAAGGCCCTATCCGCTGTGCTATCGCTCTGGTTCCTATAATAGCTTTTTAAGATATCCTTAGCAAAGTGAAGGAATGATTGAGTGAACTAAAAATATTTTCACAGGAGTATGTAAGTAGGAAGACATATATGAAAAATGAGTGAGTTTGGGAATCTCTCCTCTCCCCCTTCACTCCCCTCCCTTCTTTTGTTTTGGATCTTATCCCGCTGTGCCTAGGGGTACTCATAGCTCTGCACTCTGGGATCACTGCTGACTGACTCAAAGGGGGGCCATATGGGGCGCCGGAGATCGAACCCAGGTCACCTGTGTGCAAAACAAGGGCCCTACCCAGTGTACTCACTGTATGACCCCTCAGTTATCCACCTGCTTTTTGTATGCTACAAGTGTGATTTTTGAGAACCAGTCAGTATCTTTCTTGTATACTTGAATCATGTAAGTTTATTGCTTCTCTTAAAAATAAATTCCTAACAAATTTGTGTTTATATATATATATATATATTTTTTTTTCTTTTTTGGGTCACACCCGCGATGCTCAGGGGTTACTCCTGGCTCTGCACTCAGGAATTACTCCTGGCGGTGTTCGGGGGACCATATGGGATGCCGGGATCGAACCCAGGCCGGCACTGGCCTGCTGCGTGCAAGACAAACGCCCTACCTGCTGGGCTATAGCTCCGGCCCTTTTTTTTTGCTTTTGGCGATGCTCAGGGGTTACTCCTGGCTCTGCACTCAAGAATTACTCCTGGCGGAGCTCGGGGGACCATATGGGATGCCGGGATCGAACCCAGGCCAGCACAGGCCGGCCGCGTGCAATGCAAATGCCCTACCTGCTGGGCTATCGCTTCGGCCCTCAAATTTGTATATATATATATATATATATATATTTTTTTTTTTTTGCCAAATTTGTAAATGTGAGACATTTAAAGAGTGTGAACTGTAGCTGGTTTTGCTGTTATTAGGAAGCACTGCCACTGGAGTACCCTTTCAGTGCAGTGAAACACGAACATCAAAGAAAATGGATGGAGGAGCTGAACAAGCAAATAGGAGATCACCAGAAAAGAAAAATAGAGGAAAAAAAATATGCCGTCAAAAGTAAGTTACAGTTTCATGGGTAAAGGGGAGGGGAATCAGTTTTTTTTTTTTTTGGGCCACACCCAGCAATGTTTAGGGGTTGGTATCTCCTGGCTCTGCACTCAGGAATTACTCCTGGTGGTGCTCGGGGGGGACCATATGGGATGCCGGGGAATCAAACCCAGGTCAGTGTGTGCAAGGCAAATGCCCTCACTTCTATACTATCACTCTGGCCCCAGGAATCAGACATTAATTGTAAACTGGGAAGGGTTCTGAAAGTATTAGGCAAGACTAGAGTATTTCAGTACAACGTTTGCCCAAATGAACCTTTCGTTGAATGCCTTTTAATTGTGATTTCGCACATCTTCTTTTACTTTTACAGTGTTCTTAATTCCTTGAATTTCTCATATTTTTCAGTCCTATTATTTAAGAATATGAAATTAGCATATAATTCAGTCAATGTTTGCTAACGTTTCTCCGATTTCTTTCCTTTTGTGTTCTGTGAGGATGGGGGGAAACACATTTGGTTGCTTATGTAGTACTCACACGCTTTCTAGTTGTGCTTGTATACACTTCATCACAGTGTGATGGAGGTTGTTTTGGAATCAGGAATCCTAAACAGAGGAGCGCTGAGGTCACACAGAGTATGTGATGTGGCGTGCAGGCATCAAACTTGTTGCCTTGCCAGCCTCATGCTTGCAGGACAGTTATTCAACTGCTGAACTATCCCTGAGCCCCAATTCTGTTATTTTTGTTATTTGGTTTTGGGCCAGACCCAGTGGTGTGGGTCATACAGAGCCTTACTCCTGGCTCTGTGCTCAAGTATCACTTCTGTTGTGACTCAGCGGACTTAATGTGGTGCTGGGGATTGAACCAGATCTGCGGTGTGCAAGTCAAACACCCTACCCCACTTTTATTTATCATCTTTCTGGCCCAGTTTTGTTAATCTTTAAGGTACTTTGTTGTATAGTAACTTTCAGAAATCATGTGTGTCATTTAGGACTTCATAGGTGAAAACAGGACTTCTTGTTTGTCTTCATCAGGGTGAGGAGCAGGAAAGATGGGCAGTGTACTTTGATTCTCTGAAGAACTATCCTGATTTTCGGTCTCAGCTGTCCTCTCGATCAACACACAAACAGCCAGAGTATTTCTGTGTGTCTCCAGACACTCAGGAGCTGGCTGATATTAGTAGTGTTTGTACACCTGCAACTGGAAGCCAGGTTGAACCTTCAGAGGAAGAACATTTACCAAAACCTGCTAGGAATTCGGTGATGGCAAACTGTCAAAAAACAACGTAAGTTCATTCTTCAGTGTGCTTTAGTCGGATTGCTGTGTGCAAAAGCATGACATGTTTGTGGATATACACACACGTATGTGTATATACATATGTATATGTATGTGTGTGTGTGTGTGTGTGTGTGTGTGTGTGTGTGTGTGTGTATCACAAAATCATTAGTTTCAAGTTTGGTGTTTCTCTAAAATAGCAATGTTGGGGCCGGAGCGATAGCCCAGGGGTAGGGCGTTTGCCTTGCACGAGGCCGGCCCATGCTGCCCCCCACCCCCCCCCCGGTCAATCCCCAGCATCCCATATGGTCCCGTGAGCACCGCCAGGAGTAATTCCTGAGTGCAGAGCCAGGAGAAACCCCTGAGCATTGCCGGATGTGACCCAAAAAAAGCAAAAATAAATAAATAAATAAATAAAATAAAATGAAATAAAATAGCAATGTTGGCTTGTTACATATTCCTACAAAATGAGAGTTAATATGTGTTGGGAGTTTTTAGAAGCTAATATATCTGTCTTGGTAGCTTTCTTCGTTCTATGACTGCTCTCTTGGACCCAGCTCAGATTGAAGAACGAGACAGGCGGCGACAGAAACAGTTAGAACATCAGGTATTGTGTTGTTTTAATAAAAAGTGATGGATGGCTTAGTAAATAACTTAGTAAACAGAAATTAAAATTTCAGTATAGGGCGTGAGAAATAGTATAGTAGGTAGGGTTACCTTGCACCCGGCCAACCCTGGTTTGATCCCCAAAATCCTATATGGTCTCCCAGCACCACAAGGAGTAATTCCTGAGTGCAGAACCAGCAGTAAACCCTTGAGCACCACTGTTTGTTGCCCCAAAACAAAACAAAATTCCAGTATAAACTTAAAACACATGCCCTGACCAGTCCTGTATTAAAATAGAGTTTGGCATTGGCTAGAGGCACTGGGTTAAATATATTTGAAATTTGTTTGTGAATGTATATAGGGTAAGTTATTTATTTTTGGTTTTGGAACCACACCTGGTAGTGTTCAGGGGTTGCTCTTGACTCTGCACTCGAATAACTCCTGACAGTGCTTGGAGGACCATATGGGATGCCGGGAATTGAACCTGGGTCGGCTGCATGCAAGGCAAGTGCCTTACCTGCTATGCTTTCTCTCTGGCCTATGGATTTGAGAAACAAAAGATGCTTCATGGACTTTTTGTTTGTGATAATTCCTTATGTGATTATGACTAGAAAGCCATCACCGCCCAGGTAGAGGAGAAGCGCAGGAAGAAGCAGCTGGAAGAAGAGCAGAGAAGGAAGGAAGAACAAGAAGAAGAGCACCGCTTAGCACGGAACGAGAAGAAATGCAGAGACAGTATGAAGAAGACTTACTTAAGCAAAAACAAAAGGAAGTAAGTATTTATATTCATTTTTGTGTGTGTGTGTGTGTGTGTGTGTGTGTGTGTGTTTATTATTTGGATCCAAATTGGTGGTACTGAGAAGGCTGTGCTTAGTTCAGTTCTCAGGGAACCATGTAGTACCAGGGATCAAATCATGGTCTCCCACCTTTAAAGCAGCCCTTTGGGCTGTTTTCCCTAGACCTTTATTTATATTTTAACTCTTAACATTCTAGAGTGAAAATGGATGTTTGTAGTTTGGAGGCACACTGTGCTTCTGGGACCAGGGGCTACTCAGTGAAACCTGACCCAGCAGTGTTGGCAGGCCTGAGGGCTTGGTGCCTGGCTCAGATAATGTAAAGTTGCTTGGGTTAGTGATCTTGGGGGCCCCATGTGAGCTGGGGATACCCCTTTGATGAACTAGTTTTCTGGCCCTGGACTTTTTCCCCTTTTTGGGGAAAAGGGGGGGGCAGGGGTAGTAGGGTTGTGGTGGTGTTTATATTGCTCAGGGGTAGTATGTGGAGGACTGTATGTAGTTGCAGGGTTCTAAACAGTATCCATAGCATTGCAGGGTAAGCATTCTGCACCATATCTCCAGTTCCTAGATGTAATTTTAAAGAAAAAATAACCAGAAATTGAATAGTTGCACATAATTTTTATTTGTGAAGCTTTACTTGAAAGCATTAAAGCTTTGCAGGCCCAGAACTCAAAGATTGCTTTGTATGTGGGAAGACCCATTTTAATCCCTGGCACCATGTGATTCCCCAAGACCCACTGGGAATAGTCCCTGAGCACTACTGGATGTGAACCCCTTCCACATAAAGGCTTTACATAATTAAAAATTATTTTATTATACCACTATGAAATATAGTTACAAAACTGTTCATTATTAGATTTCAGCCATACAGTGTTCTAGCATCCATCTCTCCATCAGTGCACATTTCCCACCACCAATGTCCCCTGATTCCCTGATTCCCCCCCCCTCCCTCAACCTGCCTCTATGGCAGGCACTTTTATTCTCTCTCTCTCTCTCTATCACTGCCTCTCTCTCTGTCTCCCTCTATCTCTCTCCTTCCCTTGCTTCCTCTCTCTTCTTCCCTCCTTCCTCCCTCCCTTTTCTTACACATTGTGGCTTACAATACATACAATTAGGGGTTATCATGTATATCCCTTTGCTTACTGTCAGTGCTCAGTTCTAGGCTGGCATTACCATTTCCAACAATTATTAGCACTTTGGTCCCTTCTCTGTCTTACCTAACCTCTAACTCCCACACACTTGTAGTAGATTCCAACCACTGACAAATCCTCCTGGTTCATGATTTTCCTGGTCTTGGATATTAGAATCATACTATATATATTTTTTATGTCCCAGAAGTGAATGTAGTCATTCTATATCTGTCCATTTCCCTCTGGCTAATTTCACTCAACATGATAATCACCATGTCCATCTACTTATAGGCAAATTTCAGAACTTTATCCCAACAGCTGCATAATATTCCATTGTGTACAGGTACCATAGTTTCTTTATCCAGTCATCGGCTTTACTATTATGAAGGCAAGGCAGAAACTGGAGAATGTTTTATTACTCAATGATCACTTGATCACTTGACATCACTTGACACATTCATCGATTTGCTCGAGTGGGCGCCAGTAATATTTCCATTTGACCCTATCACGTGCCAGTGTAGTCCAATGGCATCTGGCTGCCTCAGGAATACAAAGAACCTCAAACCATTCCTTCAGGGTCTTGACAAAGAAGTCTAACCATCTTGTAGGTGGGCATCCACGTGGTCTTTTGCTATCCCGTGGGATCCAGTCGATAACGGCTCTAGTCCAGCGGTTGTCTCCAAATCGCATTATATGTCCAGCCCATCTGATTTTCGATGCCTTGGCAAAGGAGACAGCATCCCTGATTCTGGAATAGCGACGGAGGTCGGAGCTCCAGATTCCTTCTTTCACTTGAGTGAGGCGTGATATTCCAAGCATAGCTCTTTTGATTCCTCTCTGGGAGACCCGAATAACGTTCTCATCCTGCTTTCGTAGGGCCCAGGTCTCTGAGGCGTATGTTAATGCAGGGAGAACGGTGGAGTTGAAGAGATATGCCTGGAGCTGGAGGTTCTTTGTCTTTTTAGCTATTCCTTGTATGCTTTTAAAGGCATTCCATGCTGCTCTCTTCCTCCTGCACAGCTCAGGTTTTAGGTCGTTCATCATGTTGACTTCTCAACCTAGGTACAAATAACTGCTACATTCAGAGATGTTTGTTCCATTGAGAGTGAATGGGGCCTCTGGAACTAGTCATTTTTCATGAACATAGTTTTGCTGACATTCAGCTGTAGACCTGTCTTTCCACATTCTCGGTCGAAGTCAGCCAGCATTTGTGCCGCTTGGCTAATGTTTGGTGTGATTAGAACGACGTCATCAGCGAAGTGGAGGTGGTGTAGTTGCCGACCATCTATCTTCACTCCCATTCCTTCCTATTCTAATTGTCACATGATGTTCTCAAGGGTGGCACTGAAGAGTTTTGGTGAAATGGTATCACCCTGTCGAACCCCTCTTTTGACATTGATAATCACTTTTTTGTAGAATGGTGAGATCCTGGTGGTGAATCCGTAATACAGCTCACGAAGGATCTTGATGTATTGGGTTTGAATGCCCTGTTTGGCTAGGGCTTCGATGACCGCTTCAGTCTTTACAGAATCAAAGACTTTCTTTAAATCAATGAACATGAGACAGAGTGGCATCCTGAACTCCCTACACACTTCAGTGAGCTTGGTTACCGTGTGAATATTGTCGATTGTGCTGAATCCTTTTTGGAAGCCAGCATGCTCACATGGTTGCCCTTCATCTAATGATCTGCCAATCCTGTTCAGGATGACTTGAGTAAACATCTTGTAGATGACAGACAACAGGCTGATGGGGCGATAGTTGTCAATGTCGTGGATGTCTCTCTTCTTGAACAATAGAACTGTCCTGCTGGTTTTCCAATGGGAGGCACCTTGCATTCAGACAGGTAGCGTGTGAAGAGCCAAGCCAGTGTATTGATGAGTACTGAAGGCAGATTCTTCAGGTGTTCAGGTCTGACTTTGTCTGGGCCTGATGCTGTTCCCTACTTTACTGACGAAATGTCATGTTGAATTTCAGAAGGGAGAACATTGGGAACATATCCATCCTACGGAATTTGGTATGTGGGCAGGTGGACATGGTTATCAAAGAGATCTGAGTAGCACACCACAGAGACTGGCCCATATCCAAAAGGGTAAAAGCAAAAAGTGCTTGCGTGGATGTGGGGAACAGGGGACTCTCATACATTGTTGGTGGGAATGTCGACTTGTACAACCTTTCTGGAAAACAATATGGACATGCCTCCAAAGACTAGAAATTGAGCTAGCTTTTGAACCAGCCATACCACTCCTGGGAATATATCCTGGGAAGCCAAAAACACACAACGGAAACACAATCTGCACTTTTATTTTTATAGCAGCACTATTCACAATAGCCAGAACCTGGAAACAACCAGTATGCCCAAGAACTGATGACTGGATAAAGAAACTGTGGTACATCTACACAATGGAATACTATGCAGCTGTTAGGAAAAATGAGGTTATGAAATTTTCCTATAAATGGATGGACATGGAAAGGATCATGTTGAGCAAAATTAGTCAGAAAGAAAGAGAGAGATATAGAATGACTGCATTTATTTGCATGACATAAATATATCAGGTGGTCTTACCAAAGGTGGAAATTACCGGAAATGTGAGGGAGTCAGAGGTTAGGTAAGACAGAGAAGGGAACATGTGTGAATAAATGTCGAAAGGGCTGATACCCACATAGAACTGAGCATTAAATACAGGCAAAAAAAAACACATGATGGCGTCTAAGTGTATGTAGTGCAACCCACAATGTGTAAGAGAAGGAAAAGAGAGAGAGGGAGAAAGAAAAGAGGTAAAGAACCTGCCATTTAGGCAGGCTATGGGAGGGGGGAGGGAATTGGGGACATTGGTGGTGGGAAATGGGCACTGGTGGAGGGCAGGGTGCTGGAACACTATGTGACCGAAACCTGCAAACATGAACAACGTTGTAATTGTATATCTCACGGTGGTATAATAAAATGTTTAATTAAAAAAAAGAAGATCTGAGTAGAAGTCATGGATAATGTTCTCCATTACCTTTCTGGAAGATGTGATAGATCCATCAGGGCGTCGGAGGGCAGTCATCTTGGTCTTGGGAAGGACAGGCGGGCAGTGCGAATGTTTTTCCTGGCTTCTGCTGCATCTTCCAGTATTTCTGCTCTTCTCTCTTTGAGGTCTTCCTTTATCGCTTCTCTACACTGCTTTGCAAGCTTGGATGTTAGCGTTTTGGCGCCTGAGGCTTGCACCTTGCCACATTGGCAAACGACCTCGAGTTTTTGAAGACAGGCATCCTTTTGTGGTTTTTTTTCTCTCTTGGTATTCTTCGCACAATCATGGAGGTGCTGAACCAGTCGGTTGTATTCTTCATCGATGTCATCAATGATGGTATCTTCCCATGTTGCCGCAGTGGTGCTAGAGTTCCCAGTTGGTGGTTGTTCTGGGAGTTTTCTTAAACTTTGCAGCCTTTTCTCCCCGTTGCTTGAATTAGAATTTTGCATGAAGGAGACGGTGGTCCAATCCTGTTTGGAATTTGGGGACAACAGCAACATAGGTCAGGCAAAACCGTCGATTGAAGATGATGTGGTCAATTTCATTGTGGAACTGTCCACCTGGGGATTCCCATGTCCAACGTTTCGATTTAGCCCTCTGGAACCCTGAGTTCCCATGAATGTCGCTGGCGAGCAGCGACAGCAAGGTTGCGGAGCCCCTCGGCTTGCAACCCCGTTCTTGGCGACTCCTGCAGGGGCCTTCGACCCGGCTCGCAGACACGATTACGGACACCTGGCTGTCATCTTTCTTTACCATGTTCACTGTGCTCATCAAGGACCACCAGTGGGATGACCGGGGCACAGGCCATGTGTCCTCTGGCTACGTGGAGCGGCTGAAGGGTATATGACATGCTTGTCAGGGCGGAGAGCGACATCACACTCAGCGATGCTCAGGGGTTATTCCTTGCTCTGCACTCAGGAATTACCCCTGGCAGTGCTTAGCCCAGCAAGCTACTAAGAGTATACCGCCCGCACGTCAGAGCCTGGCAAGCTGTCCGATGCGTATTCAATATGCCCAAACCAGTAATCACAAATGCTCATCTTCCTGACCCTGAAAGAGCCCGTAATACTGCAGCACTAGGAAGGACGAACAAGGAGGGCCTGATAAAATTTCAGGGCCATGCTAAGCTGCCAAAATGAAGGACTAAAATGACAGTCTGTGCTTTCAATGCACGTACACTGGCAACGGAAGCATATATCAAGGACCTGATGGTTCAAGTGCAAAAAATCAAGTATGACATCATTGGTCTGACTGAGACGAGGAGGCATCTGTCGGGAATGCTGCTGGGGTCCCCAACAGTGTCAGGACAGAAGTTCTCTTCTACCTCCGAGGACGCGGGAGGAACAGATGAAAACTCACGAGTCCGGCGCAGTTCCAAAAAAAAGGCTTTTAATAGTACAAAAGCTCTTCCACAGCACTCCAATATAATGAACAAACTCTAGCCCTGCTCCAAACTTAGACCATACAAAAGAGCCTAAGTCTCCCACCAAAGAGAGAGGATCTCACCCAAGATGGGTCCTACCCAGAAGAAGGAGCAAAAGACCAAAGAGCAAAAATCCAAAAGCAAAAGGCTGAGGAGCCAAAAGGCCAAGGGGCCTCAAGTCAGTCCCCTTATATACACCAAAGTAATCAGATTTGTGACAGGGAGGGTCCCGTCAACAAAGAACCCTAAACAGAGTGTAGAAGAGCAGTGCCACACCCTATTGCAGGTATAAACAAAGGTTAGCCAAGGACTAATCCCGAGATTATCTCTTATTAAAACACTGGAGAGAGAGAGGACTGGTATAAAGTAATACATCTTAATTTCATGAGCTTCAATGTAATCTAGATGGTACCCACAAGGTCCTTCTTATTATCTGCACCAGGGTGATTCTGAGTATCTTGTTCTCTTGTACTGAAAGGGTAACACTTGCCTTCTTAGAGCAAACTAGTATGACCCTTTCTATAGTCTTCCTGTAGTCTCAACGTAGCCAGGGTGGTCTAGTAAATTCTTACTGTCCCACGTTGGGTGCACTGGGTATAAAGAGGAGCTATGCCCAATCTAGAAAACATAGAAGTCTTAGTAGATGTATAAGTCAGAAGTTATTCAATCAAGGTGACTTCTGTAACTGCCACACCCTCTAGAAGTGTTTACATAGAAGGGAGGTCTCATTAGAATGAACCTTGGCTTAAATAGATTAAGCTGGGAGTGGGCAAAACAACAAAGCTCCCAGATTAGCTAGATCTGTCATCCAACAGGCGTCAATCGCATCATGCTGTTTTTGACACCAGAGAAGAACTGTTCCTCGGAACATGCGATGAAAGAGGCGTCGGTGGCGTAGGTTTCGTTGTCAATACGAACATGGCCGTGAACATTGATTCATTTGAATGCCTAACAAGCCGTAGAGGACGATTACACTTGAAGAGATGTGGCCCACTGCCAGCAGTTTCTATCTTCGTTGTCTACGCACCAACATCCACATATAAGGAAGAAGAAAATGAGAAATTCTACATGGAATTGGAGGAGTTCTATAAAAAAGATCACACCTTCTACAAGATCATAGTCGGTGATTTTAATGTCAAGATAGGACTGAGAAGATCAGCCAAAGAACTCCACATCGGGACCCATGACCTAGAATGGAATAAACAGGGTGAGAGACTATCTGAGTTCATCATGTCCACCAAGACCATTCATGGGAACTCAATGATTAGGTTACCAAAACTATATTTCTTAGATTTTCTGCTAAGGAGGAGCCAAACTTATACAAAACAAAGCACATTATCCATGTAGTTGATTTTGAGATATTTTCTGAGCAATGATAGTGTTAAAATTTTTAGATATATATAAATATTACTTTTGTTTCTGTATTCACTAATGAACAGGAGCATATATTTTTAGAGTGATTGGCTGGGATTGATGATAGTTTTTTTTTTTTTTTGGCTTTGTTGAGGTTTCCTTTTTTTGTGATTTTTGTAATATCAGAAGTGATTCAGTGGCTGTTACTGGCATGGTGGTTGGGGGGTTGCTCCACATGGAGTTTGGAGCCATTTGGTACTGAGAATCAACCAGAGCTGCTGCGTGCTGTGCATGTTCCCTGACCCTGTGAGCTTCTCCTGACTCAATAATGACCATTTCCGAAAGAGTAGATAACTGGTTAGCTGGGGCGAACCCCTGTATTAATTTATGTAGATTGCAGTGCTATAGAGGTCTCAAGTTATAGCCATGTTTGAGCTGAATGGATAAGGACTATGTCATCATTCATTTGCCAGAAGTTTACAGAGGATAGCGCGAAAAGCACATCCCTTGAACTGGGAGGTGGGGCCAAGAACTGCCATTTTTCCTTTTTTTCCATTTGCAAACTTCACTCCAAAACAAAATTAACTCATGAAAGGGCATATGATCTGGGCTTAATCAATTAAAAATTCATTCAAGTGTTTTTTTTTGGTTTTTTTTTTTTTTGCTTTTTGGTTCACACCTGGCGACGCTCAAGGGTTTCTCCTGGCTCTGCACTCAGAAATTACTCCTGGCGGTGCTCGGGGGACCATATGGGATGCCGGGAATCGGACTCGGGCCGGGCACAGGCCAGCCGCGTGCAAGGCAAACACCCTACCCGCTGGGCTATCGCTCCCGCCCCTCATTCAAGTTTTAATATGCTAGCAGGCTAACTACATCTGTGAAATGATTACATACATGATAAAAGTGACAGTGTTGGGCCAGAGAGTACAACAGATAAGAGAATTGACTTGCATGCTGCTGACGCAGTTCCAGTCCTTGGCAATACCTCGGGCTCTCAGTACCAACAGAGTAATTCCTGAGCACAGAACCAGGAGCAAGCCCTGAGCACAGCCACATGTGGCCATTCATTCCCTGCCCTTTTCCTACAGTTAGAATTCTTTGTTTTAAGAACTTGTGGGTTTGTTTGTTTTTTTTTGCTTTTTGGGTCACACCTGGCAATGATCAGGGGTTACTCCTGACTCTTTGGTCAGTAATTATTCCTGGCAGTGCTCAGGGGAGCATATGGACATACAGGATGCTGGGGATCGAACCTGGATCAGCCGCATGCAAAGCAAACACCTTTCCTACTGTGCTCTGGCCCCACAAACTTGTATTTTCCCCTAATAATCTTTTTATGATAATAAAACCAACCATTGGTCTTAGAAATTTTTAAATTTTATTAGTATAAACTTTTTTTTCTTGGGGGGCTTTGTGGTCACACCTGGAGATGCTCAGTGGGTTGCTCAGAGGTTCTTGGCTCTGTACTCAGGAATTACCGCTGGTGGTGTACGGGGGACCATATGGGCTAGGGGATCAAATGCCCTACCCACCGTGCTATTGCTGTGGCCCCTATTAGTATAAAATTAAATGGGTAAAACATTTCCTGTTTTGTGGTCTATCTGTATGACAGTATGAAAAGAAATTAAAATGTAAGATTCAAAAAGTAAGGATCTTTTAGTATCTTGTATAGTGCCTGGCAGGTCATAGGAGTGTAGAAAACATGAGAGCAGTAGATAAATTCTGTACATGTTTGATAATTATGTTTTAACAACTTTGTGAACTTCAATATTGACAGGAAATCATGACTCTCAAAACAAATGAACTGTTCCAGACAATGCAGCGGGCACAGGAGCTGGCACAAAGATTAAAACAGGAACAGAGAATTCGAGAATTATCTCAGAAGGGACATGACACATCTCGATTGATTAAAAACCTTGGTGGTAAGCACGTAACTAGAATTTTGATTGTTTTTAGGCAATACCTGATGGTGCTCAGGACTTATTCCGGGCTCTGTGTTTGGGGATCACTCCTGGTGTTGCTCAGAACACCCTAGGTGGTGCCACATGCAAGGCAAACATCACAAATACCCTATTCACTGCACTGTCTCACCTGCCGCTTTAAAAATATTTTATTTGGTGTATCATGGTTTGTAGTACTGTTAAGGATCGGGGTTCCATGTATTTAACGTTCCAACTACCACCCGCCATCAGAGGCCCTGCTTCCCTCCACCACTGTCCCTGTGTTGACTCTCCATTCTGCCCCCTCATTGCCTTTCCTGCCCCTGCAGTGGTAAGCCTAGTTTTGTAGGCCAGTTCTCATGCTGTCTCTAGAATCTTATTTAAGATTTCACATAAAACAAGCCAAGGAGCTAGGATGAGGTTTGATCACTGGCACTGTTTGACCATCTGATCATTTTAAGGAAGTATGTCCCCCAAGTCCTTCATTTAAAAGATGGGAGATCATACCATGTGTGAAGTAAGATCATGACTTACTTCAGTTGGCATAATACCCACAGGCAAATGTCAGTGTAATCCTTTTTGTTGAATAGTGTTGCAGTGTATGTATTCATACATACATTGTATACATTTTATATGTGTGTGTTACTCATTCTGTCCAAAAGAATGAATCTTAGTTTTTAAAAAAATTTTTTTTTATTATACCACCATGAGACATACAATTACAAAGTTGTTCATAATTGGTTCTTGGTAATACAGTATTCCAGCACCCATCCCTCCACCAGTGCCCCATTTCCACCACCAATGTACCCCACCCCTCCCGCCCACCCCCAGGCTGCCTCAATAGCAGGTAGCCCCGTTTTCTCTCTTTCTCTCTCTTTCTCTCTCTCTGTCTCTGCATCTCTCTCCCTCTTCTTTTGCACATTGTGGCTAGCCCTGCAGATATTTAGAGTTTATCACTTAAGTCTCTTTGTGTATATTCAATGGTGAGTTTTAATCTGCCATTACCATTTCCCACACTTAGTAAAACACTGGTATCTATTTATATCCTATTAATGAATGCAGTCATTCTATATCTGTCCTTTTCCTTCTGACTAATTTCACTCAGCGTGATAGTCTCCATGTCCATCCATTTGCAGGTAAATTTCGGTAATTTCATCTTTTCTGACAGCTGCATAGTATTCCATAGTGTAGATGAACCACAGTTTCTTTAGCCAGTCCTCTGTTCTCGGGCATTTAGGTTGTTTCCAGATTCTAGCTATTGTGAATAGCACAGAGATGAATAAAGAAGTACAGATAGTGTTTCTGCTATGTGTTTTTCGGTCTCTCGGGTATATTCCCAGGAGTGCTATTGCTGGATCAAATGGGAGCTCAATATCTAGTTTTCAGAGGTATGCCCATATTGTTTTCCAGAAGGGCTGGACCAGTCGGCACTCCCACCAACAGTGGATCAGAGTCCCTTTTTTCCCCACATCCACGCCAGCACCGGTTGTTCTTGCTGTTTTGGATGTGTGCCAGTCTCTGTGGTGTGAGATGGTACCTCATTGTTGTTTTGATTTGCATCTCCCTGATGATTAAAGATGAAGAGCACTTTTTCATATGCCTTTTGGCCATTCGAATTTCTTCTTTTTTGGAATCTTAGTTTTTAGTTTTTTACTAAATTTTAGTTTTTAACTAGTTTTGACTGTTCGTAAACAAGCTGTAATGGGGCTAGGGATGTGCCTCAGTGATAGAGCACTTGCCTTGCAAGCGTGAGGTCCTTGGTCTGATTTCAAGCTTTGTTTGAACTGCCACAAACTGAGCTGGAAGAAGCCCCTGAACATACTCAGGTGTGGTCCCAAAATAAAAAAAAAAGGTGTGGTCCCATGTAATGAACATGGCCACCTGATATATATTTTTTAAGACTGATAGAATTTTATTGGGGCTGGAGAGATAGTACACTCACATTCAAGGCGAGAATGTGCTCGCCCTGAATGTGGGTGACCCTGTTCAATCCCTAGCATCCCATATGACCCCTGAGCAACACCAGGAATAAATCCTGATGCAGAGCCTGGAGTAATACCTGAACATTGCTGGGTGTGACCCAAAACCAAAAACAAATGAAAAATGATTTTATTGCCAGAGGAGACATTTAAGGAAAAATAGGAAATAAAACAGGTGAAGTTCAAGTGAGAAACAAGAAAACATCAGAATCAATGGAAGCTGTGCTCCACATGGGTGAGTGACAGGGACTTACCTGTGGCCACCTGATTTTTTTTTAAAGTTAGTCGGTTTCTTTTTTTGAACAGGTTTACTAAATTTATTGGTTAAGTCCCATTATCCCACTTTTTTCTTTTTGGGTTACACCCGGCAATGCTCAGGGGTTACTCCTGGCTCTGTACTCAGGAATTACTCCTGGCGGTGCTCGGACCATTTGGGATGCCAGGGATTGAACCCGGGCGGCACAGGATGGCCGCAAGGCAAACGCCCTACCCATTGGGCTATCGCTCCGGCCACCATTATCCCACTTTTTTAAAAATTTCTAATTTTTTAAAATTGATCAGTGAGATACACAGTTACAAAGTTACTTGGTAATGTCCCAACACCTGTTCTTTTGCTAGTGTACCTTTCCTACCACCATTGTCCCCAGTTTCCCTCCCGCCTTCCACCCCTTCTCCTTTCTCCCGCCTCTGGGGCAGGCTGTTTTCTTTCTCTCCCTGTCTATCTCTCTCCTTCTGTCTCACAGCTCCCCTTTTGGGCATTATGGTTTGCAATACAGATACTGAAAGGTTGTCGTGTATATTCCTTTACCTATGTTCAATACTCAGTTCTTAAGTTGACGTTTTATTAGCATTTTATTTAGTGTTCATCCCTTTACCTATTGGATTACTTGCTATACTTGCTAACCCTGGGTTTTTACATTGCTAACTTCCTTTTGCATATGCTTATGCTAAGGAATTTGTCTTTGGTATAAGCACAAAAAGATTGTTGGGCCTTGTAGTTGTGGAGTTAATTGGATTATTTACTCCTAGGTTTTCGCCATATTTCCCAGCTATAAACTTCAGTACCTTTTAGATTGCGTCTATTTCCTCAAACCCCCATAGAGGGTTCCTATGAGGTACTGAATGGAATCAGGAAGAGATCACCTTGGCTTCAAAAATGGGACAACTGTTAGAGTAAGCCCTGCTCTGGCCCAGTTTAGAGCAAAGTTGGAATAGTTCTGTTATGACCTAAGATAAGCTGTGAATTGCCTTACAGCTGGAGCAGAGCACTTAGGACTGTTGTCTTGGTTTGGAGATAGGATTCTGCGGGATTGGAAATGATTCATCTGGCAAGGGAAATGTAGTCTGGTTCATATGATATGATCTCCCAGGAAAGACCACCCTATACATTTAATCTGGGGTGTAGATAAATGTCTGTCTCTCTTCACTTGATCACTTGACATCCTGTTATTCATCGATTTGCTCTAGCGGGCGCCAGTAACATTTCCATTTAACCCTACATGTACCAGTGTAGACCAATGGCATCTGGTTGCTTCAGGAATACGAAGAGCCTCAAACCATTCATTCAGGGTCTTGACGAAGAAGTCTGACCATCTTGTAGTGGGCGGCCACGTGATCTTTGGCATTCAATATGCCATAACCAGTAATAAAAAATGTTCATCTTCCTGTCTCTCTTACTGTGTTTATACGAAAATGTCTAGAAATATTATTGAAATGATTATCAGCCAAGGTTGAGAGAAAATCAACACGTCTGGTATCTTCCCATTAGCCTCTGGGATCAGGGGCATGACCCCCCTGATGAGTCTGCCCTGGTGCAGGAATGCCAATTCTCACCTCATTCTTCTCAACCTAAGAGAGGTTTATCTCTGGTAAAGCCCTGCCCCCAAGCTCTGTATAGGATTACTTATCTAGAAGTTGGGGGTCAGTCAGTCAGTGTGTGGTGTGTGGAGGGAGAAGGAGTTAGAACTGTGTGGAATTAAAAGCCTTAGATTTTCTAGAACTGGTGGTCTTGCTCTCTTTGTCCATCGACTGGAGGGGACGGTCATCAGCCCCAAATGTGACAAGGGAATCCAATGGACCCGATAGTGTTGGGGACCCCAAAGAGCCCCAGAATTTATCTACTTTCAACACTCATTTCTTAAGTTAGTGTTTCATTCTTAAGCTAAGTAGAATTGCTAGGTCATACATATGGTAGTTTAAAATTTCTTGCAAGGGGCCAGAGCAATAGCAGAGCGGGTAGGACATTTGCCTTGCACATGGCCAACCTGGGTTCGATCCCTGGTATCCCATATGGTCCTCCAAGCACTGCCAGGAATAATTCCTGAGCGAAGAGCCAGGAGTACCCCCCTGAGTATTGCTGGGTGTGACCCAAAAAGCAAAATAATAATAATAATAAAATAAAATTTCTTGCAAGAAATAAGAACTTCCATGTAATTTTCCATGCTGACTCCATTTACATTCCACCTACCTTGCGCACACATTTGCTTTCCTTTCTATCCTTCATGACACTATCTCTTTGGTTCTTTAAAATTATGATATAGATAATAGTTTTAAGAGGTGTGAGGTGATAGCTTGTAGTTTTTTTAAAGGTCATTTGTCAATTATATGCTTGTTTATTATATGCTTTTTTCTTTTTTAAAAAATTATTATACTGCTGTGCGATTTACAGTTAAAAAGATCTTCATGGTTGGATTTCAGTCATGCATTTTTCCAGCACCTGTCCAGTGCCTTATTCCCACCACAAATGGCCCCAAATCCCGCCTTATTCCCACCAGTGCCTTATTCCCACCACAAATGGCCCCAAATGCCCTACCCCCTCCTCTGCTCTCTCCCTCCTCTCTCTCTCCCCCTCTCTCTCTCTCTCTTTCTCTCTCTCTCTCTCTCTCTGTCCCTTTCACACTCTCTCATTGTGGTTGCCACATAGACATTTAGGCTTGTTGTAGTTTTGATTTATATTTCCCTGATGATTAATGGTGTTCAGGTTCAGCACCTCTTTGTTTTTACCACCTGAGTGTCTTTTTTTTTTTTTTTTGGGTGTACTATCTGAAGTGTACTATCACTTCAGCACCCCCCATCTTATGGAAAATACTGCAGCATATTTTCTTTGGAAAATATCTATTCTTTGCATATACATATGTATATATATCACTTCACTTGTATCAATTGTCTTCCCGTTGTTCATTGATTTGCTCAAGTGGGCACCACTAACATCTCCATACGTCCTGTCACATGCTAGTGTGACAAGGGCATATGCTCACTCCAGGAACATAAAGAGCCTCAAACCATTCCATCAGGTCATGGGAATGAGGTCTATAATTGTTACTGGTATTTGGCATATCAAATACAACATGGGTAGCTTGCCAGGCTCTTCTGTGCAGGTGGGATACTCTTGTAGTCACCTCTCATCTCATGCATTTATTGATGAACTGCAACAGCCACAAAGTGGCCACGTAAGCTGGGCTTGTGATTAATTAGCCTGGGTGGAGCTCTGCTGGGTGGAACTTCTGCTGGGTGGAGCTCTGACGAGCTGGTGAGTCCGGATATGGAAAATGGCGGCCCTCATGGTATGGGGGTTCCTCTGGCTTCTTCTTCTTTTTTTTTTTTTTTTTTTTGCTTTTTGGGGTCACACCGGCGATGCTCAGGGGTTACTCCTGGCTCTGCACTCAGGAATTACCCTGGCGGTGCTCGGGGACCATATGGGATGCTGGGGATCGAACCCGGGCCAGCGCAGGCTGGCCACGTGCAAGGCAAACGCCCCTACCCGCTGGGCTATCGCTCCGGCCCCTCCTCTGGCTTCTTGCAAGCCTCTGCTGGGATGGGGGCCAGGGCTAGTGTTGGATGACAGATCTAGCTAATCTGGGATCTTTGTTGTTTTGCCCACTCCCAGCTTAATCTATTTAAGCCAAGGTTCATTCTAATGAGACCTCTCTTCTATGTAAACACAGCTAGAGGGTGTGGCAGTTACAGAAGTCACCTTGACTGAATAACTTCTGACTTATACATCTACTTAGACTTCTATGTTTTCTAGATTGGGCACAGCTCCTCTTTATACCCACTGCACCCAGCTTGGGACAGTTAGAATTTACCAGGAGACTACCACCCTGGCTATGTTGAGACTATAGGAAGGCTATAGGAAGGATCATACTAGTTTGCTCTAAGCAGGCGAGTGTTACCCTTTTAGTACAAGAGAACAAGATACTCAGAATCACCCTGGAGCAGATAATAATAAG
This sequence comes from Cryptotis parvus, assembly GCA_021461705.1. NCBI lineage: Eukaryota > Metazoa > Chordata > Mammalia > Eulipotyphla > Soricidae > Cryptotis > Cryptotis parvus. Next base: position 107,163 of record JAJIBD010000930.1, on the reverse strand, counting down.
GACCTTGCAAGTGAAACATGTATCAGGAGGTCTTGTCAAAGGTGGAAATTATCACAAATGTGTGGGAGTCAAGAGGCTAGGTAAGACAGAAAGTGGAACAGTGTGCTAACAATTGTCGAGGGTACTAATATCAACCTCGAACTGAGCATTAAATAGAGGCAAAAAGATACACATTAATGTCTGTTCTGTAATCCATAGTCTGGAAGGGAAGGAAAAGAGAGAGAGAAAGGGAAAGAAATAAAGAACCTGCCATGGAGGAGGGCTGGGGGAGGGGGAGGGAACCAGGGACGTTGGTGGTGGGAGATGGGCACTGGTGGAGGGATGGGTGCTGGAACACTGTATGACCAAAACCCAAATATGAACTTTTTAATTGTATATCTTTTAAATTGTAAAAAAAATTTAAAAAATAAAAATACCAAGAAATTATGAATTAAAAAATAAGGATCTTGTGGGTACCATCTAGATTACATGAAGTTCATGAAATTAAAATGTATTACTTTATATCAGCTCTCTCTCTCTCCAGTGTTTTACATAAGAGATAATCTCAGGATTAGTCCTTGGCACAATCTTTGTTTATACCTGCAATAGGGTGTGGCACTGCCCTTCTACATTTGTTTAGGATTTTTTGTTGACCCTCCCTGGATTACTTTGGTGTATATAAGGGGACTGACTTGAGGTCCCTTCGGCCTTTTCGCTTTCGGCTTTTTGGCTCCTGCGGCTTTTGGCTTTTTGCTCTTTGGCCTTTTGCTCCTTCTTTTGGGTAGGACTCATCTCGGGTGAGATCCTCTCTCTTTGGTGGGAGACTTAGGCTCTTTTGTATGGTCTAAGTTTGGACCAGAGCTAGAGTTTGTTCATTATATTGGAGTGCTGTGGAAGAGCTTTTGTACTATTAAAAGCCTTTTTTGGACTGCACCAGACTCGTGAGTTTTCATCTGTTCCCCCGGCGTCCTCGGCGGTAGAAGAGAACTTCTGTCCTGACACTGTTGGGGACTCCAGTGGCATCCCCGACAGGCTAGAACCCGCCTTCCCTCCTGGGTGCCTCATGATCTACTGGGCATCAGGATCAGGCATACCTGGGCTGGGTTGAAAAAGACTGCTGTAGGGTGGAACTCTGACAAGCCGGGCTTGTGATCAGTGCTTCTGTTGCGTGGAGCTCTGATGAGCTGGGGGGTCCTGATGTGGAAAATGGAGGCCCTCATTGTGTGGGGGGTTCCTCTGGATTCTTCCAAGCTTTGCTGGGATGGCGGGCCAAGGCTAGAACCCGCCTTCCCTCCTGGGCGCTCGTGATCAGCTGGGCACAGGGAGAGCCGGTAGCATCTCTGCCCCGTGTATGTGAGTCTCTGGATCAGGCATACCTGTATATGTAAACTAAAAACATATATATTAACTAAGGTATATATGCCCAATATATATTTTACTAAAAAGTACTAATAGCAATATATATTAATCTCTGTATATATTGCTCTCTATTGCTATATAGTACTTTTTTAGTTTAATATAGCCTCACTTATTACTTTTGTTGCTACAGTATCTTTACACATATATTAAAATACATGCCTTTATATATTTTTTGTGGTTCTTGGGGATAGAATTTTTTACCCAGGGATAGAATCTGGGTCTACTACTGTAGACCCTACCCAGTGTACTGTCTCTCAGGCCCCGCAAAATTTATTTTTGGAGGTCATTTCTGGTCTTATTCTTGGCTATGTTCTCAGGGATAACTTCTGGTGGGACTTGGGTCCATATGGGTGCTGGGCATCAAACCTGGGCAAATGCTCTACTTATATATACTATCTCTCCAATCCCTAAAATATTTTATACCCATTTTATAGATATCTATAAAGTGATGCCCAACTTTTTTTTTTTCTTTTTTGGGTCACAGCCGGCTGTGCTCAGGGGTTATTCCTGGCTCTGCACTCAGGAATTACTCCTGGCAGTGCTTGGGGGACCATATGGGATGCCAGGGATCAAACCCAGGTCAGCCATGTGCAAGGTAACACCCTACCCACTGTACTATCACTCTGACCATCGTCCCCCTCCTAACTTGAGCATGGGATAAGAAAGTAAAAATACCTTCTAAAGCTTTAGGTTGACTCTTGACATGTTGGTGCATACCACCTATGACTCACTTGAATGGTTTATACAACACCAATTGCAGTGCGTACATTAAGGTGTTAGTTAAGCTAACTCTTTTGAAATTTAATAACATTAAGTTGTGTATTTTAGTTTGCGCTAACAATCTTTTTTTTTTATGTAGGGGATTCTTCCTTTTTTATGTAGGGGAATGTAACATTGAGCTACATTCCTAACAATAATAATATTACTGTTCCCGAACTATCATTTTCATCAGATTATTTTATTTTGCCAGTTGATACAGTAAGAATGGAATGGAATACATCCACTATCTTTCAAAATTCAAGGCATGGCTTAAATGAAGTCAGTGGTAAAATGAATACATGTATCAATTCCGTAGCCTCTCCCAAGAAGGATACTGGTGTACAAACAGGTAAGAATTTAAGAAATTAAGTTTAAGGTGTAAATAAATGAGGTTTTTAGGGTTTAAAAGTTTTCAGAAACATTAAAAAGGTTATTTCTTGGTTCTCTCTTTTTCTTTTTTTTGGCTTTTTGGGTCACACCCGGCAATGCTCAGGGGTTACTCCTGGCTCCTTGCTCAGGAATTACTTCTGGCGTTGCTCAGGGGACCATATGGGATGCCGGGATTGAACCCAGGTCGGCCACGTGAAAGGCAAACGCCTTACCCGCTGGGCTTCGCTCCGGCCCCTCTTGCTTCTCATTTTCTCTGGTAATAGCTTTATTGAGAAAATTTGCAGAGCATAAAATTATTTTAAAAGGATACATTATTTAAAACAATGTTAGGGGACCATTCCCAGTAAAGATGTTTTATATATAGGGGCTGGAGTGATAGTCCAGTGGGTAGGGCATTTGCTTTGCACACACCGACCTGGGTTCAATCCCCAGAATCCCATATGGTCCCCCAAGCACTGCCAGAAGTAATTCCTGAGTGCAGAGCCAGGAGTTACCCCTGAGCATAACTGGGTGAACCCAAAAAAGCAAAAAAAAAAAAAAAAGTTTCAGCTGTTCAGATATAGCCATATACTACTGATAACAGCCAGAGGTTTGGGGGGGTCTGCCAAGGTAACAAGTGCAGTACTTAGGGGACCACGTGCTGGGAATAGAACTAGGCTTAATATAAGGCATGTACTCCTGCCCTGGAGCTTTCCCTGACCAAAAATCTATTACTTGTCTCTTGTCACTTGTCTTCCCGTTGTTCATCAGTTTACTCCAGCAGGCACCAGTAACATTTCCATACATCCTGTCACGTGCTAGTGTAGCCCAAGGGCATCTGCTCGCTCCAGAAAGATGAACAGCCTCGGACCATTCCTTCAGATCATGGGAATGAGGTCTATTATTGTTACTGGTTTTTGGCATATCAAATACGACACAGGTAGCTTGCCAGGCTCTGCGGTACAGGTGGGATACTCTTGTTAGTAGGCTCTGTTTGTACACTTACTGATGAACTGTGCGGCCACAAAGCAGTCACGCACAACAGGGCTAGAACCCACCTTCCCTCCCGAATGCCTCATGATCAGCTGAGCACAGGGAGAGCCGATAGCAGCTATCTGTGTTACTGGTTCAAGCATACCTGGGCTTGAAAAAAAATCTATCACTTTTGTATATTTGGTCCACACCCATGGAGCCTATGTTGTTCGGGATTCAGCCTAGATTGCCAGTATGCAGAATGTCTCCTTCAAGTTCTTACCCATTTTCATTATTTTTTCAAAAAGTACAGTTCTGGTCTCATATTCAGATACATAATCAAAAGAAAATTTAGAACATTTTTACCTTTGAAAAGAAACACTGACTTTCAACACTCCATTTTTTCCCTCTCCTTTAGTCATAGGTAACCATTAACCTGCTTTTACACTTGCCTATTATAGTTATTTCGTGTAACTGGAATTATTCCATATGTGGTCTTCTGTGTCTGGATTATTTACCTTTTATTTATTTATTTTTTTTTTGCTTGGGCCACACCTGGCAATGCTCCAGGGTTACTCCTGACTCTGCATTCAGGAATCACTCCTGGCAGTGCTTGGGGAACCATATGAGATGCTGGGGACTGGACCCGTGTCAACTGCATGCAAGACAACATCCTACCTGCTATATATGCCATCTCTCAGAACTTGGCATGTTTTAATTAAGTCATATCTATTTCCTAGTATACATCAATACTTCATTCCTTTTTATTACTGTATACTTCATTTTATGATTTCAATAAAATAAAAATTTTATTTATTCCTTCATTGATTGATGGACATTAGGGTTACTTCCAATTTGGAGGCATTGCAGATATATTGCTATGAACTTGCATGTACATTTTGGCGGGGGTGGGGTTGAAGAGATGATTTTTTTTTTTCCGTATCTGCAATGCTCAGGGGAACCCCTGGCTCCGCACTCAGGAATTAATCCTGGCGATGCTCAAAGGACCATATGGGATTGAATCCAGGTTGGCCGCATGCAAGGCAAACAAACGCCTTACCTATTGTGTTCTTGCTTGGCCCCCAGTGATGATTTTTTATACATTAAACTTGAGCCTGGGTCAGTGGTGCACAAAAAAAAGCCCACCAGAAAATGAAGAAAATGCTATGACTCTACTTTAGTCAACTTCATAGAAATAGCAAGTAAAATGTTGGGTTACCAAGGGCTATGGGGAAGGAAAGAATGTTTTTAATTGGTAGGTTTGTATTGAAAGTTACAAAATGAAAACCTTTCAAAAGTCAACAATAAATGCCTTAGAAAAGATGCAAATGCTTATAGAATATACTTAACCAACCTTCAAATATTATTAACTTTTCTCTCCCTGCCCTGTATTTAAGAGGACTTAAATACAAGAATGTGTGCCAATGCAGAATCACACTGTGGATCAGTAATAGAGAGGGAAATCATAAAGTGTTCATCTCCTGAAATTCCTGCAGAATTTAATGAAAACTTTAAGGGGAATAAGGAAGAGGTAGAAAGTCAAGATAAAGGAATCAACTTAGAAAAAGAAAATAGCTGGCATAATGACCGGTGCCACCAAGTCACAAGAACAGAGAAACAAACGAAACATATGAAGAAATGCCCTAAAAGACCTGACTGGAATATAAATAAACCACTCAAAAGGTTCATTCCGGCATCTGAAAAGTACCCTAAACAGCTTCAAAAGCAAAGAGAAGAAAAGAAAGTAAGAAGGCAGATGGAGCTGCTTCATTTGTTAGAAAGAAATTATTCGGGACACCTCTCTCAAACTAGAGACACTTCACCAGTAGTTCTTCATTCACCTCATCAAGAAACAGAGTTCAGGTGGCAACTAGTCAAAAAGGTAAAAAGGACATGTTTTAAAATTAATTTTAGTTTAGAGGCTTGTAAGCACATACATGCTGGGAACCCCAGAATTTGATGCACCCAAAGAGAAGTCTTGAACACCATTAAGTATGATCTCAAAATCAAAATAATATTGAAAAAATTACTCACTTTAGGCATGTTTGACAAGGCTTTTTAGAGGGCTGGAGAGCTCAGTTGGTCTGCATAATGGGAGGCCCAGCTTAATTCTTTTTTATCATTGACGCCCCAAACACTGAGGCCAGGATTTGTACTCTAGCAGCACTGATTATGGCCACAAATATAAAAATTAATTTAAATATTTAAAAAAAATTTTATACCACACCCAGTGATGCATAGGCATCATTCCTGGGCCTCAGAGGACCATATATGGTTGGTGCCAGAGCTTGAAACTGGGTTAGCCACACGTAAGGCAAGCGCCCTACCTGCTATATATCTCTCTGCCCCTAGAACTAAAGATTGTTCAATGAGTTCTAAAATTTGCTTTAGTTCACACTTGCACCAGAAAACTGTGGTCCCTAGGAAAATCCATCTGCTGCCTACTTTTTGTAAATGCATATTCCTTTATGTATGGCCCAAAAACAGCTTGACAGAAAAGTATATAGGGCCGGAGCGATAGTCCAGCGGGTAGGGCATTTGCCTTGCACGCGGCCAACCCGGGTTTGATCCCAGGCATCCCATATGGTTCCCTGAGCACCACCAGGAGTAATTTCCTGAGTGCAGAGCCAGGAGTAACCCCCTGGGCATTGCCAGGTGTGACCCAAAAAGCAAAAAAAAAAAAAAAAAAAAGTATATAGCTTAGTGTATTTGCAATAGAAATCACTTTCTATGACCCTAAATAAACTCAAAGTTGTTATTATCTCACCTGGTCCTGTACAGGAAAAAGATGCATGCTATGCTTTGATACTCAGGACTCGCTTATTATTTGTACAGACAAAAGCTATAAAAACTAGAAATTAACTTTCCAAAATCAGTGTCTAGGGGCTGGAGCAATAGTCCAGCGGGTAGGGCGTTGCCTTGCACGCAGCCGACCCGTGTCGGCCCAGGTTTGATCCCCGGCATCCCATATGGTCCCCCAAGCACTGCCAGGAGTATTTCCTGAGTGCAGAGATAGGAGAAACCCCCTGAGCATTGCCGGTATGACCAAAAAAAAAAAAAAAAAAAAGTGTCTAACATGTAATTTTATATATACACACACACACATATATATATATATATATATACAAATATATATATGTGTATATATATAATATAAATTATACGAGAGAGAGTGAGTATGCAGAGTGAGAATGCTTTACTTACATATTATTATGGGGGGGGTTGTTACCCAACAGTATTCCGGGGCTGATCCTTTGTCCTTAGGAGTGACCTAGTGGTGCTGGGGGGACCATGTAGTGCCAAGGATCAAAACTTAGGCCGCATACAAGACATGTACATTACCTTTAGTATGCTCTCAGACCTCTGAATATCTTTGTATTAACAAGTAAGCACTAAAAATATCTGTGGGGGCATGTGGAAATACGGTAATTTTGTGCATTTTCTCATCTTTTAGGAAGAGTCTCTGGAAAGTAATACCACCAGCAAGGAAAGGTATGTTAAATATACCTATTGATTCTGTAGCCCCTTATTGGTTGCTTTATGTAATACAAAAATGGTTGCTCAAAATGCAGATAAGATCAAGCATATATATATATATATATATATATATATATATATAATAAAGACAGTATCAGGAACATGTATGAATGACTCCGCCTGATAGTAAGAAAGTATTTTAATTAAGCTTAAAAGTCCAAGTTTAAGCATGCAGGGAACCTGAATCTTACTATTTCTCCAGTAGTTACTTTCATCTGGGTGATCAGACTTTATTGGGCAGAAACTAGTTATAATGTGGCCTTCCTAATAGCAAGACTAGCTCAATGACAGTGACATAGATTAGTTTATGAGAAATAGGTTGATTCTTATATTCCTCCTGTCCTAGAGCACACATTTCCCTCCTGTCAGTTAAAAAAAAAAAATTCATCCTGGGGCCTGAGAGATGGGTTCAGCAGGTTACATAACTTGCCCTACATTGCAGACCTAGGTTGGATTATACATAGTTCCCCAAGCACGGCCAGGAGTGATTCCTGAGCATGTGTCACTAACTGTAGTCCTAAAATGAAGAATTAGATTTAACTGATTTCACTGAAGAACTCAGGCTTCTGTTATGTTCTTAAATGTGAGCAAAGAGCTGGTATTTAAAATAAGCAATGTTAGGGGGCCAAAGTGATAGCACAGTGGGTAGGGTGTTTGCCTTACATGCGGCCCACCCGGGTTCGATCCTCGGCATGGGTTCGAGCCTTGGCATCCCATATGGTCCCCGAGCACCTCCAGGAGTAATTCCTGAGCAAAGAGCCAGGAGTAACCCTGAGCGTCGCCAGGTGTGACCCCCTCAAAAAATGTGGGGGGAAAAACATCAATGTTATATAAAAAGCATAATCCCTAATTGTGCTTTCCTTTAATATTATAGGTCTCAGTCACCACCAGTTCAAGTTGTGAAAAATAAAACACAACAAACTCAAACACTGAAAAATAATTACGAGAGAGAAGATTTGATCTCAGGAAGCAGTCAATCAGAATTATCACCTGGGATTTCTGAACCACTTCATTTTATTCCTTATGTCAGAACCAATGAGATTTACTACCTTGATCCAGATGAACCATTGTCTAGGCCTTCATCCCAGGATCCCCAGCACCAAAATACACATGGTAAGTAAAGTTAAATATCCCTCTCCAACTCTAAATTCAAACTTCACGTTACTATTCTTATAATAATACTAAGACGTGTAAAGAATTTCCTGTGATTTCTTAGGTTCTAACTGATTTAGTGACTCCATTCACTATTGCAGCATAGGACTGTATGTGTTATGATAGTAGAAATTTTTCTCTGACTTGGTCATTTTCATTTTGCTTTCAGACTGTGACCAAGAACAGATGTTTGACCATATCCAGGACCCACTTCTTAATCCCAACTTGGTGAAAAACCGGGATCGACAGCAAGCAATCCTTAAGGGACTCTCAGAACTGAGACAGGTATGACCTTTTTACACCATGTGTGACAGTTTTCTGTATTATGGAGGGTTTTTATTAAAGTACCTTAAGTGGTTTGTGACGCTGTTTGTATTAACATCATGAGGCAGTTACAATATTAAGTTTTATTGAAATAAAAACTGCTTACATTTGAATGGCAAAAACATGATTCAATAAGGCCCTACAACTACAGGAAGAAAACACAATTATGCAATGCAGTTTTATATGCTTTGCAAAAAAGCAAATGTGGTGGCAGTGTTTAAAACAATAGGTATATAGCCTAACAGGTAACAGATCCACGTTGGCTGTAAAGTTGGTTTTGCAGTTTTGCTTCATTCTATATAATCTCTTTATAGCCGGGAAATGAATTGCCATATTAGGAGGAATTTACATGTGTTATTTAGCAATTAACCTTTTTTAAAATAGCACTGGAGATTGAACCCAGGGCCTCATGCATGCAAGGCCTTACCACTAAACAGCGTCTCTGGTTTTTCCACCAACCCACAAAACTCAAATTCTTTGTACAGAAAAATCAGCCCACTAACACATAACAGAGAACATTTCCTTTAATTCATGTTCATAAATTGTTACTTCTAGCTTAATGGAGACAAGTGTTCGGTCAAAATGTAGTTTTTGACCTCTAACCACATAAGTCAGGGCCTTTCTGACATTAACTTAGGTAGGCTGGTGCAGTGAAGGAAAACAGTAGGTAATTTAAGAGCATTTGGTGAGCAGGTCTATCTTAGCTCCATAGGTATGGAGACTTGCTTTTAAGAAATATACAAATATGTAACAGCTAAATAATTCCCACATGACAAGATAATTATGGCCTAATAATTAGGTTATTAATGCCTGTTCTAAGTAAAAAGAATAAGCACAATAAGCTTGTGTACACCTTATTTAACATATGTCATTTCAGGGTCTTCTCCAGAAGCAAAGGGAGCTGGAAACTAATCTCATGCCCTTGGCTGCAAGTCAAGTAGAGAATTTTACTTCTTCCTTCTAAATATGGACAACTAAATCCTTATTACCTGTGTCTTCAAAATTATAAAATTTACTTGTGCTTGTTGTGTTAATTTTATTTTTCAAATGTTTAATTTAAAATTCTTGTTTATTATGTAGTTAAATGCTGTATTCTTTTTTATATATATACACAATAAAACTTTTGTAAAAATTAAGTAAAAAAAGGTTTTTTTGCTGTCTAGGTAGTAAGTTCTATAAAAACTTGCTACTTACCTTAACAATAGTCTTCCTCTGAACCTTATTTATTCAAATAGCACTTAATAGACTCTTCTATAAAAAAGGGTTTGCTCTTTATTATAAAACAATTTAGAAGTCCAGTTTAACATTCTACTTTCACTAAAATAATCCAAACTCAAATGAAAAAATTTTCTATTTTCTAAATTCTGTTAAACTTTTCAGGAACAAATTTACATCAACATAAGAGAGGCAATTATTTTCATCATTCACTTAATACAGCACTTTGGCACTTAAGTGCACCCTAAGAGTAACTCCCATTTTCTAAGGCTTTTTACCAATTAAAAAAATTTACAGTGAATTTTTTGTGTTCCAATTTTGCAATGTTCCAACCATATTTTTAACACATGAAATTGAATTTTGTTAAGAACTACACAAGTACTGAAAATCATAATTATCAAAAACTCTCAAAAAAACTGACCAAATTTTTAGCAATAGGCAGTTTCACATGGCTAAACCTAACGGTAAAAAATAATGCTGCTTGGTAATAAGTTTTATGTACATAGTTTATCATATAACTTGTATTGTTAGGTAAATTTTAGGAACTCAGCAAAATTTCTATAAATATTAATATCACTGGCTTATATCTATATAAAAAACAATACAAAAGCTTAAACCAAAATAAACACAATAGTTTGATACATCATTTTAGCGAAAGTAGTTTTTCACCTGACAGGAAGAAAAAGTAAAGCCATTGCTACTTACTATATCAGGCTTCAATTTGAAGCCAAAGTACAGGTGACATATAAATAAATGTAACATTTAAAAGTGCCAACATGAGATAATTCAAGTACAATATATGTTAAAAATATATATATATTTATTTCAATTTTCAGAAGTGTAACTGTTACAACAGGCCATCATGATTTAAATAAGGGCGGGGGGAGAAAAAAAGGACAAGAAACTTTTTGTCCACACTCAATATAAACTGTTAATTCACTTTTTAGGAAACAAAGTCCATAACATATAAAAAAAAATTACTATAATTATTTCACTTTTGAAATTGGCCTGGAAGAATCACTTTTTCCCCCAACTTAATGGAGATGGAGATTTCTCTCTATCAACGCTTTGAGAATAAGACAAAAAGTTGTTCTCACTTTCTTGAGACTGACTTGAAGAAAGCGCGTATGGTGTCCCCAAGAATGTCTGATGAGTGAGAACATTAAAATGACTAAATTGATGGGACATGTTTAATTGACTGTGATAAGCCTGGAAGCTGCTGAATGAGTCTTGTTCAGCTGAACTGCTGTTTTCTCCAGAGGATACTCTATCAACAGAAGCTCTTTCTTCAGAACCGACTTGATAAGTCTTATCTTCTAATAAACTTTTTTGCACGTCAAGAGATGAGTGCAACTCAATTTGAATATCCTCTTTTTGATCTGTTCCACATGATCCTTTGGTCTCTTTCTCCAATATTTCTGAATGAAAATTGCTGCATACTTCTATCTGTGAGATTTCATCCCCTGAATCCAGAGACATATCCTCTTCATCCTTTTGATCATCGTTTTCTAAAAGAGCTACATTTAAAACACAAAAAGTCCTCCTCTATTGAAATATACAATTTGTTTAAGTTTTAAAATTATACACTACTCACACAATATAATGCGTCAGGGTCTGCCAAGTCCACAATCACTTAAAGCTTGGTCTTCTGCCACAAGTTCACTTAGTCACAACACTCACACTAGGTGTGAATGTCCGGATAATCCGATGCTAAAAGCTTCTGCGAAATGTGTTCACGTTTAATGTTGGGAAATCCCAACTCCCAGCTCCAAAGGGGTTAATGTCAAAACAGCATCTAAAGTTATACGGTAATTCAGTATTTAACAAGACAAATATAAAATAAAAATTTTGACATCTAGCTTCACTAAACTATCAAATGTTTGATAATCTCTGCTTTTATAAAAAAACCAAAATATACCTTTCGTTTTACATAAAACCTGGGACCAAAGCGGCAGAGGCCATCTCATCAAAGACTAAAGTTCTAGATAGCCTTACTACTAATTAAATTGCTTTAGATATTTGGAGAATTTAGTAGCCCAAAATCTAAATCTTATGTTCTATTCTTAAAGACTATTAACCCCATTTGCTGACAGTAGTAGCCAATATAGCTTATCGGACTGAAAGAGAAGATAACCTCTATAAGTAGTAGTCTACCATAACTCTTGTATTCATTGGTTTATTAAGTGAACAGATCATGTGCATGTTAGGAATAAATGCTTTGAACAACATTTCCCCTGGGTTTGTTTTACACTGAGTGTTTCAAAATAGGCATTTTATTCTTGGATAACAGCAAAACCATTCCTCTTTTTCTGCCTGCTTTAAAGAAAATGTAAACGACTGAAATTACCTGACTGTGACTCAAGATTCTCATTAGCACCAAGCACTGGAACAGTTTCTTCTGAGAGTAGGTTGTGATAGCCCACAAGATTTTTTAAAGTTTTGCATCAAATCTTCTGCAGTTGCAACCACTATTCCATTATCTGTATAACTGGAAAGCATCTTAATATTCTTTTCTAAATTAAAAAAAAAGTATAAGACTTGAAAATGTACCTGGACAAATGATGCCTGCCCCTGACTCAAACTTCCTCCTTAATTTCAACAAGAGCTCAATACCACTTAAAACCTCATGAAACTAGTTTATATTGTAAGTAAAAAGCTTTTACAGGGTATTAGTTACCTGTTAAAAAGACTATGTGCCGTTGCTGGATGTTCTGAGCTTGAAGTCTGATAAGACAGTCCAATTCTGGAGCATTTCGGGTTTGTGAATCACAATTATGGTATGATAAAATTTCAACCAAATGTTTCTTCTGATAGACATTCAGAAGAGTCAACAGACTTAGAGCTTTAGCATTCAATCTATGAAATAAAGTAGGTTAGTAAGTAAATCTACATTTACGATTAAAATATATTTCTCGGGGCGAGCGATAGCCCAGCAGGTAGGGCGTTTGCCTTGCCGCGGCATAGGCCTATGCCGGCCCGGGGTTCGATCGCTGGCATTCCATATGGTCCCCCGAACACTGCCAGGAATAATTCCTGAGTGCAGAGTCAGGAGAAACCCCTGAGCATTGCCAGGTGTGACCCAAAAAAGCATAAATAAATAAATAAATAGATAAATAGATAAATAAATAAATAAAGTGTGTGTGTGCATATAAAAATAAAATAAAAATTTTCTCATTGTCTGACACATATTCAAAAGAGCAAGAACAACAAGTGCTGGCGTGGATGTGGGGAAAAGGGGACACTCATCCATTGTTGGTGGGAATGTCAGCTGGTACAGCCTTTCTGGAAAACAATATGGACATTCCTCCAAAGACTAGAAATTGAACTCCCATTTGACCCAGCCATACCACTCATGGGAATATACTCTAGGAAGCCAAAAATACACAGCAGAAACACCATCCCTACTTTTATGTTCATAGCAGCATTATTTACAATAGCCAGAATCTGGAAACAACCAGAGTACCCTAGAATCGATGACTGGATAATGAAACATTGGTATATCTACACAAAGGAATACTATGCAGCTGTTACGAAAAATGAAGTTATAAAATTTGCCTATAAATGGATGGACATGGAGAAGATTATGTTGAGTGAAATTAGCCAGAAGGAGAGAGACAGATACAGAATGACTGCATTTATTTCATGACATAAATATATATATATGTACATATTATGATACCAATGTCCAAGGTCAAGTGAAACATGACCTTGTATCAGGAGGTCTTGTTAAAGGTGGAAATTATCACAAACACGTGGGAGTCAGAGGCTAGGTAAGACAGAACAGTGTGCTAAAAACTGTCGAGGATACTAATACCAACCTAGAACTGAGCATTAAATAGAGGCAAAAAGATACACATGACAACCCTTTAATGTATGTTCTGTAATCCATAGTCTGGAAGGGAAGGAAAAGAAAGAGAGAGGGAAAGAAATAAAGAACCTGCCATGAAGGCGGGCTGGGGGAGGGGAGGGAACTGGGAACTTTGGTGGTGGGAGATGGGCACTGGTGGAGGGATGGGTGCTGGATCACTGTATGACCAAGACCCAAATATGAACTTTTTAATTGTATTTCTTTGTAATTGTATATCTCACAGGGATATAATAAAATACTTAAAAGAGAAAACATTAAAAAATATACATATATTTCTCATTGAGAAAATTAATGACAAATGATAATTAATGACTCACTCCCTGGTGTGGAATGCTTCTTAGGCGAAAGGAAGAGTGGGACTTGTGCCACCCAAAACCCAGGGATTTTCTTTGGTACTCTAAAGATTGAGAAGAGAATTTTAATCCTCTTCACTTTGAGAAGAGGATTTTAATATAATTTTAATATTCTTATATATATTCAATATAAGTGGACATCCTAATCACAAATCCCCTTACCCTGTGTAGATAAATTCTTGTGTTAATATATGTGATGCTATTAGAGAAAGCGAGTTTTACACTATAATATAACTAGAGCATCAGCAAAAATCTGCCTTCCTAAAATAGATGCCACTTCCAAATAGGCTAGAATAATCCACTATATACATTCTATTCACCTCTCATCAGAATTTTGCTTGTCAGAACTCCACCCCAGCAGAGGAGCAGATCATACCAGTAACAAATATATACCTCATTCCCATGACCTGATGGAATGGTTTGAGGCTCTTTATGTTCCTGGAGCAAGCAGATGCCCTTGGGCTCTACTAGCATGAGACAGGACACATGGAGATGTTACTGGGGCCCACTTGAGCAAACTGATGATGAGCGGGAAGATAAGTGACAAGGACATCTGTGAAACTGAACACTACTACAATCTAAAAATAAAAATAGAAGATATTTTTGAAACTTAATTTTAATAATTAAAGGCTGGATAGTATAGTGGACAGGGTGCTTACTTTGTGTATGGCCAACCTAGGTTATTCAATCCTTGGCACCCCTTATGGTTCCCAGGCCCCACCAGGAGTGATCCCTAAGCTCAGAGCCAGGAATAAGCCTTTAGCATAAGCAGGTGTAGGTCCCCTACCAAATCCCAAATAAAATCTACAATCATTATTTTTTTAAGTCTTACCTGCCTAGTTCCTTTAGTTTTTTTCTGAAATTTACAATGGATTTTCCACTGCCATTTTCCTTCTGGGGTACTAAGTTCTTCAAGGAATATCAAAAAATTTTTTAAGGCTCTCTGTAAAAAACAATGAAATTTAGTTCAGTAAGTAACAGTCACTACATAGCTGAATTATGGAACAAATGTTCGTTGAACTAGTGCTTACTGTTAAGACATAAAAACACCAATTTTCCTATGCCTTACTTTTTCTCTTCTAATGGAGACATGGGCCTAAATTTTTTGTTGTTTTCTTGGCTATAACCAACAGTGCTCAGGGGGTATTCTTGGCAGGATGCCTGATGAACATGTAATACCCAAGCTTGAACCTGGGACTCCCATATGCTGGAGCATGTGCTCCAGTCCTCTGAACTTTCTCTCTGCCCCAATATGTAATAACAAAAGTGATACAATCCAAGTATAGAAAGTACACACAGACTTGCCTTATATCATACTTAGAAGACATTATTTAAGAAAACAAAAATAATGGAAAAGAAACTTTTAGGTAATAAAAGCTCAAGAAAATGAGAGAAATTACTAGTGATCTGTGATTAACACATATGAGTGACAAACTGAGAAAACTAGAAAAAGAATATATAAAACTTACCAATTGTGATAACTTCTGGATTTAGGATGGTTTCATCAGACACAATAAAGCCTCCAGATACAAACAATTCATTGTGCGTATGATTCTTAACATCATCCAGACTATCAACACCAGCAAAACTAACGCAGCAAAGTTTCTTTAAAGTCACTAAGCCAGGTACCTATTTAAATACCACATAAACAGAATTAAGAATAGATAATGTACTGATTTAGGGGCCGGAGCCATAGCCCAGCAGGTAAGGCGTTTGCCTTGCACGCAGCCGCCGCCATGCCGGCCCGGGTTCGATCCCGGCATCCCATATGGTCCCCCAAGCACCGCCAGGAGTAATTCCTGAGTGCAGAGCCAGGAGAAACCCCTGAGCATTGCCAGGTGTGACCCAAAAAGCAAAAAAAAAAAAAAAAAAAAAAAAAAAATAGATAATGTACTGATTTAAGTTGAAGCAATCTATGAAAAAAAATTCTAGCAATCTATAAAAAGTTGAAGCAATCTATAAAAAAAAAGTCTAGCAAAACACTCTGGGGGTTGAACAGATAGCTCAGAGCTGAATGAGCACATGCTTGTAAACAGAAGGCCTGGGGTTGCATGGTCCCCCTGAGAACCACCACAGTGGTTCCCGGGGTATAGCTACTCAGTACTGCCAGATGTGCCCCCCAAACAAAAGAAGAAATTGCTCTGGCTATCTTAAGAGTGTAACCTCTGGAAAACTAAGAATAAAAAATATCAATTCAGATCAGAGCACATGCCTATATAATGATACCAGAAAGATTTCTATGGTTAAGATGATGAGAAACTCATACATAGGAAATGGGATCTCTATACCTAAAGGAAAGGGGGCTGTTCTGGAAAAAACAAGCACAAAGAAGCTCTAGCAAGGACATACAAGTGCATGAGAACAAAATAATCAGAAGACCTACTGGCATTCAAGTAATTAAGAGTAATCTTGGTAGGTCTATTAGACTAGTAGGAAAGGTCTGTGATGTGATGCAATTAAAAATTTTAGAGGTAAAATTAATCACAGCTGAATCAGGGCATGATCATCTAGGTCTCAAATCCTATTCCCCCTTAAGCTTTTACTTATTTGCTTTTTTTTTTTTGAGGGGGTCACACCTGGCGATGCTCAAGGGTTACTCCTGGCTCTGCACTCAGGAATTACTCCTGGCCGTGCTCAGGGGACCATATGGGATGCCAGGGATCAAACCCGGTCGGCCACATGCAAGGCAAACGCCCTACTGGCTGGACAATCACTCCAGCCATTATTTCCTTTAAAATATTATGATATTCTAAAAAGAAAATTAATCTAAAAGTAAGGTTCTTTAAAGTTTCTAGAACCAATTATGTAGTGGTTTAGACTTAAAAATCTACCTTGTGAATGAAACCGGCAATGTCTTCATTTTGAATAATAATCAATAGTTTATCTAATTTTGATCTTCTTTCCAAAAACTGCTCTGGATGACATTCTGTATTGCCTAATTTTATAAGATATTCCTATTAAAGGAAAAAAAAATCACCATTAAGACGTTTCTTTCAAAAATCCATTTAACATCAGAAATATAAATTAATTTGATATAGTCAACTACTAGAAAATTATTAACGATGTCCTAGGAACCACAAAATGCATAAATACCTAGTCTTTCAGAATAAAACTTAGAGCTCAAATGGTTCATCATAATGTTACAATATTATGCAACTTAAGTAAATATCAGAAAGGGCTAACAGAGAGAGTCATTAAGGACAATATGTTGTTTATCTATACAATGAGATGCTATGCAACTTAAGATAAGACAATCATGCAATCTGCTGCTATATGGACGTGATCGGTCAAAGGGAACAGAGTCTGAGAACTGGTTAACATAACTGAGCTTACCACTGTGCAGGGCTGGGGTTAGGTTGAGGGAGGAGAAAACTCATGGGAGGGTGTGGTGTTGGAATATTTTATGAATGACACCCTATCATTAACAATATTATAAACCAGTGACTTAATGAACAACGTATTAACCCCTTAATCAAGTCCCATTACTTATTATGGGTAACTAAAAGCCTGAAGTTTAACAATCCATCACTCCCATTTTCTCTCCAAGGATGCCACTGACTATTACAGCAATAGCCTTCCAAGTTCTAAAGCACTTTTCATATAGCTCACCTAACTCGTAACAGTCCCATAGAGAGCTTCAGCATGATTAGCCATGTTGCAATACAATTTACATTAAGAAAAACATACTTCCATCAATAACCCCTCCCGGATTGGTGATGTAGTACTTTTGGAAGGACACAAAGCTAGTAGTATAGGCAGAGTTCCCTTGCACTTTTATCTGATGGTAGAATCTAAAGAAAACTGCAGGATCCGGGAGATCATAATCCTCATCCCATAGACAAGCCTAGTTCTCAAAACTGACACTGCCGTTTAGCCATAAAACTGAACCTCGCCGTACAATTAGTACAATTAGTCTATCACTCGCTCTTAAGAACAGTATCGAAGAATCACATTTTAAGAGGGCACTGTGTAGAGCTGAAGTAGCGCCCTCTACAGACGATTTGATTTTACTCTAACATCTTTCAGTCTTTTTTCTACTGGATCATGTTTACTAGAAATTGTCCAGTTGACATCATGCTTTCGATCTGACTTCCCTACGAGATCTGAAAAACAACACTTTTCTTCTGGATTAAAAGCAGAAATAGGTATTTTATGCCAAAATGAATTAAAAGCACCATTCATAAGATGCATTTCCTGTGTATTAGTTTTTAAATGGTATACAGGGGGTGTCAAAAGATAGTACAGGAGTTAAACCATTTGCCTTTCATGAAGCCAACTCCAGTTTGATCCCTCAAAAAAAAAAGGTAATGCAACGGGCCAGAGAGATAGCTCAACAAATTAAGCAGTCATGCTCTAATTTTAACTATAATTTTAATTTAAAATTCTGAGAACTGAATTTATTCCTTGGAACTACATCTTCTGAGCACCATCAGGAGAATACCTGAGCTGAGCCAGAAGTAGCCCTTCCAAGTACTTTGGGTGTGACCACCAAATGAAAAAATAAAAACCAAAATGTGTAGTGAGATGAAGTAATGATGAACACACAGCACTGCATTCTGTCATCTACTTCCAAATGAACATTCAATCATGCCCAAGAATACTGTGCTTGTTGGGCTGAAAAAAAGGTTTTCTCTACATTCAATAAGCGAGCAAACATAAGAATACCTAGTAAGTCTGACTTTATTTTTAAAAACTAATAGTGAATTTAATAAAGACACTGAGAACTTGCCTCTTCCCTAAATCTCCTTGTGCTCATGGACATAACACATAAGCATGTTGACATCTGAGAATTCCAAACTGATAAAATCTCAGGACATGTCAAGTAGTGCGGTTTTGAGTCTCTCCATACTATAAGTCAATTATTTATAATCTCTTCTGCTTCCTCAAAACAAGCAATAAGTTGGAAATATTAGTAAGTAATGGGAATAGATTATTCAAAAAATTCTGTAATTTTTTGTATTCTCTTACAGAACTATAATCCCACAGTTCATTAAATGACTATTATTAAGCTATTTTTTTTAAATTTTTTGCGTCAATCTGACAATGCTCAGGGTTTACACCTGGCTCTGAACCCAGGAGTTATTCCTGGTGGTGCTCCCGTGACTTTATGGAATGCCAGGGATCAAACCCAGGTCTGCCGTATGCTAGGTAAATGCCCTACCCATGGTGCTATCGCTCCAGCCCCATACTAAGCTATTGATATCTGTTCTAATGTGTCAATATCTCTGTTGTAATGTGTCATTATTTAATTATTCAAAATTAGACATATTTATCTATATATAATACATTTACAATTATATTATATAATATTGTATATATATATATATATATATATATATATATACACTCACACACACACACACACACACTATGTATACTCAGGTGATGATGTGGGGCTGGAATGTTTCATACACAAACCTCTACAGTTTTGTAAACCATGGTGACTGAAACTTAAAAATCAAATAAACAATGTATATGTTTTAAAATCAAATACCTAAAACATTGTAACTTCAGTGGAAAAGAATCTTGCCATGAGGTATTTTTCATGACTTGGTATTCCTTCAGGATCATGACACATATTTGCGCATTAAGTGAAAATATAAAACCCAGGCATGACCAAAGATTCTAGCCATCCATGGACAGATAAGTTTTCTATTTGATGCCATATGAGGAAAGCTCAAACAATTCCCTTCAGTTCTCTATATTTTATCTCAGCACCTAGCCCCTCTTGCCAATAAAAGAGCAAGTAAGAAACACTTTAATTCTTTGAATCAGCCCAAAGTTTATCTGTCCATGTATACATATGGTCTTTAAAATGACACTATAATTTTAAGACTTTTTAGATCACAGATTCTGAGCTTAATTTACTAGCCTTTTGTTTCATTCTGCATAATCATGAGAATATCTTGTACAAAATTTGAAACTATATGAAAGCAATTAAAATAAAAAAATTCATATTATAGAGGATCAGACCCAGCAAGACAAGTTTATACACCATTACTGTTTTCTTCTCATTTAATTACCTTTATTTCTTTAGAGAGAATACTCTCCTCCTCTTCATGAATATAAAATTTCACAGTATTCTTCTGGACATCTTTCATGATTTTAACCAAACTGTTAAATACTTCAGGTTCTAACTGACTTATAAAATTTGAAAGAGCTGGTTGGGCAGAAATGTTTACATCACTGGGTGATTTTAATATTTCCTTATCTGTAGCTTCCCGAATAATATCACCAGGTACAGTGTGATCAGAAATCACCATTAGCTCTGTGGTATGGTGTGGCTGGTTCGTATCTACTTCAGTCAGACTGAAAGCTGAAGACGAATGCTGTTCACTTGTGTTGGTGTCTTTGAAAGTGTCACTATAAAGTGGATCGATGACTTGTTTACTGCTGAAGTCATTTGAAGAAACTGGTAGGATATGCCTTCCAAAAGTATTCAGTGTTGTTTTAGTACCAGAATCGTTAGGACTGAGTTGTGGCAAATTCCCACCCTTGGATGATTCTTCAATAATAATAGAATTTAGTTTCCGTGCAAGCCATCTAAATACTCCTGCACACCAGCTTTGGGAGTCCTGGAATATATGAATTCTGAAAGCGGTCTCATCTTCTGTGTTGAAAAGATAGGTGGGGAAATTCTACTAACATAAGAAACATTCTTTTGTTTCAAAATCTCTTCTATCTTCCTAGAAAAGAGATTATACTCTCCCAACACTGTCCTCTCTGTGGTTTCACTCACTGCAGGAGACTCTGCTGCTGGCACACACTGCTCCTCCAGTTTCACCATCTGACCTGTTGACATATTCTCCTCAATGGTACCCTTCAATGTGTCTGTAAATGGAGAGGACGGGATCTGGTAATCACAACTTCTCTGCCTACACATTACTCGGGGGTCGTTAGGAAAGGTCTCCTGTGGTGGCAGACACATCAACTGCTCTTCTGGTGATTTCACACCTATATAGGAAGAGTGCATTATTGAAAGAGCAATACATAAAGGCATTATCTGAAAACAAAAACTCAAAATTTCCAGTATAATACAGTTAGAATTGTGCAGTGGATCATATAGGATAAAAACTCAAGTAATAGTATGAACTCTATTTCCTATATTCCCTACTTATGGCTGATGTTTGGATTTCAGCAGCTTAGAGCAAAAACTCTGGATGTTATTTCTTTGACCTTTTTTAGGGAAAGTGCCCATTTGGCATAACAAATTAAGTCATCTACTTCTGCTTCCCTCTTTTTGATATAGTTCTGACCTTAATATACATGTAATCTGAATGGTGAGTTGCAGCAGTTTCTACAACCCATATACTCCTTTCCAAGTGATATGGCAATAGTCACATTAAATAGTCTCTCCCGCATGGCAGAGCCTGGCAAACTACCCCTGTCGTATCTGATATGCCAAA
Organism: Cryptotis parvus; assembly: GCA_021461705.1. Classification (NCBI taxonomy): domain Eukaryota; kingdom Metazoa; phylum Chordata; class Mammalia; order Eulipotyphla; family Soricidae; genus Cryptotis; species Cryptotis parvus. Next base: position 85,810 of record JAJIBD010000930.1, on the reverse strand, counting down.
TACCAGTAACAATTATAGACCTCATTCCCATGACCTGAAGGAATGGTCTGAAGCTCTTTGTATTCCTAGAGAGAGCAGATGCCCTTGGGCTACACTAGCATATGACAGGACATATGGAGATGTTACTGGTGCCTTCTTAAGCAAATCGATGAACAACGGGAAGACAATTGATACAAGTGATGGCAATAGTCTCTTAATATGAAAAAAATCTAAATGTAAGGCAAATTTTTAAAAGAATGTCACATTAAAATACTATAGGAATAACTGCCAATTTACATTAAGATGCGTTACATTCAGGATCCAGAATCACTAATTTCACTGGCTTTTAAAATTTCATGTAATAACATGAAAGCGATAACATGACTTTAATTTGCCGGGAAAAAAGGTTCAAGAGAACTTACTGCATAGCTCCTTTAATAGCAATTCCTGGCAGTGTTTTCAAAATTGTACTTGTTTTGTTAAATAATAAGCAAAGAAATCATGATCACTATTAACCCACTTGAGATGAAAAGTGTTCAGGAAGCTATATAACCAAATCAATCCATAAGATATTTTCTCTCCATAAATATCAAATTAACACAAAATTACACTTCATAAAAGGTACCCTAAAATCACATTTTTAAAGGGGCAGAACATGTTTAATAACTATCCTTATTAGGGTATCTTAAGAAACGATTCATGTCACTAATTTTTCTATCATTTTAGCTATCATTTTCTTGAAAAACTGCTACTATGGTACACTAAATGGTTCCTCTAAATCAGAAGTTCTAGTTTTTCTAAGCGATGATACTTCATTCATTCATTCATTCATTCGTTCGTTCATTTGTTTGTTCATTCATTCATTCATTCATGCTTTTTTGGATCATACCTGGAAATGCTCAGGGGTTACTCCTGGCTCTATACTCAGGAATTACTCCTGGCGGTGCTCGGGGACCAGATGGGATGCCAGAGAGTGAACCTGGGTCGGCCACATGCAAGGCAAATACCCTACCCCACTATGCTATCGCTCCAGCTCCCCATGATGACACTTTAATTTTTTTATATTTTTATAATACCACCATGAGATAGACAATTACAAAGAAGTTCATGTTTGGGTTTCGGTCTTACAGTGTTCCAGCACCCATCCCTCCACCAGTGCCCATTTCCCACCACCATGTCCCCAATTCCCTCCCCACTCCCTAGCCTGCCTCTATGGCAGGTTCTTTATCTTTTTTCTCTTTCTTTCTCTCTTCCTTCTCTTACACATGTGCATTACAATACATACATTTAGAGGTTATCATGTGTATCTTTTGCCTGTATTCAAAGCTCAGTTCTAGGCTGGCTGGTATTATCACTTTCAACAATTATTAGCACACTGTTCCCCTCTCCGTCTTACCTAACCTCTGATTCGCACTACATTTGTGGTAAATTCCACCTTTGACATGACTTCCCTGATTCATGTTTTGCCTGACCTTGGATCCTTGGCCTTGGATATTGGTTTCATTCTCTCTCTCTCTCTCTCTCTCTCTCTCTCTATATATATATATATATATATATATATATAGAGAGAGAGAGAGAGAGAGAGAGATATCTATCTATCTATCTATCTATATCTATCTATCTATATCTATATCTATATATATATCGTTTGTCTTCCCATTGTTCATCAATTTGCTCGAGCAGGCACCAGTAACATCTTGTTGCAAGCAAGTGTAGCCCAAGGGCATCTGCTTGCTCCAGGGACAGGGAAAACCCTTAAACCATTCCTTCAGGACATAGGAATGAGGTCCATAATTGTTACTAGTTTTTGGCATATCAAATAAAACATGGGTAGCTTGCCAGGCTCTGCCGTGTAATTAGTATCATACTGTGTTTTTTTTTTTTCTTTTTGGGTCACACCCGGCAATGCTCAGGGGTTACTCCTGGCACTGCACTCAGGAATTATTCCCAGCGGTGCTCAGGGGACCATATGGGATGCCGGGAATCGAACCCTGGCGGCATGGGCCGGCCACGTGCAAGGCAAACACCCTACCCGCTGGACTATCGCTCCGGCCCCTGTGTTTTTTTTTTAAATATCCCACAAATGAATGCAGTCATTCTATATCTGTACTTTTCCCTCTGGCTAATTTCTCTCTCTCCCTCTCTCTCTCTCTCTATACACACACACACACACACACACACACACACACACACACACACACACACACACACACACACACAACACACATTTTATATGTCTTTTTCCTTCTGGTTAATTTCACTCCAACATGATCCTCTCCATGTCCATCCATTTATAGGCAAATTTCATAACTTCATTTTTCCTAACAGCTGCATAGTATTCCATTGTGTAGAATTCTGATCTACCACAGTATGAATTGAAACTATGCATGAAATAAAAGCAGGAGCAGAAGCAATAGTACAGTGGGTAGGTAGTTTGTTTTGCATACAGCTGACTTGGATTACAATACCCAGCATCCCATGATTCCCCATATGGAGCCCACCAGGAGTAATCCTTAAGCTCTGAACCAAAAGAAAGTCATAAGCCACACTGGGAGTGCCCACCCTACCCCCAAAACTAATAAAACCAGAAAACTTAAATCACAAAAAATAAATCAGAAAACTTAAATTCCATGTGTTGACTCAGGAATACAAAATGTCCTAAATCTACAATACAGGGCTCACTTACTACGCAGAAAGAAGGTCAGGGGGCCAGAGGGATAGCACAGCGGGTAGGGCATTTGCCTTGCAAGCAGCTGACCTGGGTTCGATCCCGGAATCCCATATGGTCCCATGAAAACCGCCAGGAGTAATTCCTGAATGCAAAGCCAGGAGTAACCCCTGAGTATCACCAGGTGTAACCCAAAAATCAAAAAAAAAAAAAAAAAAAAAAAAAGGTCTGGACAGTTATGCCCATGAATGTACCACCTCCTATGCAATTTAAGCTCTTTCACTGACCATGATCCAGAAACTCAGAAATAAACCATCTCAGCTGCCATGTAAAATCTTTCACCAACCATGATCCAGAGACTGACAAATCTTGAGAGCAATCAACAAGATGCAGAGTTTCTTTTGGACCTTGAACTATGTTTGAGTCATCTGGGGGTTACCTCAGATTGGGGGAGGGGCAGATGAGTCATGGACCCACCCCAGCAGCTAAAAACCTTTACACCCCACAATTGCTGTCATGCTGTCGGCTCTACTCCACTGCTTGGGACAAGCATCACTCAGAAATTAAATCAACTGAAAAAAAATCAGGTATGCAGGCATGAGACAGACAAGGGGCAGAGCTGCTACTGGCTCTCACTGTGCCTGGCCGCTCATGAGGTGCCCGGGAGGAATGGCAGGGATGGCAGGTTCTAGCCCTGGCTCGCCACCCCAGCAGAGTCTCACAATAAGCCAGACGACCCCCATTCCATAAGGACTTCCATTTTCCACATCCGGACTTCCCCCTCGTCAGAACTCCACCCAGCAGACAAGTCTATCACAGCCCGGCTCATCGAGATCCACCCTGCTGCAGTCTTTTTTAATCCGGCCCAGGTATGCTGATCCAGAGACAGACATGGGGCAGAGCTGGTACTGGCTCTCACTGTGCCCAGTCACTCTTGAGGTACCCGGGAGGGATGCAGGTTCTAGCCCTGGCCTGCCACCCTGCTGCAGTCTTTTTTAATCCGGCCCAGGTATGCTGATCCAAAGACAGACATGGGCAGAGCTGCTACTGGCTCTCACTGTGCCCAGCCGCTCATGAGGTGCCCAGGAGGGATGGCAGGTTCTAGACCTGGCCCGCCACCCCAGCAGAGCCTCACAACAAGCCAGATGACCCCCCCACTCCACGAGGACCTCCATTTTCCACATCCGGACTTCCCCCTCATCAGAACTCCACCCAGCAGACCAGCCTATCACAGCCCAGCTTGTATGGCTGCTTGCAGCTGCACGGTTCATCAATAAATGCTTTATTTAGAGGTGACTACAAGAGTATGCTACCCGTGCGGCAGAGCCTGGCAAGCTACCCGTGTCGTATTTGATATGCCAGATACCAGTAAAAATTATAGACCTCATTCCCATGACCTGATGGAATGGTTTGAGGGTCTTTATGTTCCTGGAGCAAGCAGGTGCCCTTGAGCTATACTTGCATGAGACAGGTCATATGGAGATGTTACTGGTGCCCGCTCGAGCAAATCGATGAACGGGAAGACAGTGAAGACAGTGATGCAGGTTTTGTGACTGAAATCTCCAGGCCTTCATGTAGTTAGGTTAACTTCATGGGTTACCTCTCCCTATCTCTCTGTACTTACATAAGCCGTGGAAGTCAAACACATGCCCCAAAGCGCTACTTGATCACTTGAATTTCAGTTATTCATCAATTTGCTAGATCGGGCGCCAGTAACATTTCCATTGGACCCTATCACGTGCCAATGTAGCCCAATGGCATCTGGTTGATTCAGGAATATGAAGAGCCTCAAACCGTTCCTTCAGGGTCTTGACAAGGAAGTCTGACCATCTTGTAGGTGGGTGGCCATGTGATCTTTTGACATCCCGTGGGATCCAGTCGGTAACGGCTCTAGTCCAGCAGTCGTTTCCAAATCGCATTACATGTCCAGCCCATCTGATTTTCAATGCCTTGGCAAACGAGAAGGCATCCCTGATTCTGGAATAGCGGCAGAGGTCGGAACTCCGGATTCCTTCTCTCACTTGAGTGAGGCGTGGTATTCCAAGCATAGCTCTTTCGATTCCTCTCTGGGAGACCCTAATAGCATTCTAATCCTGCTTTCCTAGGGCCCAGGTCTCTGAGGCATAAGTTAATGCTGGGAGAACGGTGGAGTCAAAGAGATGTCCCCGGAGCCAGAGGTTCTTTGTCCTTTTAGCCATTTCTTCGATGCCTTTGATTCCATGCTGCTCTCTTCCTCCCGCACAGCTCAGGTTTTAGGTCGTTCATCATGTTGACTTATCGACCTAGGTACACATAACTGCTGCATTCAGAGATGTCTGTTCCATTGAGAGTGAATGGGGCCTCAGGAACTAGTTCATTTTTCATAAACATAGTTTTCTTTAGATTCAGCTGTAGACCTATCTTTCCACATTCTCGGTCGAAGTCAGCCAGCATTGTGCCGCTTGGCTAATGTTTGGTGTTATTAGAATGATGTCATCAGTGAAGCGGAGGTGGTGTAGTTGCCGACCATCTATCTTCACTCCCATTCCTTCCCATTCTAACTGTCACATGCTGTACTCGAGGATGGCGCTGAAAAGTTTTGGTGAAATGGTATCACCCTGTCAAACCCCTCTTTTGACATCAATGATCACTTCCTTGTAGAATGGTGAGATCCTGGTGGTGAATCTGTAATACAGCTCATGAAGGATCTTGATGTATTGGGTTTGAACACCCTGTTTGGCTAGGGCTTCGATGACTGCTTCAGTCTCCACAGAATCAAAGGCTTTCTTTAAATCAATGAACGTGAGACAGAGCGGCATCTTGCATTCCCTACAAACCTCAATGAGCTTGGTTACTGTGTGGATATGGTCGATTGTGCTGAATCCTTTTCGGAAGCCAGCTTGCTTGCATGGTTGTCCTTCATCTAGTGTTCTGCCAATCCTGTTCAGGATGACTCGTGTAAACAGCTTGTAGATGACGGACAACAGGCAGATGGGGCGATAGTTGCCGATGTAGTGAATGTCTCCCTTCTTGAACAGTAGAATTGTCCTGCTTGTTTTCCATTGGGACGGCACCTTGTATTTGGACAAGTAGCATGTGAAGAGCCGAGCTAGTGTATTGATGAGTACCGACGGCAGATTCTTCAGGTGTTCGGGTCTGACTTTGGGCCTGGTGCTGTTCCCTTCTTTACTGACGAAATGGCATGTTGGATTGCAGAAGGGAGGACGTTGGGAATGACATATCCATCCTGTGGAATTTGGTATGTGGGCAGGTGGACGTGGCTATCAAAGAGATCTGAGTAGAAGTCATGGATAATCTTCTCCATTGCCTTTCTGGAAGATGTGATAGATCCATCAGGGCGTCGGAGGGCAGTCATCTTGGTCTTATAGTTGGTGAAGGACAGGCGGGCGGTGCGAATGCTTTTCCCGGCTTCTGCTGCATATTCCAATATTTCTGCTCTTCTGTCACTGAGGTCTTCTTTTTATCGCTTTGTGCACCTCTTTGCAAGCTTGGACATTAGCATTTGGTCGCCTAAGGCTCGTGCATTGCCACGTTGGCGAATGAGCTCGAGAGTTTCTGAAGACAGGCGTCCTTTTGTGTCTTTCTCTCTCTCGGCATTCTTCGCACAATCATGGAGGTGCTGAACCAGTCGGTTGTATTCTTCATCGATGTCATCAATGATGGTATCTTCCCATGTTGCTGCAATGGTGCCAAAGAGTTCCCAGTTGGTGATTGTTCTGGGAGTTCTCTTCTTAAACTTTGCAGCCTTTTCTCCCCGTTGCAGGAAGTAGAATTTTGCACGAAGGAGATGGTGGTCCGATCCTGTTTGGAATTTGGGGACGACAGCGACATCGGTCAGACAACACCGTCGATTGAAGATGATGTGGTCAATTTCATTGTGGACCTGTCCACCAGGAGATTCCCATGTCCAACGTTTCGCTTCAGCCTTCTGGAACTGTGAGTTCCCATGAATGGTCTTGGTGGACATGATGAACTCAGGTAGTCTCTCACCCTGTTCATTCTATTCTAGGCCATGGGTCTTGATGTGGAGTTCTTCAGCCGATCTTCTCGGTCCTATCTTGGCATTAAAATCACTATGATCTTGTAGAAGGTGTGATCTTTTTTTATAGGACTCCTCCAGTTCCATGAAGAATTACTTTATTTCATCTTCCTTGTATGTGGAAGTTGGTGCATAGACAATGAAGATAGAAATTGCTGGCAGTGGGCCACATCTCTTCAAGTGTATTCGTCCTATTCGGTTTGTTAGGCATTCAAATGAATCACTGTTGAAGGCCATGTTCGTGTTGACAAGGACACCAACGCCACCAGCGTCTCTTTCGTCGCATGTTCCAAGGAACAATTGTTTTATAGTGTCAAATACAGCGTGATGCGACTGACGCCTCCCTCGTCTCAGTCAGACCAATGATGTCGTACTTGATCTTTTGCGCTTGCACCATCAAATCCTCGATATATGCTTCCGATGCCAGCGTACATGCATTGAAAGTACAGTCATTTTAGTCCTTCGTTTTGGCAGCCTAGGTTGGCAATGAAATTTTATCAGGCATTCCTTGTTCGCCTTTCTTACTGCTGTCTTATTAAGAGCTCTTTTGGGTCAGGAAAATAAACATTTTTGTTACTGGTTTTGGCATATCAAACACGCATCGGACAGCTTGCCAGGCTCTGATGTGCGGCGCTATAATCTCATTACCTTGTGGGGTAATGAGAGGAGTGGGTAGAATATTCATGGTAATTGGGAGGTAAATTGCATGGTCGCACAGCAGCCACGGTGCAACGGGAAAGCTCTTATCTGCTCTGCCGGGTGCATCTGCGTCTACCCAGTTAGAAATGCTACCGAGTTAGAAATTTAACTCCAACTATTTCATCTTGGTAAAAATTTAGACTTCCTGGACACCTCAAACTCTACAACACTGATAAAACAGGAGTAGCACACCAGATTGGATGGGATTAATGTAGAAGGCATCAATCTTCATTAACAAAATATCAACACAGAAGGCTTATCCTGTAACAACATGATGGTAATATATTATGAGGACTTAATTGTTCCATGGTGGGGCCGGAACGATAGTCCAGCGGATAGGGCATTTACCTTGCATGCGGCCAGCCCATGCCAGCCCGGGTTCGATCCCCGGCAACCCATATGGCCCCCCCGAGCACCGCCAGGAGTGATTCCTGAGTGCAGAGTCAGGAGAAACCCCTGATCATTGCCGGGTGTGACCCAAAAAAGGAAAAAAAAAAAAAAAACAAAAAAAGCTCCAAGGTGAGAAACACAATCTCCACTAACTTTCTTCCGAGGAAACTTTTTTTGATCATTCTTTAGCACAAACTATGACAAGCAATATAAAATAAAGTATTGAGGGCTTACTCTGGGACAGGCTTACAGGGGAAAACTGGAGATAATGGTAATGGAAAGGTATAATGGTGGTGGGGTTAGTGTGGATATACAGAACATCTGTAACAAATTGTCACGAACAACTTTGTAAACCACAGTGTTTATTTAAGGTGTAGTGGAGAAATTAAAAAAAAAATAAAAAAAAAGAAAGAATGAATTTCACTAACTTATGAAAATTATGCTAAAAAACGTTCTGTAAATGTTCCTAAAACATTTATAATAGAGGCTCACTCGTTCAGAAGGGAAAAATTAAGTTTATGGACTAGGGTGTAAGATTTGCTTTTTGAAGTTTTAAACTTTTGGCCTCTCTGATGGTGCTCAGGAAGCCTGGGGAGCCCTTCCTGGTGATTCTTAGTCAATTGGGCCAATCGGTCAGCACTGAGGATGTAGTGCGCTTGGAAATGTCAACAGCTGCACCCCAAGATACTTGGGGTACCATGTGGTGCTAGGGAAAGAACTGAAATCAGCTGCATGCAAGGAATATGCCTAACCTCTATACTATCCAGTTCTTATTAAAAGGAAATGTTTATAAGCTGAAATATAATTTAAACTGATGTGGAAGTTTTCCATGTTCAAAATTCTAAACGAAATACCATTCTAAAAATGTAAATAATTGCCACTAATTTAATTAATGCTCAGAAGTTTACTGTTTATTAAAAATGAACAATTTTACTGTTTGGTTTTATTTTGGAGCCATACCTAGCAGTGCTTGAGGACTAGTTATCTTCACTCCCCAGCAGTGTTCATGGAATGGACACTGCAGTACCAGGACTGGACCAGTATTCCCTCATGCAAAGCATGGGCTGCAATTTTTTTTGGAGAGATCTCCCCTAGCCTCAACTTTATTATTTAAAAATGTTTCCATCGGGACAGGAGAGACAGTACAGTGGGTAGGGTGCTTGTCTTACGTGTGGCTGACCAGGTTTGATCCCTTCATGGTCCCGAACCCACTCGGAGTGATTCCTGAGCACAGAGCTAGGAGTAAGCCCTGAACACCGCTGGGTATGGCCCCAAAACAAACGTTTCCATCAGTGAATTATTTAATACACATATGCCAATATCCTTCATAATACCTGTTTTCTAGTGACCATCATTCACTTTTTAGTGGAAAATAAAGTATGTTCAAAAAATAGCACCATTCAGATAATTGTGGAATCTTAAAGGCACAGTACCTCCCAAGGCTCATTAAAACAGTAGAGGGAGGCCAGGGTTCTGAACCTGGCCGAGACTAGGAGCCCAGGTGAGCATCCTGGGGCGGGGGTGAGGAGGGGCAGAGGGGTTTCCAGACTTAGAGAGCAGCTGCCGCTGGTGCCTGGTCAGTACCTAGGCCATGGGGTCCCTGGTGCCTGAGCTGGATGGCCAGCACCTGGGAGGAGAAGCTACTCCTAATGCCTGGACCTGAGGGCCAGCAACAGAGCCACTGGCCTGGTGCCTGAGACTGAGGGCTGGAATCAAAGCTACAGAGCTACAGAGCTTCAGGGCTTCTGAGTATTACAACCACCAGTAGTAGGGCATCACTGAGAAACTCAAAGACTTAGAGATTCAGTGACACAAGACATGGTAGCAAAAGAAGAAACAAGGTAACTAGGGAAATAGATAGGGACATAACCGAGGAGTCTAGATATAAGAAGCTCTGAAGAGAAAAGCCCTGAGCTGAAAAAGACCTAAGGAATAGTCCTGAAAGGAGATGTCCTAGGAGACGACTATGAAGCCTTAGAGAGAGACATCCGGAGGTGAGACGCCCTGCAAGAGGAGCCGGCACAGAACCCCACCCCCCAAGAGAGAGCAGCCTACAGGACAACCAGACTAGAGGATCCTGCACAGAAACCCCCAAAGAGAGAGAGTAGACTGCAGGAGAAACAGCCAGGAGAGAAACAGAGGTCCAGGAGAAGTTCCTGCAGCGAGCAAGCAAGAGATGAAACAAGGTAGCATTAAAGAATAACCTTCAGGAACCTCTAGCCTTGCTGGTTATTCCCCGGGCAGGCCAGGGGGAACAGTGTAGGCAGGGACACAGGGCGGGCGGGGGGGAGGACGGGCCCTAATGGGCAGTGCGCATTATTGGGGGGTGCAGCCAGGCCCTAGCATCTGCTGCCATAGTCAACCACTGGCCCCCAAGTAATGTCAAGGCTATGGAACCTTCGGAGGTCTCTTGAGCCTGGGGCTTCGGGACCTTCATGAAGGGGGAGCCACAATCTGCACCCCCATACAGTTATTTTTAAGTCTTAACAGATAATGACACTTTTAGTGACGAACTTACATAGGTGGTATTTGAAATGCAGAAAAACTTTAAATGTTACAAAGACATTTGGAAGCATAAAACAAAACCTCTTTTTTTTTTTTTTTTTTTTTTTTGGGTCACACCCGGCAATGCTCAGGGGTTTCTCCTGTCTCTGCACTCAGGAATTACTCCCTGGCGGTGCTGGGGGGGGCCATATGGGATGCCAGGGATCAAACCCGGGTCAGCAAGGGTCGGCCGCATGCAAGGCAAATGCCCTATCCACTGGACTATGGCTCCGGCCCCAAAACCTCTTCTGCTCTTATCAAGAATTACTGATAAATGCGCATACACACATGAAAAGCCAAACCAAAAACCCAATAAACTTCAGATAAAATGTTCAATGACAGCCAAATAAACAAGAAGGCATAATTGGCCTCCAGAAGCACATCTTCTGATGTACCTCGTCACCAAGAACACCAAGAATGGCCTCTGGAGTCCCAGGCACTTCTAGGAAGGCCTTAATAAAGTAAAAATTGTTGGGGCCATAACAATAGATGCGGGGAAGGGCATTTGCCACGTATGTAGCCAACTATCCCCAGCATCCTATATGGCACCCTACGCACTACCAGGAGTAATTCCTATGTGCAGAACCAGGAGTAACCCCTGAGCAGCTCCAGGTGTGACCCAAAAAACAAAAAACAAAAATAAATGAATAAATATTGTATTAAGCAACCATTGCAACTAGCTTATTGGTACTATCTGTAAATATTTCTAGAATCCAAAATATCTTGTTTCAAATATGTAGAAAATTAACTATTTTTAGAAAGACTTGGGTCAAAAAAAAATTAAAGACAAGAAAGATAAATTCCCTCACTCCATATAGTTTAAATGAAAATCAAATGCACGTAAAGACTGCTTCTCAGGATATTATGCAGAAGCAGATTAAGAAAATATTCTTCCCAAGTCTTTCTAAGTCATCATGCCAGATGAAATCTGCTATAAGAAAACCTAATTTCTAAGATTATTTAAAGCTCTATGAAGATTTTTTTGCCAAGAATTATGTGATACAAACCAATGATTTTTTTTTTTTTTTGCTTTTTGGGTCACTCCCGCGATGCTCAGGGGTTACTCCTGGCTCTGCACTCAGAAATTACTCCCTGGCGGTGCTCGGGGACCATATGGGATGCCGGGATCAAACCTGGGCGGCAAGGCCGGCCGCGATGCAAGGCAAACGCCCTACCGCTGGGCTATGGCTCCGACCCCCCAATCAATGATTTAAATACAAATGTTATTGCCCAAGTTTTCTATAATTAACAGAACTTTAAGTTAATGCCCTGTTGATGGATCACCAGAAATACAAGCAGCAATTCAGAAGGGCATATTGGAAGGAAAGCAAAGCAAGCCTTCTCACCTGGTGTTTGTTTTTCACTTTGTTTTCCCTGCTTGTCTTCTGGACTTCTCGAATCCCCTCCTGAGGGAAAGCATTCATTAAATTTGTAGAGTATCTTCAGAAAACAATGATACCTTTACAAATGCTAACAAATTCACGCAATTCCTTTTTTGGTCTAAAATTATACTGAAGTAAGTAGATTCCCTTTCCACACACCCCAAAGTGTCTTCAACTGGCTATGAATAGCTAGTAGGAAGTTGTCTAGAGAAAGTATAAACAGAACAATCATCTGTGCTAACTACTTTATTTTAAATATTTCTTATCCAAGCCAAAGTCTCCACCTCATAATCTGAAATCAAGTGTCTACCATTACTTCTAGAATTCTTAGTCTCTCTACTAAAACACTAAGAATGTTGCTAAAGACCATGTAAATCTATCATGCTCTCAAAATTCTCTTTTCTCAGTGTCATTGGAAGGACTGGTAATTCTACTTTACAATCTGGTTTCGGTTTTTACCAAAGAGCTGTTTGTTCTAAGGCCCGGAAGACAGCACAAAGAGCTGAAGCATATATCTCACACGTATGAGGCCCCAAGTCTATCCCTAATACGACATGGTCCCTAAGCACTACAGGAGGGGTGCTATAATCACTAAGCCCTCACACTAAACAATTAGGTCCACACAGGAAACCAATCCTGAGTAAAGCAAACTTATGCTTCAATATACTTGTTCTTACCTGTAATTGGAATAAGTTTCCAGTGTATTTCTGTCTCTTCAACATTTTCTGACTTAGATTGCTTATGGAATCCATGTTCTATGGAAACAGTTGGGCATAAACTGCAATCTTCAAAATTATTCATACTAATTAAATTTGGATCCTAAAAATTAAGAGTATATATTCAAGTTTTCTTCCCAAATAATTTTAACGTCAAGAGTAATTATTTTTCCAGAACAAATTCACACACTCCAATCTAAACATTATAAATGAGTAAATTCAACAAAGTAAAGCTTAGAATACTCAAGCATCATTAAAAATGATACTTCTGGACTATGCTTGGAACTCAGCAGTAGAGCACCTGCTTACATGTGTAGACCTTGGATTCAATCCACAGTACTGGAAAAAAAGGTTTAGCCAGGAAAATAGTTCAACAAGCTGGAGTGTATGCTTTACACACAGGAGTCCTGAGTTCAACTCATGGCACCATATTGCCCCGCCAAATGAATGAATGAATAAAATTATTAAGCTGGTTTAACTGAAAAAAGCAAAAAAAAGAATAATTTTTTTTCCCTCAAAACATAATTTGAATGTGATTTAGAGCAGAGGTTGGCAGACTTCTTTGGAAAAGCACAAAATATTCAGACTTTACATTACATGGATCCTCTAAGCATTAAGTACTAGCAACTAGGTGTGGCACCCTAAAATTAGAAAAAGCAGAACAAGGTTTTTTTTTTTTTTGGTCACATCCAGAAATGCTCAGGAGTTATTCCTGGCTCTGCATTCAGGAATTACTCCTGCTGGCAGTGCTGGGGGGAAGGGGGGGTGGCAGGGGGTGGCATATGGGATGCCGGGGATAGAGCCTAGGATGGCTATGTGTAAGACAAAGCCCCAACTGCAATACAACCACGCCAGCCCACAAGATAAATATTTTATCATTATAAACAAACCAGACGCCCCTGTCAGATTAAGAATTACCATAGAAATTTAAAGAACACTCATTTTCCATTCCTATTTGCATGAGAAATATAAAGTACCTAACTTTTTGTAACTGGTACACAGAATTCATCAGCTTCATCTGATTCACCTCTGGGTTCCGTGGCTGCCATCATAAAGCCAATGCTGAGAGCAGAGATCACTCAACAGTCTGAGGGCAGACTTTGCATGCAGAAGACCTGGGTTTAATATATGGTACACTTCATGCTACCCTGGGCATGACCAGGAAGAGTCCCCAAGCACTTAGCCATAATCCCTGAGCACCACCAGGTATGGGTGGTATGGAATCAAAGTATAAAAAAAGTCAATGTACTGTAATTCAAACTTATTATGAAATTGATATGGGATTGGGGCCAGAGCGATAGTCCAAGTCCAGCAGGGAGGGTGTTTGCCTTGCATTCGGCCGACTTGGGTTCTATCCCCAGCATCCAGGAGTAATTCCTCAGTGCAGAGCCAGGAGTAACCCCTGAGCATCGCCGGGTGTAGCCCAAAAAGAAAAAAAAAGGACATGGGATTAACTCCCCAAAAATCATTTCTAATAACAGATACTGAATTATACACGAAAATCTATAAAGTAAAAAGGAAAACAACCAACTATGCATTTCTTTCTTTGTAAGGAATAACAAAGAAATAAATATTATCCTAAATAGAATTTCTTAAAATTCATGTTAATTTTTTTTTTCTTTTTGGGTCACACCCGGCAAAGCTCAGGGGTTACTCCTGGCTCTACACTCAGGATTTACTCCTGGCGGCACTTGGGGGACCATATGGGATGCCGAGGAATCAAACCCAGGTCGGCCGTGTGCAAGGCAAATGCCTTACCCGCTGTGCTACCGCTCCGGCTCCTCAATTCTTTTTGAAAGGAGGAAAAGAAAATACTAATTAACATCTAATACAGTCACAAAAGTATTTCACACACACTCACAAAAGCAAATAAAGATAATCAAGATCTATACTTACTTTATTCAAGTGTAGTTTAGAGTCATCTCCTCCTTCACCAGTACAAACAGTAACAGGATACTTCAAAGATGATGTATCAACTTCTAGCAAGGGACTCTGTGTATCCTTAAAATGTACATTTTCAATTTTCAAACAAGAAAGTGGGTCATACTCTTTCTTATCTGTGGTACAGTTCAATCCAGCCTCGGGCTTTTGTCTCAGCTCTTCATAGGAATCATCTGTGCTCAATCCTAAGGCTTTGTTGACTGTGTCTGTCAGGGTTGCATCGGTTCGGGCGTGCATTTGCTAGTTTTTCTGACAACCAATTAAGTACTTTATGGATATCAGCAATGCCAGTGTTAGAGGAATCTTGCTGTTGACGTCTCAAGTCATTCTCCTGCTCAAGGAAGCCAAAAGGTTGAGGGATTCTGAAAGAAGAGAAAAAAAAGTAAAGTCAGGGGCCGGAGCGATAGTCCAGAGGGTAGGGTGTTTGCTTTGCATGTAGTCATCCTATACCGGCCCAGGTTGGATCCCCAGCATCCCATATGGTCCCCCGAGCACCACCAGGAGTAATTCCTGAGTGCAGAGCCAGGAGAAACCCCTGAGCATTGCTGGGTGTGACCCAAAAAAAAAAAAAAAGTAAAGTCATTTTTTAAGGTCTGGAAAGCTAGCATAAAAGTAATATTTAAATAAACCTAAAATTACTCACAGGACATTTACAGGCAGGAACTCAAAGGCTTAGATTTTATAAGTTCACCCATCCATACATATATTTCTTATATATATATGAAATATATATACACATATATATATAAATATATATATATATATATACACACACACACACACATACATAAAACACACACTTTGTACCAATACCAAAATTCTCCTTACATAAAAAATTTCATATTTTGAAAATTCTAAATGGAATAATGACCTCAAACATATTGGTAATGTGGATAAAAGATCATATAAACTGTGCTACCAAAATTCTGATATCAACTAGATTAACAATGAATAGATAAAATATCTATACTAGTTATTATACAAAATGTCAGAAAAGCAGGATACAATTAAATCTAGAAAGCAAGAGGGAAAGAGATGAAAGAAAGAAGAGAGGAAGGAGGGAGGAAAGAAGAGGGCGAGAGGGAGGAGGAAAGAAAAGGAAAGATAGACCAAGACTTTGATTTCTAGTTTATCTCTTACATTCTGTTCAGGCCCTGGTGAAATTCTTAAAATTTAAACTTTTTTTTTTTGGGGGGGAGGGGGCTCACACCTGGTGATGCTCAGGGGACCATATGGGATGTCAGGGATCAAACCCAGGTCGGCCGTGTCCAAGGTAAACGCCCTACCAGTGTTGCTATCGCTCTGGCCCCAAATTTTAAACTTTTATCTTCAGGACTAGATAACTTTAAATTCATAGCAAAGCTAGGACATTAGAAATATAAAATCATCCTAAGGAACTGAAAGACCAAAGAATAAAATGCACTACGAGAGAAAACATGTTAAAACACGGCTAAAAGATAGGCAAATCTGGGTAATTTGCAGAGACCATAGTCTATAAACCTTAAAAAAGTAGATAATCAGAGATTCACGTGCTTTAATTTTAAGGGAAGGAGGTGATAAAGACTGGTTAGGCGTCAACGTTCCCAAGTAGGACAAATTGTACCATAAGAAAAAGAAAAGAGGGCCGGGAGCGATAGCCCAGTGGGTAGGGCGTTTGCCTTGCACGCGGCCGGCTCATGCTGGCCCGGGTTCGATCCCGGCATCCCATATGGTCTCTCGAGCACCGCCAGGAGTAATTCCTGAGTGCAGAGCCAGGAGTAACCCCTGAGCATTGCCGGGTGTGACCCAAAAAGCAAAAAAAAAAAAAATAATAATAATAATAATAATAAATAAATAAAATAAAATATTTTTAAAAAAAAGAAAAAGAAAAAGAAAAAACCCACAAAGCAATAGAGACCATACTACATGATTTTAATATATGAAACAGGAAAAAATTAATTTGTAGACAAGAAGCAGACCAGTAGTAGGGTGGGGTGTGATTAACTGCAGAGCAGCACAAGGCAACTTTTAAGAGCAATGAAATATTATTTTGGTGAGGTTTTGGGCCACACCAGCTGTGCTCAGGGCTTACTCCTACTTCTGTGCTCAGGGATCACACTAGAAGGGGCTCAAGGAACTATAATGGGGTACTGGGGGCTCAAACCCAGGTCAGCAGCATTCAAGGCAAACACTCCATTGTACCACACAGTCTCTCTGACCCAAAATTCTATATATCGAAGTTTCTCTAGTTACCAAAACTCATCAACATGGTGTAACACACACTACTGCTAAACTATATATGTTATATATAGTTATATATCTAAAACTTACAGTGTTGCCTCAATTGAAAAGCAAACAAACATCAAACCGCATACAACTCAGGGATTTGTGAATAAAGCCAAGGCCTCAAATATATAAGATATGTGTGCCTGTGTGTAAAGTTAAACCTTTCAATGCCTTTCACCCTGCCTGCCCCATTTCTCCTCTGGTTTATAATATTGGTTTCCCCATCATTTAAATGTTTATTCCCATCATCTGAATGCTAAAAAGTCTCGTTTTCACTAAAAACTTATCCAAAATCAATTATCAGCTAAAGCTAATACAAAAATTAAGTGCTTTGTCTACTCTGTGCACAGTTCTAGGAAACAAGTAGTTTTAAGAACTATAAAAATTGTTTTGGGGGACCGGAGTGATAGCCTACAGTGGGTAGGGCATTTGCGTTCAGGCAGCTGACCTGGGTTTGATCCCGGCATCCCATATGGTCCCCTGAACACCGCCAGAAGTAATTCCTGAGCAAAGAGCCAGGAGTAATCCCTGAGCTTCGCCGGTGTGACCCAAAAAGGAAAAAAAAAAAGTTTTGGAATCAGAACTGAGTTCAAAGATTACTAAATGAGGGGCCGGAGCCATAGCCCAGCGGGTAGGGCGTTTGCCTTGCACGCAGCCGGCCTGTGCCGGCTTGGGTTCGATCCCGGCATCCCATATGGTCCCCCAAGCACCGCCAGGAGTAATTCTTGAGTACAGAGCCAGGAGTAACCCCTGAGCATCGCCGGTGTGACCCAAAAAGCAAAAAAAAAAAAAAAAAAAGATTACTAAATGAACTCCATTTAGTTAACCTATCTGAAATGGTTTTCTCCTTTGTAAGTAAGGATGAGAATATCTACCACTGAACAACCAAATGTGCATCAGGTGCTTGCTTTATACTCAGTGCTGCTATACTCATTTGTAGAAACATATTTACATGTGAGTCTTATGCACACCTGGATCAATAGTTTAAGATTATAAAATAGATATAGATATCAGCAGTTTCAGTACAGAGAAGAAATCTGATATAAGCCAAAGGAGATGAAAATCATCAAGGGAGGAAAATAGCCAGAAAGCTTGTCAGAGATCTGAACTGAAAGACAACAGGCCTGAGTAAAGCAGTATGTCAGAAGAAACCAACGCACTGACTATTCCATATTCTGGGAAGAAAGATGATTCCCAATAAAGTAGGCTGCGAAAGAGTGGGAAATATAGCTGCCCAGGATGAATGTTGTCACTGTGCAATAAGGACTTAAGAAATGAGGACTGGGCCGGAGTGATAGCCCAGCGGGTAGGGCGTTTGCCTTGCACGCGCCGGCCTGTGCCGGCCTGGGTTCGATCCCGGCATCCCATATGGTCCCCTGAGCACCGCCAGGAGTGATTCCTGAGTGCAGAGCCAGGAGTAGCCCCTGAGCATTGCCGGGTGTGGCCCAAAAAAGCAAAAAAAAAAAAAAAAAAAAAAAGAAATGAGGACTTATCAAAGCAATACAGAGACAAACATGACAATGAAGATAAAAACTATATAGGTCATCCAGTAGATAAGATGGATAAAGAAAAAAACAGTGGAAAGAGCACTGGAGAGAGTATGGAAGGTAAGGCCTGGCAAACAGCTGATTCCAGATTGAATCCCCAGCATAAAATATGATCCCTGAGCACTGTAGGGATCACTCCTGAGTACAGAGCCAAGAAGCACATGAGCTATTTGATACGGCATCCAAATCCAAAGAGAAAAGGGAAATAGCTGAACAACAACAAAAAGTTCAGTAATTAAAAGAGAGAAAACTACTAAAGAACTAGTATGAAAACAGAAATTCCTGCAAATGTTAAAGTCAATATAGTAATGAAGTTGTGGAAATCACACAAAATGAATTTTAAAATTCCATCTTAATTAACAAAGAACATACTGAATAATAAAGTAAAGCAGAACAAGTGAAAAGTGACTAAGGAAGGTCAGGGATGTGACTCAGTGGCAGAGGATACATTTTGCATGGGAGAGGCCCTGGGTTCAATCCCTGCACTGCAATAAAGGAAAAAAAAACATGATTGAGGACACAAACATACATTGTTAATGGAGCTTTGTAATAAGGACACTGATCTGCCTAGTATGGTAAGTTCTATGAAGACTGACTAAAAACATGGAAGAATAAAAAAAAAGTAAAGTTGCTGAGTATGAACAGGAATGGAAAACTTAGATTTACTATTAACAATAGTCGCACAAAATCTAGACAGCTGCAGCAAAGCTTACCGAATGCAAAAGAATACATTTTAAGCTATGAAATAGCATTATAAATACTAAGAGAAAATGTTTTAAAATATTTGAAAATACTAAGGGTCTTTCACTTCTTTCCATCCAACTAAAACAAAACACAGGAAAAATATTGAAAAAAAAATGGCAAACAGTACAGTGAGTAAGGGGTGCTTGCCATGTTGGTGGTCGACCCAATGTATAACCTCTGGCATTGCATATGGTCCCTCAAGCCCACTAGCTATGATCCCTGAGAACAAACCCAGCGGTAGCCCAAAACCAAAAACCAAACCAACAGCACATACTATTAAACTCCTAAAATGGGTTTAAAAAGTATAATGTGCATCTAAGAAACTTTTAAGCTCAAGGGCTAGGAAAACAGGTCAAAGGGCTCAGGCACACGCTTTGCATGAAGGTTAGGATTTGATCCCTAGTGCCACATGGTCCCCAATGGCCAGGGGTAGCCCATGAACCCACCTGGCTATGAACAAAAGCAAAAAAAAAAAAAGAAGGTACAGAAATTCCTCTCATAAAGCACTCTTTTATACAAAGCCAACATCCTATGTTGTATTTTCGAATTATATAAGGAGTTCTGATTACTAAGCTGAGTATACTTTACTCTTTCATACTGCGAAGGTACACAATTTCAAAATTCCATTTCTATACTCTGCACAAGCTGTCAAACATTTTCTGTCAAGAATCAAATACTCATATAACTTTCTAGGTCACATACTCTGTTCCAACTATGTACTGTGGCACAAAGGGAAATAGGCATCACTGCAGTCCAATTAGACTTACTTCACATAAACAGGGTACAGGTTGGATTGGTCTTAAGGCTATAAATTTTAGACCCTTATGCTAGGGAAAAGGATGAAAGTAATTTACTCAATTTTATTATTTTAATACTTTACATGAGCAGATTACTATATTTTACCTTCATACTGATGGCAGTTCTCAGACAAATTACTGGTTTTGGCAAGTTTTCTCATGTTCTCTGGTACATCCTCAAGCTTCCTCTTCAAGACAGTTTTGCTTCTCATATCTTCTGTATCTGAGTCCCCACCCACATTTTTTTTTCCTACACTGAATCAAATCAATCAATTCTTTGAC
This sequence comes from Cryptotis parvus, assembly GCA_021461705.1. Lineage (NCBI taxonomy): Eukaryota > Metazoa > Chordata > Mammalia > Eulipotyphla > Soricidae > Cryptotis > Cryptotis parvus. The sequence continues at coordinate 65,817 of JAJIBD010000930.1, read as the reverse complement.
TCTATCCTTATCGTAATCTAAAGAATGAGATGATTTCAGTTTTCCAGGTATAACAGTTTTACCCCTTAAGTTATTTCGTTTTCCAAATTTCATTTTTGAGCCATTCATTTCTTCTTCGTGGCCTTCATAATCTGAAAGTGGACTGAACTCTTGAAGTTTTCTATTTTCTTCAAATAGTTCTTTTAATTTACACATAGATAACTGATACATTTCAGGTCGAAAAATATAAGTGTGCAAACAATTATCTAAATGGGTTTTAGTTTTTGGAGCAGAGTGTAAGAATTTTCTATCATCTAAGCGTGAATCATATGGAAACATAATAAATTCTCGTTTACCTGAGCCAAAACCTCTCTTAAAAAAATTCACTTACATATTTTTCGACAACAGACTGAAAATTTATGGTATTTATGTTTTTAAATTCCTTTCGACACTGAATCAAAGCAAACTGTAAAAACTGCGTTATTTTTAATATATCTTGCATGCTCTCGTGTCTCTCCTGTGGTGGTGCACTGGTTAAACCTTTTGGTGCTATAAACAAAAAAGTGAATAATGTTAGCAATCAAGATACTAATACAGTTAACATATTATTATACATTGTTTAACAGCAACGGTGAGCCACAGTAAACTATATCCTAATACAAGCATGTAAAATAAAATGTATATGGGGAGGATTCTTCTAAAGACAGAAACATAAGGGACAGAGGGATAGTAGAGCAGGTAAGGAGCTAGACTTGCACACACCTGATCCAGAAAGCACGCTACCTGTTGTATTACCACTTCGGACTCCCCAAAAACTTTTAACTTCACATGAGCTCTGTCTCATAATGGGATGGACAGGCAGGCTCTGAGTGGCAACAACTGAGAATATTTTTAGGGAGGTGACAGTGGGGAGAGGGATGTGGCAAAAGGTATTGAAGGTAGGGTTCTACAGACTCAAAGCATGTACACAAACATGGACTTACATCCCCGATTCTTAGACTCTTGTTATTTACTTAATAATGAAACCCATAATGGGAACATTACTTTGATGTAAGGTTATTTCTTACAATGGTTTATAGCAGATTTCCTAATTGAAAAATTTACTATTTCCCAGTTGGAAATTTGTTATTACTGAACAGTTTGACATTTAACACACTCACATTTAACCTATAATATAGCACATGCATTTATACTTGCAAAAATTTCATAAGCAAAATTTAGAATATAAGGTCCAGAGCAATAGTACAATGGGTAGGGGTGCTTGCCTTACACGTAGCCAACCCTGATTCGATCCCCAACAGGATCAGGTCCTCTGAGCCTGCCAGGAGTAATTCCTGAGTGCAGAGTGAGGAGTATCCCCTGAGCACCACCAGGTGTGGCCCAAAAACAAAATCAAACAACCAAAAAAAAAGAAAGAAAATTAAAAAAGAATGAAAAAAATAATGTAAATAATTCCATAATTGTTTAAAACTCTGAGAAATTGGATGAGAGAGATAGTACAGGGGATTAAGGTGCTTTCCTTTTATTGGCTGATTCATTTAATTTGGTCCCCAGCACCAAACATGGTCCCCAGAACAGCACTAGGGGTCACTTCTGAGAATAGAATCAGAAGTAGTTCCTAAGACTACCAGTTATGGACCATAAACAAAACAAACACTTATAATCAATGGTTTTTTAGTGAAAGTACTGGCAAACCAGAAGAATTTTTCATAGCTAAAAACTAATCATCATCATCATCATCAAAATGGCAAGAAGGAAGGAAGAGAGACAGAATATCAAGAAAGGCATTTGCCTTGCATGCAGACCACCCAGATTAGATCTCTGGCACCACAAATGTTGCCCTCCTTTGAGCACCGTCAAGAATGATCCCTGAGCACAGAGCCAGGAGTACACCCTAAGCACAGTGAGTGTGTGCTTAGGGTGTACAAACAAAACAAACAAAAAAGGTAATGGGGATCAAAGAAGTAATAGGGAGTAAAGGTGCATGTGGCCAGCCCCAGTTTAATTCTTGTACCATATAGTCCTCAGCAGAGATCTGGAAATAAGCACCACGTGGTATGGTCCAATATTTCCTTCACCTCGTTACCCTTAAATTTTTAAATTTCTAAAATCATGCAGGCTGAAGAGATAGTAGAGGAACTAAAGTGCATACCTGACATGCACATGACTCCAGTTTGATATTTAATACGACATGGTCCCACAGGCATTACGTTCTAAGTACTAACAGGGTGGTCAGCAGTGGCACGAGTAATCCCTGATACCATAAGAGCTGAATAGCACCGATTTTTAGGCATTCACTGTGAACTGGCAACAGGGTAAGTCACCAGGAGGGCCCAGAAGCAAATCTAAGCTCTAATGGGGAGACTTTGCCCAAAATTAATCATGTATATTACATTTCATTTTGCTCAATACACCTAGTATTTCTTAAGACATGATGTGAAAAAAGATAACACGTTTACCAAGTTAGAAAATTTTAATGAGATATAGGTACTTAAAAGTAACTAGTCTTGGTATCCAAAGAACTTACAAGTAATTATGCTTCTAGGTTCTTGAAATAGAAACAAAGCATGCAGTGCTCGAGACTTGACAGTTTGATGGTCTAAAAAACAGAAGCCAAATTCATGAGTGTTTTACCTAAAAACTTGAAGAAAACTTTAATTAAAGACGTATTTATTACCTACCATATGCAGATACCATCTGGCAAGAAGAGAGAAGAAAAAGGTATCCTCGGTCTCCCAAAGGTTTAACAAGAACCTGAAATTTTAGAAGAGAATGATTTCTCACCATAAAGCAAACATGCAGCTGTTTCTACTAATTATAAAGCAAATATAAACGGATTACCTTTTTATGAAAAATCTTGCTAAATTAGAACTCTTTCAATTTACATTAATCAACAGGATTCCAATCAAACAGGTATAAATTACCTAATTTTCAACTAAGAAATGTCTAGCCTACTTAGAAAAGTCTTGCTAGGAGTAGCTCCTAGATCCCCTGAGAACCGTTGGGACGTTTCCACACCCCTACAAAAACAAGTTTTGTGTCAATTTAGAAACTCAATATACAGACCAATTTGTAATTAGAAACAGGTAAAATAGAATTTATAAGCTAAAGATACCTTATTATAAATTACTCAGAATGCAACAGAAAGAATAAGTAGATGGAAAATATAAGTGAAAATAACAGAGAACAAAATAAAAAATTCTGTAATGAGACTTCAAAGTCCTAGATAAATAATCTAAAGATGAGAACAGATTACCTCAGCAGCAAAGGTTCACTAGCCTTGCAAGTGTAAAGCTGGAACTGAGAATCTTGTGTGCTACCAGCACGTACCTGGCATGGTCCCTGTGGCTTTTCTGATTGTGATACCCAGGAACCCAGCAAAATGTAGATCTCCAGAGCATCTTACTAAGTTGTGTTGAGGCACTGCAACTGACATTTTGCAAGCTCTGTGGCCAGGAGTGTAAACCCTGGCAAGCATATGAATGAGAACTACAACTAAAATGTTGCCACTCCCAGCAAGTACCAAATCTAAGTATGCAAAGTACCTCAACAAAGCATGAATATGACTCTTAGTGTTGAAACTACAAAGAACAGGGGCCGGCGATAGCCCAGCGGGTAGGGTGTTTGCCTTTCACGTGGCAGGCCTGTGCCGGCCCGGGTTCGATTCCCGGCATCCTATATGGTCCCCGAGCACCGCCAGGAGTGATTCCTGAGTGCAGAGCCGGGAGTAACCCCTGAGCGTCGCCGGGTGTGACCCAAAAAGAAAAAAAAAAAAAAAAAACTACAAAGAACAGGGAAGAAAGAAAATAAAGAGAAGAAATCAGAAGTATAACTAGAGATGAGTAACAATACCCCAAAGTCATGTGTATAAATTCACAAATGTGATTCTGTTTTGTCTTTGGGACACACCTGGTAGTGCTCAGGGCTTACTCCTGGCTCTGCACTCAGGGATCACTCTAGTTGGGTTCAGGGAACCATATGGAGTACCAGAAATTGAACCTCGGTGAGCTGTGTACAGGGCAAGTGCCCCACCTACTGTACTATTGCTCCAACCCCTAAATCCACAAATATGAAAGGAGAATATATACCATGGTGGATAAACAGAAATAAAAATCTTAATAAAAAGGGGCAGAGTGAGGGGCCGGAGCGATAGCCCAGCGGGTAGGGCGTTTGCCTTGCACGCAGCCGGCCTGTGCCGGCCCGGGTTCTATCCCGGCATCCCATATGGTCCCCGAGCACCGCCAGGAGTAATTCCTGAGTGCAAAGCCAGGAATAACCTCTGAGCATTGCCAGCTGTGACCCAAAAAGAAAAAAAAAAAAAAAAAAAAAAAAAGGGCCAGAGTGATAGCACAGCGGGTACAAATTTGTCTTGCACACAGCCAACCCGGGTTTGATTCCCAGCATCCCATATAAGCCCCAGAGTACTTCCAGAAAAAATTCCTCAGTACAGAGCCAAGAGCACTGCTGGCCATGACCCAAAAAAGCAATAAATAAATATAAAAAATAAATAAACCAAAAAATAAATAAATAAAATTGGAAAATAAACCATCAAACTTTTGCAGCTCACAGGTAACATATTACACACAGAAAATCCTAAAGACCCCCACAAAAAACATCTAGAAATAGACCTATAGTGTCAGGCAATAAAACAAAATACAAAAATCACTGCATTTCTATTTAAGTACAGAAGAGAAACTTAAAGATCAATCCCATTTACAACTCAACTTGCCAAAATCAAATATGTGGGTATAAACTGAACACAAGAAAATACAAATTACTGCTTTTACTCAATATAAGGCTTAGTCCTTATGAGTATTAGTTAAGGTAGTGTTATAATAAATACAAGTGTTAAGATACAAGAAAATGGAAATCTATTCTTTGCTCATGGACTGAAAGAATTAACATCATCAAAAATACCCATCCCGGGCCGGAGCGATAGCCCAGCGGGTAGGGCGTTTGCCTTGCACGCGGCTGGCCCATGCCGGCCGGGTTCGATTCCCGGCATCCCATATGGTCCCCCGAGCACCGCCAGGAGTAATTCCTGAGTACAGAGCCAGGAGTAACCCCTGAGCATCGCCGGGTGTGACCTAAAAAGCAAAAAGCAAAAAAAAAAAAAAAAAAAAAAAATCCTTGGCTACAGAAATATTACAGTGGTGAAGGCCCTTGCACTTCATGCAACTAACCTAGGTTCAATCTCCTTCACACATATGGTCCTCTGAGAAATGCCAGGGAGGCGATCCCTGTGCACAGAGCCAGGAGTAAACCCTCAGCACTGCCAGGTCTGATGCCAAAACCAAACAAAAAACAGAAACTGGAAATCCTACACAGAACATTATATACATTCAACAAAATACCCACCAAAATTTGCATAGCACATATATTTCTAAAATACATATGGACTAGGGCTACATAGTACAGTGGTAGAGCACGTGCTTTGTATAAGGCTCAGGTTTGATCCTTAGCTCCACCAGGAGCAAGTACTAAGGATCACCAAGTGTAAGCCCACAACAAAAAATGTGTAATAGTCAAAGCAATCCTGAGGGACAAAATGATGTGAGGTTTTTCTCTGATTTCAAATTATACCAGAAAGTATATCAAAACTGTGGTAGTAAAATAAAAAGTAGAGTCAGACTAACAGAACAGAACTGAGAGTTCAGACAAACCCTAGAGCTATGGATAATTAATAGAAGCTAAGTGCATACAAAATGGGTAAGTAAAGTTTCTTTCTTCAACAAATTGTTCTAGGAAAACTGGTTAACGACATGCAAAAATATGAAGCCAGATTCCTATCTCCACTTGTACCACCACTTGCCTTCCCGTTGTTCATCCATTTGCTCGAGCAGGTACCAGTAAAGTCTCCATTTGTTGGGAATGAGGTTCTTTATTGTTACTGTTTTTGGCATATTGAATACACCACGGGCAGCTTGCCAGGCTCTGCCATGGCTCTGGGTTCATCCCAGGGGGCCCAGTCTTTTTCTATGTTAGATCATACACACATATGTGTGTGTATATACCCATACAACCACACCCCCACACCTCTTGTAAACAATGAACAAAAATCAAATTATGAGAGGGCAGTCTGATACTACTACAAAAACTAGAAAAGGCTAATATGAGAAAAAACTGCAGTACAGGCGCTGGGAAGATTGCTCAAAGAACTGGAGTGCATGCTCTGTATATGAAAGCCACAGGTTTACTCACCAGCACCATACGGTAATCAGAGCAACTCCAGATCACCAGGCCCAGAATAGTCTTAAAGTGCAAGTGTGGTTCAACATTCAAAAACCGAAGCTGAGGTGTATGTGTTGTGGCACAACAACCTCACCCCCATAAAACAAGCAGGGAAGACAGGTCAAAAAAGCTGGAGTACACACTTTGGATGCAGGGGCCCCTAGTTCAATCCCTAGAATTTCATGATGCTTGCCCAATGCATCTGGGAGTAGCCCCTTGAACACCACAGGATATGAACCTAAAATCAAAAACAACCAAACATAATATAGTTTTAGGTTCTGAAAAAAAATCAGTAGTAGAAATTTCCATTTGAATACCTAGAAGCAGAGGCGCAATCAAAGTTAATAAAGTACTCGAGCAATTGTACAGCAGGTAGGGACTTCCCTTGCACATGGCTAACCAAACCTAGTTCATTTTAACAACCATCCCATATGATCCTCTGAGTACTCCCTGTCCGAGGTGCACAGGGAGTTTCCCAAAAACAAAAACAACAATCGATAAGAAAGATCAACTGCCAGGCTGGGGATATGCTCAGGACACTGGAGGGCATGTTTTGCATGCAGACATTTTGGAACTCCAGCATAGTACAGTCCCTTGAAGCAGAGCAGGGAGTAGCCCCCTAGATCCTGGCTGGATACAGTCCTCAAACTAAATAAAACTACTAAAGAACTTGTAATGATGGCATTACAGAGCAAAAAGCTTAGTCACTTTCTTCTATGATCACTTCCTTTCAACTACACTGTACAGATGATCAACACTCATTTTCTATTGATTTCTTAGCCTAGCACACATTCTGATGCCTGAGCTAATCCTACCTAACATATCTCTTAAAACTAGTTTCTTCATTTATCATTTAAAAGTTCTTATATCCAATCCACTTATAATGGAGTAATTTTCTACCTCATCTTCAACCCCTCCCCTTCAATTCATTCTCTACAAGGTTAACTATCAAAATACAGATGGGGACTGGAGAGATAGTACAGTGAAGAGGGTATTTGCCTTGCACACAGTTCGATCCCCAACATCCCATATAGTCCCCAGAGCACCGCCAGGAGTAATTCCTGATTACAGAGCTAGGAGTAACCTCTGAGCATGGACAAGTGTGACTCAAAAAGAAAAGAAATTAAAGACACTGATCAGATCATGTTGCATAAACCTAAACTTCAGCACTGGTAGAGGGATGGGTGCTGCAACACTGTATGACTGAAACCCAATCATGAACAGTTTCGTAATTATCTTACGATGATATAAAAAAAAAACTATTAACATCGAGTCAAACTTTCAGAACAGTTAAATGGTATTTGAATGACATGACAGAACAACACAGTCTAGCCTGCTAACTTTTTGCATTTTTGTTTTTAGGCAACTACACCACCTCCGCTCCACTGATGACATCATTCTAATAACACCAAATATTAGCCAAGCGGCACAAATGCTGGCTGACTTTGACCGAGAATGTGGAAAGATAGGTCTACAGCTGAATCTCAACAAAGCTATGTTCATGAGAAATCAACTAGTTCCAGAGGCCCCATTCATTCTCAATGGAACAAACATCTCTGAATGTAGCAGTTATGTGTACCTAGGTTGAGAAGTCAACATGATGAACGACCTAAAACCTGAGCTGCGCAGGAGGAAGAGAGACAGCATGGAATGCCTTCTAAAGCATCGAAGAAATAGCTAAAAAGGCAAAGAACCGGGGCCAGAGCAATAGCCCAGCGGGTGGGGTGTTTGCCTTGCACGAGGGCCGGCCCATGACGGCCAGGGTTCGATCCTCGGCATCCCATATGGACCTCAAGCACCGCCAGGAATAATTTCTGAGTGCAGAGCCAGGGAGAGACTCCTGAGCATTACCGGTGTGACCCAAAAGAAAAAAAAAAAAAGACAAAGAACCTCTGGCTCCGGGCACATCTCTTTAACTCCACCGTTCTCCCTACACTAACATATGCCTCAGAGACCTGGGCCCTACGAAAGCAGGATGAGAATGCTATTCAGGTCTCCCAAAGAGGAATCGAAAGAGCTATGCTTGGAATATCACACCTCACTCAAGTGAGAGAAGGAATCCGAGCTCTGACCTCCGTCGCTGTTCCAGAGTCAGGGACACTGTCTCATTTGCCAAGGCATCGAAAATCAGATGGGCTGGACATGTAATGAAATTTGGCAACAACCGCTGGACTAGAACCATTACAGACTGGATCCCATGGGATATCAAAAGATCACGTGGCCACCCACCTACAAGATGGTCAGACTTCTTTGTCAAGACCCTGAACGAACGGTTTGAGGCTCTTCATATTCCTGAAGCAACCAATGCCATTGGGCTACACTGGCACGTGATAGGGTCAAATGGAAATGTTACTGGCGCCCGCCGAGCAAATCGATGAACGGGATGTCAAGTGATCAAGTGATCAAGTGCCATACACCAATACACCACCAGGGCTTGCTCCTGGCCCTGCACTCGGGATCACTCCTGGCAGGCTCAGAAGGCCAAATGGGATACAGGGACTGAACCTGGTTTGGCTGCATGCAAGGCAAAACCCCCACCTGTTATACTATCACTCTGCTTCCTCTTTGTTTTTGTTTTTGGGGGTGCGAGTGATGCACACATTTGGTGATGCTCGGGGGTTACTTCTGGCTCTGCACTCAGAGCCTCTGGCACTCAGAGCACTAGCAGTGCTCAGGGTACCAGATAGAATGCAGGGGCTCAAATATTTGAGTCGGCTGCATGCAATACAAGTAACCTATCTCAGTACAATTTCTCCAGTCCCATGTTTCTTTCTGAATCTTAAAATATATCACACTGGGGCCGGAGCGATAGCCCAGCGGTAGGGCGTTTGCCTTGCACGTGGCCGGCCCATGACGGCCAGGGTTCGATCCCCGGCATCCCATATGGTCCCCTGAGCACCGCCAGGAGTAATTCCTGAGTGCAGAGCCAGGAGAAATCCCTGAGCATCGCCGGGTGTGACCCAAAAAGCAAAAAAAAAAAAAAAAATATATCACACTGTGCCTAAATGGAACAACCTCTATTTTAGTAACTATACTCATCACTGTACATAATCTTTGTGTGTCTTTGTTTTGGCCTTCACTTGGCCTTCACTGAACTACACACACACACACACACACACACACACACACACTGTATAAGATGATACCTAATAAATGTTTTTTGACTATAACAATTACATACAAAATACATTAAGATACTTTATGGGAAAGACTGGTTTATAGGAAGTCTAGTGCTCGGGCTTAAAAAAAAAGTATAGGGCTGAGATAGTTCAAAAGGTTATAGCAAAAGCTCTGCATGCAAGAGTTCTATTGGTTCCTAAAAATCCACAAGGATGGGGCCGGAGCAACAGCCCAGCGGGTAGGGCGTTTGCCTTGCACGGCCGGCCCGTGCTGCCGGGTTCGATCCCTGGCATCCCATATGGTCCCCCGAGCACTGCCAGGAGTGATTCCTGAGTGCAGAGCCAGGAGAAACCCCTGAGCATTGCCGGGTGTGACCCCCAAAAAAAAAAATCCACAAGGAGATAACTCTAAAACACTGTGCTGGAAACAGCCCTTGAGCTACTAAAATAAAACTAAAAAAGCCAGAGGTCAGTAAAATAGCTTTTCGTTTGTTTATTTTTGGTTTCGGGGTTATACCCAATACTGCTTAAGATTGACTCCTGGTGTTGCTTGGATGACCATGTGGTACCAGAGACAGAACACAAATCAGCCACATGCAAGGCAAGTATCTTAATCTTTTTAGTACTATTCTGACCTCAGAGGAAAATATTAAGTTAGTAATAACAAAGAGAGCATGTGGTACTTTCAGTAGCAAAAATGAAACAATCTGAAATACTATTATCACTTACTAATCTGCATACTTCTAAAGAGGAACATTTTAAAATTCTTCACTCACAAGTTTTTCTTTCTCCAGATTTTGCAGTAAACTCTCCATGTTACTTCCAATCCTTGTCTTTTCTACAACATCATAAAGGCTACAATACATGCCATTCTTCAAAACTGACATAAGAAAAAAACACATAGTAAATATTCAAATAGATTTCATATATACATTTCTTCCTTTTATTTTTCTGCAGTAGCAGAAATTAAACTCCAGGCCTCACATATACCATGATATACTCTATCACTAATCCACACCCTCTCACCCTGCCAATGCATTTCAATAAAATTAAATTACCTTCATTTGGACCTAAGTATGTTTCTTTGTAAAATAGTGCTGGAGGGATTTTTTGTTTCAGTTGATCAATACTCATAACTGCTTCAACATCTAGCTTCTCAGGACTGAAAAGAAAATCGAAAAATCATGTTTGCCAATCTGTACTTAATTTTAACACTGCAATATTCAAATATACATATATGGAGAACAGAAGAACATAGTTATTGATTTCATTCTTTAAAAAAGTATTTGATATGGGATGTTCAGATATATGCAAAGGTAGATATTGCCTGAAACATTAAGTTTTCATCTTTGCTCCAGAAGGTAATCCTGTACGCCAATTTTACTAACCACACAAGATAAAAAAGATTATCATGTTAGCTGAGGGTCCTTGTAGAGAGCGGTGGTACACTGGTCATGGTGTGGAGCTGGAATTATGTGCACGGAAAATCACCAGTAAAGTATAGGTGGTTTCGTAGAATACAATAAAAAACTTAATGCTAAAAATAAAAACAAGAATTAAAAGAGAGGGGCCAAAGAGATAGTCCAGCAGGTAGGACATTTGCCTTGCATGCAGCCAACTCGGGTTCGAATCCCCAGCATTCAACATGGTCTCCCGAGTGCTGCAGGGCATAATTTCTGAGTGTAGAGCCAGGAGCATTGCCGGGTATGACCCAAAAAAAAGAAAAAAAAAAATTAAAAAAGAAAAAATTTCTTAAATACAATCCAATTCTGAATGATTAAAAGCTACCTTTAAGTATTTATCAAGATCCATAAAACTGACTATGGTGATAGAAAAGATAATTTTAGAATCTTGCAGTCTAACATATGCTGCACAAAACTAAATTTTACTTATCCAACACATAAAAGTTCTTCCCAAAAGTTTTAAGTCTTTACACTTATCAACCATATTCAAATTGTATATAAAAAATATAATAGGATGAAACTTGGGGAAAAATTACTTTTTGCAGTTTCATAACAACCATGGGTCTCATAAATATGAGATAAGAAATATTTATCACTGATCCAGCTCAATCCCTGAAAAATTATTTTTATACGAGGTGCTGCAGGTGTGGCCACAGTGCCCAGCTGCGTCAGCAGGTGGCAGACAGGAGACAGGCTTGCCTACACACAGGGTTCTGCCCCGTGGGCCCTGGATGGTTGAAGGTCTGACAGAGAAAAAAGACTGGATTCCTCCTGGAATGAACTCAGAGCCACAGCAGAGCCTAGCAAGCTAACTGTGGTGTTGTCAATATGCCAAAACCAGTAACAATAATGGATCTCATTCCCAGCGAATGGAGACGTTACTGGAGCCTGGTCAAGCAAATCGACGAACAAGGGGAAGACAAGTGACAAGTGATAATTTAAAATGACTAAAGGGGCTGCAGAGATAATACAGAAAGCTAGAGTGCTTTGCATGCAGCCTAGCTAAATTCTACCTCCAGCATCACACATGGTTTGACCCCACACCACCCCAGTACTGCCAGGAAGTTATATCTGTGTACAGAACCAGATATTGCCCGAGTACCACCATATATGATCCCAATCCCACAAATAATAAAACATTAAATCACTAAATGTTTTTATTCCCCTATATGAGATGACTATTTGAGGATAGTCATCTCATCATCAAATCATTAGAGAGAAGCAGAGGACTCATTTGCCAATCAAGTTTTCAAAGTAATGGGGCCAGAGTACACAGTGGGTAAGGCACTTGCCATTCATTTGTGTGACCTGGCACCTCATATGGTCATGAGCTCACCAGGAGTGAGTGCTGAACCAGGAACAAATCCTGAGTACAGCTGGGTGTGGCACAAAACCCAAAATAAATTAAAATCTTTTAAAAGATTGAAACAATAGTCATATTTAGCTTTTAGTACACCAAAACAAATGTATGGACACTCGGTCTCGCAGCTGAAAACTCTGGGACACACAAGTACCTGCCCTGTGGAAACCTCGGCAACCACCCACATCCCTCTGCTTCCCCCCACACCAAAGGCCCAAATCTACAGGTTCATTAAAAATCTCTGCAGACTCATCCCAGTTCTACAGATCCTGAAATTTCTGAACATGTGGACATGAAAATTCTGCAGTACTGAAGCAGGTATACACCAAATTAGACAAGTAACAGAAACAAACTCAATTCAATAAACAAAATTAATAACAGGTCTGCAGTAGGCAGGTCATTTGCCTTGCATGCGGTCCACCCAGGTACGATCCCCGGCATCTCATATGGTCGAGCACTGTCAGGAGTAATTCCTGACTGCAGAGCCAGGAGTAAACCCTGAGCATCTCCGGTATAACCCAAAGTCAAAATAAAGGGCGGGGCGATAGCCCAGCGGGTAGGGCGTTTGCCTTGCACCCGGCCAGCCCGTGCCGGCCAGGGTTCGATCCCGGCATCCCATATGGTCCCCCGAGCACCACCAGGAGTAATTCCTGAGTGAAGAGCCAGGAGAAGTCCCTGAGCATTGCCGGGTGTGACCCGGAAAAGCAAAAAAAAAGTCAAAATAAAATAACACAGAAGGCTCAACTAGTGATATGCACCTTAGAAAACACTCAGACTTAACATCCCTGTCGTGAGATATAATCATTTTCAATTTTTTTTTTTTTTTTACTTGGGGACTGGAGTGATAGTCCAGAGGGTAGGGCATGTGCCTTGCACTTGGCCGACACCGGTTCTTTGATCCCCAGCATCCCATATGGTCCCCTGAGCACCGCTAGGGCCAAGATTAATTCCTGAGCCAGGAATAACCTCTGAGCATTGCCAGGTGTGACCCAAAATAGCAAAAATAAATAAATAAAAATCTTTTACTGAAATATTGTTGATATTTCTTTAGGCATTTGGTTGTAACAAGCAATATAAAACAAATCATTGTGTGCCTGCAGAGGGGGCAGGGATGGAGGTGAGAGTTAGGAAAGTGGGGACAAGGTCACTGTGGAGGAGGGACTGGTACTGGAACATCAAAAGCCTGAAGCAACTGTATTATGTACAACTTTGTAAACCACTGTGTTTGAATAAAGTACAAAAATTAATTTTTTAAATATTTAAAAACTAGGGAAAAAAGGAAAAAGAAACCGAATTAAATGGTAACCGCTAATTTTTCAAAACATACGTACAGTTTGATAGGCAAAGATGCCCGAGTAGCTGATCGCAGAAAAACATAACACAAAAGCTTTCCTTTATTTAGAAGCTGTCCTTTCCACAAGGTATAGTTCAATTTATCTAAACATAAAGAATGATATAGTTAGCATCAAGCATATACAGTCCAAAATAAAGTATGTTTACTAAACATAACTGGGAAAATAACCTACAATTTATATAGAAAAACAATTTTAAAAAAACTTTAAATTTCTATTTAAAGTTCAAATAATAAAAATTTTGTTCCTTAGGTATTTTTCCCCAAGCAAAAATTTTTCATGCTGCAACAATGATCAATTTGTGTAAATGTTCTCATAGCAGAAAACTGAGGAGAAAGGGCAATATAGCTACTGATCTCTTATTTCCTCCAAAGGGAGCCACAGTAAATCTTGCTAATTGCACAAATCCCCACAATATCTCATATTTTCTACTTGTTCTCTTTTCACAGTAACAAAACTTGAAGATAAAAAATACTAATAATACTCTACCTTTTTAAAATACAGAGCCCTTGACAAACTTAGTATTTTTAAAAGTTGAGCGGTGAAATATGTTTTTATATTTTTAATCAATGTGTTTTTCAAAAAAATAGTTTCATTCATAGCAGCAGCTTTTCAAAGAGACTATACTTAAATTATCAAAAATTGATGCTACATAAGGTCTCATCCTCTTTTTCTGCTTTGTACATTCTTGTTTATTATTTAAAAACCTAAAGCACCTTACTTATTATTTACTATATAGTATTCTTTCAGCTTACAAAACTTAGGTAAGTAAATATAAAAATCTTACCTGCATTTCTATCTGCATTAAAGCTATTGGATCTACAAATAAGATTTTTTAGAAGAAAAGAAAAAAATTACTGAACAGCAATAGTGTGACAGTAAACATTTAGGACATTGATACAGTGCTACTTTTGCTTTGTTCTTGTAAATTTGGGCAATACTCAGTAGTGCTCAGGGCTTATTCCTGATGGGCTTGGGAACCATATGGGCTGCTGGTAATCAAACCGGGTCAGTCACCAGGCAAGTGCCTTGCCACTGTACTATCTCTCCTGCCCTCTAGCACGCTACTTGTAATGACATACTATACAATTCTTCAAAGGGAACAAAGAATTGCTTATTGGGACCAGAGTGATAATACAGCTGGTAGGGCACTTGCCTTGCACACAGACAACCCAGATTCAATACCCAGCACCACATATGATCCCACAAGCACTGCCAGGAGATTCCCCTCAAGTGGAGTCAGAAATAAGCCCCAAGCACTATTGTGTGTGGCCTAAAAACCAAAGGGGAAAAAAACCCTTAAAAATTAAAATCACAGGGCTGAAGTGATAGCATAGCAGGTAGGGCGTTTGCCTTGCATGCGGCCTACCTGGGTTCGATCCCCAGCATCACATATGGTCCCCCGAGCACTGCCAGGAGTAATTCCAGAGCGAAGAGCCAGGAGTAACCCCTGAGCATTGCTGGAGTGTGACCCAAAAAGCAAAAATAAATAAATAAATAAATAAATAAATAAATAAATAAAATCACAATTGAAGGCTAGAAAACACATGCTCTGTATACCTCCTCACCCAGATTATTATTATTATTATTATTATTATTATTATTATTATTATTATTATTTCTAACCATTACAAAAAAAGTTCATGTTTGGATTTTGGCCATACATTGTTCCAGCACCCATCCATCCCTCAACCAGTGCCCATTTCCCATCACCAATGTCCCCTGATTCCCTCCCCCTCCCCTAGCCTGCCTCCGTGGCAGGCTCTCCATCTCTTCTCTCTTTCACTTTCTCTCTCTTTCTCTCTTCCCTCTCTTACATATTGTCGATTGTAATACATATACTTAGAGGTTATCATGTGTATCTTTTTGCCTGTATTTAATGCTAAGTTCTATGTGGTAATAGACTTTGAACAATTATTGGCACACTGTTCCCTTCTCTGTCTTACCTAACCTCTGCTCCCACACATTTGTGGTAATTTCTACCTTTGACAAGACCTCCTCATCCACGTTTCGCCTGACCTTAGATATTGGTATCATAATATGTATGTGTATATATATATATATATATATATATATATATATATATATATATATATATAATGTCATGCAAATAAATGCAGTCATTCTATATCTATCTCTCTCCTTCTGGCTAATTTCACTCAACATAATTCTCTCCATGTCCATCCATTTATACTTGCCCAGATTTTGTTTGTTTGGTTTTGGGGCCACACCTTGTTGTGTTTGGGGTTTTATTCTAGGCTCAGTACTAAGAGATTTCTCCTGGCAGTACACACACACACACAAAAAGAACCCTATGTGTCAAACTGGGTCAGTTGTATGAAAGCTAAGTACCTTACTCTTTGTACTATCTGTCTGGCAGCAGGAGGTCCTGTTTTGGTTTTTTTTTTTTTTTTTTTTTTTTTTGGGCCACACCCGGCAATGCTCAGAGATTTCTCCTGGCTCTGCACTCAGGAATCACTCCTGTGCGTGCTCGGGGGACCATATGGGATGTCGGGGATCGAACCCAGGTCGGCATGGGCTGGCCGCATGCAAGGCAAACGCCCTACCCGCTGGGCTATTGCTCCGACCCCAGGAGGCCCTATTTTGATGTCCACATTACATGGTGCCCCAGCACCATAGGGGAGTAGTCCATAAGCACTACTGAATATGGTCTCAAAACAAAATCATTAATAAAAAATAATAAAAATAAAATCACTGGGGCGGGGCGATAGCCCAGCGGGTAGGGCGTTTGCCTTGCAGCGGCCAGCCTCTGCCGGCCTGGGTTCGATCCCCGGCATCCCATATGGTCCCCCGAGCACCGCCAGGAGTAATTCCTGAGTGCAGAGCCAGGAGTAGCCCCTGAGCATTGCCGGGTGTGACCCAAAAAGGCAAAAAAAAAAAAATAAAATAAAATAAAATAAAATCACTGACTCTAGTAAATATGTCATGGGAATCATAAATACAGGGTTTTGATAAATATAAAAATATAAATGCCTGAATATTATGTGAATTAAGTTCTTGTGATTGTGCATGATTTCCAGGGGTATTCAGATATTAAAAAAAAAAGAACTGGATCTCTAACTACTTAAATGAAAAGAAAAATGTGATCTGCAAAATCAACAAAATAAATCAACATCAAAAGTGAGTATTTCACGAAATATGGCTTTGAAAAGCAATAGTGATGCTAAATAAGCATCACATTTGACTTTAAATATGTACTGACAGTAAAAACAACAAAAAAGTACTATCTCATCTACATCTACATAAATTTACCTATTCAATTTTGCCAAATCTTTTTTTTGCAGACTGCAGGGACAGTATGGGAGGGGGGAGGCTGGGTCAACATGATGCCCTGCAATTGGTCAGGCCTGATTCCCCAGCACCACATGTTTCCCCAAGCATCATCCATGTGGGGCCCTAGTGGTCCCTGATAATCGCTTGGTGCAGACTTAGATGTTCCCAAGAATAATCAGATTTGGCCCTTGAGGACCTGAACAATATCAGGGTATACCAGAGAATTCTTAGCACTGAAGGACCTAAGCATCACTGCATCCTCAGGTCCTCTGGGGCCTTAGGAGGCCAAAACAAAAACAAAAAGGCTCACATAGGAACATTTTCCAAACTCATCTCACAAGAAAGGCTGTGTTATGGAGGGGTGGGATGGGGTGGGGTGTTAACTGCTTTGTATACTGCCACCTTGTAAGAGATTATAATCTAGAAGTCCTTTTTCTTAATGCTACCAATGCTTATTAGGCTCTTTAATAGTTAATTGGTTTAATATAAGGATAGAGGAAACTTTTGTGGAAGCTCCTCACTTACAATAGTACTAATAAAATTTGTCTTTTAAAAATTGCATTTGAGGGGCCGGAGAGATAGCCCAGCGGGTGGGGCGTCTGCCTTGCCCGCGGCCAGCCTGTGCTGGCCTGGGTTCGATCCCGGCATCCCATATGGTCCCCCAAGCACCGCCAGGAGTGACTCCTGAGTGCAGATCCAGGAGAAACCCCTGAGCATTGCCGGGTGTGACCCAAAAAGCAAAAAAAAAAAAAAAAAAATTGCATTTGATCAGCTATGCAAAATTTCTATTTCTAAGTATCTGTCCAAACAGCCATCATGAGCGCCCATGTATCTAATTTCAAGGAAAGGAAAAAAAAGACTAAACGGACATAAATGCCCCTCCTAACAGAAGTGCATGATATGTAATCTAATGTAAGTTTTGAGAATGTAATTCTCAATGATGTATAAGACTCATTAAGTCTTACCTTGCTGAAGATACAAACTTCAGAGATTGTGTATCATCTTTGTAAGTAAAAAGACACAACTGCATATGGACACACATGTCTTGGTCTTCTCCTTAGCTCATCAAAGCCATACTCATAAAAATAATACTAAAAATAAGAAAATGCAAAATAAAATTCTGTAAGTAGTCATGATGTACAGAGCAGGGGCTGGAGAGATTGACAAGAACACATGTTTTGCATGTGCAAGACCCCAGCACTTGCGTTATTCTTGCTACCTGTCCTTTTATTCCCCAGTTCCCCATGTCTCTCCTGCCCCCCACACACATCTAGGTATAATCTTGGTGGCTCCTAAATGCCAAGATGACGCTGATAAGACTGTCCAGCACCAACCAGGCCCAAGCATCACAGGAAGTGGTTTCCTGGCTCAAAACAGTGCCAGGTAAGCCCTTCCCCCTCCCCCAATTAAAAAAATTGTAGAATAGAATCAATTTATTTGCCTAATATTTCAGAACTAACACTAAGTCCCCTAACAAAAAGTAAGTAATATTTATTAATTTAAGTACAGTACTATGCTTTAACTATGCTTTTGGACAAAAATACTTTCTTTCTATATTTAATCAGATGCCAAGATATTGTATTCCAAACCACATTTTTCAATAGTTGACCACTAAAAATGTTCGCCAATTTTCCTCATTAAAAATGTTTTAAAAGGTTGGGGGCGGGCGATAGCCCAGCGGGTAGGGCGTTTGCCTTGCAGCGGTCAGCCTGCGCCCGGCCGGGTTTGATCCCGGCATCCCATATGGTCCCCTGAGCGCTGCCAGGAGTAATTCCTGAGTGCAGAGCTAGGAGTAACCCCTGACCGTCACCAGGTGTGACCCAAAAAAAAAAAAAAATGTTTTAAAAGGAGGCTAAACTATCAGGGTCAGCTCAGAAAAGTCACTTCATACCAAAAGTAAAATACTAGATACAAGGGTCAGAGAGATGGTACATGGGTTAAGGTATGGTTAGTCCTTCGTTCAATCCCTAGAGCACATGTCGTTCCCTGAGCAGCACCAGAAATAATCCTGAGCACAAAGTCAGGAATAAGACCTGAGCACTGCTAGGTTTGGCCCCCCAAACCTAAATAAAATATGAAAACATTAGATACATTCTCACTCACAATTTCATACCCACTAGGTCAAACGAAAATTTCTTAACTCCAATTGAAGCAAAGCAGCAAAAGGGAAGTGTTAAGGGATTAGAAACATAGGTGACAAGGGTAGCCAGCTCACTTCCTTTATAATATCCATATTGCTTCTCTCCTTTAGCTATTCACAACATTCTTTAGGTTAGGGTTTACGACTTCTGATAAGTGATACTCATTTTAAAAATCACTTGTATGTGGAGTTACTGAAGAGCATTGTCCTTCAAAATCCATTCCCTTGGCAAACTATTGATTTCATTAATGTTGTTGCTCTAAAAATGCCTGGAAATTTGGGGAAGCATCAAGTCAGTTTATAAGTTCTGTGAGAAAAATCCATTAACTATTAGTTACCAGTACTAATACTGTCTAAAAGGTAATTCAGTTATTCAGATGATGCTGGTAAATATAATTTTGCTAAAAGCCCCCAACTATTAAGTCTTAACCACAAAGAGATTCTTTAAAAAGAAATGAGCAAGCCTGAGAAATTGCTCAAAGGGCTGGGTACATGCTTTGATGTAGGAAAATGAGGTTAGAGCCCTGAGACCACAAGGTCTCCCAAGCCCAACAGGTATGAACTCTGTCAACAATGAACAATGTGCTGAAGGTAGCCTCTGCGGAGTCCTTCCCCCTCAGAAAATGAAAGAAATGAGCAAAATTAGCAAGAGGCCAGGAATAACAGTATAAGGGCTTAATGACTCCCTTACAAGTCTATAGTCACGAGTTCAAATCCCTGGTGTCAACACACACACTAAGTTGTGATCCTAAACCCTTCGATTCTGAGACTGAAAGTTCTGCTGTATGTTATAGTCAGGCCACAAACGACCTTTGGAGGTATCGCAGGTACCATAAAGGGATGTAATCCCTAGGGAGCACAACATTTAAAAATATGAGAGTTCCACAGTCAGAAAGTGTGACCTCTCGAAAATATCTGTAAGCACAACTATGTACAAGCACCAAAGCCAAGTATGTTTTTGAATCCCAGACAACTGTAGCATCAACTATGAGAGAAAGCAAAATTTTAAGGGGAAGAATACTAAAAATAATATAAAAGAAAAATGCACAAAGAGCAAAAATAAATTTTTATGTTAAACAAAAGTAAACATTAAAGAAAAAACCAGAACCTTTCAGAGGTTTGCACCACTACTCACATATAATCACTCACTCTCTCTCATTCTCTCTCTCTCTCTCTCTCTCTCCACACACACACACACACACACACACACACACACACACACACACACACACACATACAATAAGAGTTCTTGAACATAAGCTTGAACTTTAAGGGTCCAATCATATGCTGACACATATGATATACACTTGCAGATTAAACCCACCTTAACGTATCAATTGGGTAAATCCATATATGTGGCAATGATAAGCAAAATCCAGAGTCTAGACTAAAATGGTGGTAGCAAGAGTTGAAAGGGAGACACATTAAAGGATTTGCAACCAACAGATAAGTGCACACAATTCTAGAATAGACTAAGAAACCTACCTGAGTAAGCTCATAGGCTCTATATGCCAAAAGTGATGTTATTCTATTGGCATTTTTCGACATGTGGCATTCATGTTTTGGTGTTGGGTCCAAAGCACTTTTATTCAACATAGAGTCCGTATTTTTCACACCCATGGGGTCATAAATACTCTTTATTTTACCCTGAAATAGAAAAAACTTTTAAATTAACCTAAACTTGAACTACTGACTTCAAAGTATTATAGAACATTTCTTCAAATAAAAATCCCCACTCGGGGCCCAGAGCGATAGCCCAGCGGGTAGAGCGTTTGCCTTGCGCGTGGCGGGCCTATGCCGGCCGGGTTTGATCCCGGCATCCCATATGTTCCCCGAGCACCGCCAGGAGTAATTCCTGAGTGCAGAGCCAGGAGAAACCCCTGAGCGTCGCCAGGTGTGACCCAAAATGCAAAAAAAAAAAAAAAAATCCCCACTAAGGGGCCGGAGCGATAGCACGGAGGGTAGGACGCTTGCCTTGCACACTGCTGACCTGGGTTGATTCCCGGCATCCCATATGGCTCCCTGAGCACTGCCAGCCAGGAGTAATTCCTGAGTGAAGAGCCAGGAATAACCCTGAGCATTGCTGGGTGTGACCCAAAAAGCAAAAAAAAAAAAAAAAAAAAAAAAAATCCCCACTAAGTTTTTTAAGTATATAGTTAAGTAGTATCCCAAACTTATCAGTAGTGAAGTAGAAAGGAAAAAGCTATGAAAAATTTGTTTATAGTAAGCAAATAAAATTTTATTTACTTTTGTTCACGATACTTTTCATTAGCTTAAAGAACATTATCAAAATATTATCCTCTTTTCATCACTCTTTTTGGAAAAAAAAGTCTTAGAAAAAAGATTGCAAACCAATTTCAAAACCACCATTATTCTAAAACACTACCCAAAAATCAATCTTAATTTAATGAAATTTCAGTGTCAACTAAAACCCAAACTAATTTTCATCTTTGATATAATATGAAATTACCTTCATTATTTTAAAAATAATAACATCACCCATTGTTCCAGCATCCAAAGGATTAGCTTGTAATAAATCAGCATATCTAGAAAGATATACACCTAATAAAGAGGAAAAAAAATTTAAGAATTTTAATAAACAGGAAACAAGTACTAAAAATACAAACATTTAGCCTAATGATAAGATAAAAATGTGTCATTTAAATAAAACTGAGAACAGTAAAACAGTTGCCATTTAAAATAATAAACACTAAAAAAAAATGTAGGGACTGGAGCAATAGCACAGCAGGTAGGGCATTTGCCTAGCACACAGTTGACCCAAGTTTGACCACCAGCGTTCCATAAGGTCCCCAAGCACCGCAAAGGGAGTCCCGAGTGCCACTGGGTGTGATCCCCAAAAAAGACAAACACGTGACATCAAAAATTTCAAATTCTCTAGAAATACGGTAGGCATTTATAAGAAAAAGGAATTTTGATCAATTTGAAGAATATAAAATCAGAACCAACTGTGAGAAATGGATTTAAAATGTAGAAGCTGGGGATGGAGCAATAGCACAGCGGGTAGGGCATTTGCCTTGCACATGGCCAACCTGGGTTTGATCCCCAGCATCCCATATGATCGAAGCACCTTCAGGAGTAATTCCTAAGTGCAGAGCCAGGAGCTAACCCCTGAGCATTGCCAGGTATGACCCAAATAGCCAAAAAAAAAAAAAAAAAAAAAGTAGAAGCTGAAACTAGTCTCACTTTTGGCAACCTGAAAAAAAGGATATTAAATCATAAGAACTACAGCAACAACAGACAACACAGTTTTAAGTGACAAGTTAATGTAGAAAGAAAAAAAGAATAAAGATTACCCATGGACGGATTGCCAAGAATTGTTATTTTGGACTGGCCCACCTGTAATCCTTTTTCACATACACTTTGAACCTAAATAAAGAAAAACTTTATTTTATAATGATACATTAAGAATTAAGAAAATATTTAATTTCATTTTAAATTAAACCTGGCTTCTAAACTGTGTATTGTCTATATCACAGAAATCTTATTTCTATGATAACTAAATCACTGTATCACTGTCTTCCCGTTCATCATTGATTTGCTCCAGCGGGCACCAGTAACATCTCCATATGTCCTGTCTCATGCTAGTAGAGCCCAAGGGCACCTGCTTGCTCCAGGAACATAAAGAGCCTCAAACCATTCCATCAGGTCATGGGAATGAGGTCTATAATTGTTACTGATATTTGGCATACCAAATACGACACAGATAGCTTACCAGGCTGTGATATATGTATATATGTATACTTTTTTTGATTAAATTATTTTATTCCGGGCCACCTGCCCCTCGAGGTGTTGAAGGTGTGGCTATGGTGCCCAGCTGCATTGGCAGGTGACAGACAAGAGATAGGTTTGCCTACACCCCAGGGTTCTGCCCTGTGGGCCCTGGATGGTGGATGGTCTGACACAGGAAGAACAGTGCACAGCCACGCAAGAGGCTTAGATAACAAAGTAGGCTAGGACCAGATCCTTCCCAGGATCTTTCACATCTGTACAACATAATGATCATTGTAGTTGTAAGGCAAGTCACAAGGTGTAGAAGAGAAATACAGAAACAGAAATAGACATAGAAAGATGAGAAACTCAAGCGCACAGGGGAGAACTGCCATAGGGCTCTCCCCTAGCTCAGCTGACCATGAGGCTTCCAGGAGGCAAGATGGGTTTTGGGAGTCGGCCCATCCATGATGAGTTCCGGTTTAGGGACTCGGAAGCAGCTGGATGAGACTCTCACCATAATAGCCACCATTTGAAAACAGATGTATGTTTCCAGAGTAATTATATATGGAATCCATTTTTGTTTATGCTAGATCAGGTATATATTTGCATACTTGCCATTCATATTTAGATGTTTCTTTTAGAAAAAATAAAATGGAACTAGGAAATTATTCACTTATTTACTTTTGGTCAAACTTGGCAGTGCTCAGAAGCCATACTGTCTGTGCTCAGATGACCATGCAGTGTCAGAGACTGAATTTAAAACTATTGGCAAAATTTTCCCTGTTAGGACTCTGCAGCACATCAGAACCCGCCCAGGAGAGATGCCGATCTCAAGATCAGATCAACAGAGTAGCGGAATTCGAGCCCAGGTAGGCGGCTCTCAGATCAAGCACAGGTAGACAGCTCTCAGAAGTGGAAGTCACCGGGCATTCATCAGATGGAGCTGGGGCCACCCCTTCCCCTACCTATCTTGTTCGGAGCCAGGTGGCCCCGCCCAGGAACTGCCCCGGGGTGACCAGCCATAGCATGCAGAGTGTCAGACTAA
Source organism: Cryptotis parvus (assembly GCA_021461705.1). Taxonomy (NCBI): domain Eukaryota; kingdom Metazoa; phylum Chordata; class Mammalia; order Eulipotyphla; family Soricidae; genus Cryptotis; species Cryptotis parvus. The sequence goes on along the minus strand of JAJIBD010000930.1, from coordinate 42,102 downwards.
ATGCGGAGAGCTGGCATTCAGCTCTCCCTAGCCTAGCTGACCATGATGCTCCCGGGAGGACAGAGTGTTTTGGATGTTGGCCCATCACCTCTGTGGGGCCCCAGAAGCAGACGGATGAGACTCGCCCACCACAATAGCTGCCATTTTCGCTGTCTGGATGCGGTCCATCAAACTAGTAGAACCAATGATGTCCTAGAATATACTACATTCCATGATGTGTAGGAAAGGTAGGCAGGAGGGAAGAGAGAGAGAAAGGAGATACAGAACCCGCCATGGAGGTGGGCTGGGGGAGGAGGGAGGAAGGTGGGGACATTTGTGATGGGAGATGTGCATGGGTAGAGGGATGGGTATTGAAACACTGTAGAACCAAAACTCAAGCATGGGCATCTTGTAACTGTATGTCTAAAGGTGGTGTAATAAAATTTTTTAAAAAATGAAAAACTATTGGCAAAATGTTTGCTCTAGTCCTTTAAGCTATCTCCCCCAACAACATAAAAATATTTCAAGAGAAAGTAAATCAATCTTTAAACATTTTTAAAGAAGAAGAAAATAGGCCCAGGCCATATTATAAATATGGAGGGCATGAGACAGTACTACCTCAAGGTAGGCACTTGCATTGCATGCAGCCAACCCCTTAAGCCACATGATATCTGGAGAACTGCGTAATTCCCAAACAGGAAGCAGAAATAAGTCCCTGAATATTGCTGAGTGTGGCCCAAACACCATTCCATCCCCTTTCCTCAAAGAAAACCCAACTCAAATATGCAAGATAGGGGCTGGAGCAATAGTCCAGTGGGTAGGAAGTTTTCCTTGCATGCGGCCAACCCGGGTTTGATCCTCGGCATCCCATATGGTCCCCCGAGCACTGCCAGGATTAATTCCTGAGCGAAGAGCCAGGAGTAAACCCTGAACATCGCCGGGTGTGACCCAAAAAAAAAAAAAAAAAAAAGCAAGATAATCTATTAAAGAGAAAATAACTCATTACCATATCAAGCACATTCTAAAGGAAGAAAATATACAACAGATTTTTTTTTTGTTGTCATTTTTTAGTTTTTTTGGTCACACCTGGCAATGCTCAGGGGACCATATGGGATGCCAGGGATCGAACCCGGGTGGGAGGCATGCAAGGCAAACACCCTACCCATTGTGCTATCACTCCCCAGATTTTTTTTTTAAAAAGCAAATTAAATAGGGGCCAGAGTGACTGTACAGCAGGTAAGGCATTTGCCTTGCAGGAGGCCAACCCAAGTTCAATTCACCACATCTCATATGGTCCCCCCAGCATCACCAGGAGTAATCCCTGAGTGCAGAGCCCTGAACATTGCTGCATGTGACCCCAAAAAGTAAAAACACAACAAAACAAAACAAAAAAAACCTACAAAAAATCAAATAAGAATAGAGGGAAACCAAATAAGGGTAGATGTCCTGCGTAGGGTATTGTAACAGTGTATATGTGAAACTGTGATTAATAGTATTGTAAATCCTGGTGCCACAATAAAACTGAAACAAAATTCTATTAATGAATTATAAAAGATACCTTGTCCTAATAATTTCTTTCACTTACACATGAAGAAAATGTTATATTCATCTTATACTTTTAATAACTGTGAAATTTGTGACTTACAACATAAAAAAATCTTCAAATTGTATGTTTTATTTTTAAGCCAGTAATTAGATACTGTTTCACACATAGAAAACCTCAAATTTCTTTATAAAATGGGTTTCACTCACCTGATAGCGATCAACCATAAGAAATGCATAGGATTCTGAAAGTTCTTTATCTAAACGACCATCAAACTTCAGTTCTCTTCGCTTTTCTGTAAACTAAAAGAAATTAAATCTGTACAAACGTCTTAGTATGCAATTACATTTTTTTAAAGTTGAAAGTTTCTTGGGGTCAGAGCGATAGTCCAGTGGGGAGGATGTTTGCCTTGCACGTGGCCAGCCCATGCTGACCCGGGTTCGATCCCCAGCATCCCATATGGTACCCCGAGCACCGCCAGGAGTAATTCCTGAGTGCAAAGCCAGAGAAACTCCTGAGCATTGCCGTGTGTGACCCAAAAAGCAAAACAAACAAACAAACAAATAAACAAATAAATAAAATGAAGTTTAAAGTTTCTTCCAAATTGGGAATATTGGTGGTGGGAAATGGACCCTGGTGGAGGGATGGGTGCTGGAACACTGTATGACCAAAACCCAAACATGTAATTGTATATCTCACGGCGGTATAATAAAATATTAAAAAAAAAAAACCTGTTAAAGCCCAAAATAAAAAGAAATGGTTCATAGAAAAAAAAGGTTTCTTCCAAAACAGTAATTTTCTCTTCCTATGGACTCTATGTTTCAACTTTCCCATTAAAATCGGACCATAAGCTTATAGTAAACATAGCATCCAATGTTTATCAATTTTAACTACATTTTTATTAAAATTTTACTACAGTCAAATACTCATATAATAAATGCCTTAGCTTCTTGGGGTAGCAGGGGTGCAGGGAAGAGAGGAGATGTTGAGATTTGGGGCCATACCTGTCAGAGCTTATGAATCATTCCTGGTTGTGCTCAAAGGACCATATGTAGTGCTTGAGATGTAACCAGAGTTGGATACTATTAATAATAGTTGGATACTATTATTAATTATTATATACTACTAATACATAATCTACACATATTTCCAGAACAGTGACTTGGTCTTACCTGAACAGTGTTCACCCTAAACTAATAATTTCCACTTTTAGGTACAAACAAAAAATAAGTTATGTTCAAAACATGGAGCCCATATCTATTAAATTTACATGCAGTTCTGTAAATTTAATATTTGTTTTAATTGTTGTTTTAATTTAATTTGTTTTAATTTAAAATTTGTTTTAATTTAAGTATTTGTTTTAATATTGTTTGTTAATTCAAAAAATTTGTTTGAATTAACAAACTCAGGCTGGATAGTATAGGATTTGAGGCACTGGTGCTGCATGTGGCCAACAACAGGTTTGATCCTGGGCACCAAATATGGTTTCTTGAGCACGAGCCAGAAGTAGCCCCCTGAGCACCACCCAAATGTAGCACAACTCCCTTCATTCCTGCCCCGAATCAACAACCTGCTATTGTACTATGAAACGACGTTAAAATACATGAACTACTCTGAAAGTCAGTAACATTCACCCACTTTAGAGATCCTTCAAAAGTTAAATTCTGATAGCACTAGGGTAAACAAATTACAAAAATATAAAATTAATTGTATTCTATGTCCACTAGAAATCAACAAAAATAGTCAATATTTACTAAAGTGCTGTCTACAAAACTAGGGGCATTTCCAATGGGGACTTAGCCCCAAAGTAGATGAATAGAGGGTGGCAGCACTGCCAGTAATTGAATTCAAAAATATGCAAGGCATTTGTTCTACCACCTGAACTAGTCTCCCTAGTCTAAAATATCAAATATTTTTAAATATCTGAGTTAATAAGCTATTAACTCAGTTTAAAGATGCTTTTCCTAAATCAACAAAGAGTACCCTAATTTCTACATGAAATTTAAATTCACTATATAACATATTCAAGCCATTCTTCGTTTATGTTTTTGAAGAACTACTGATAACATTAAGTTACTTCATCCACTAGGCAATAACTGGAAAATAATGCATATACTAAAGCATACATTTAATTAATCTTCCATCTTGGATGTACTGCTTCCATTCAATTAGCATGTACTCAAAAAAAAGCAGAAAACCTTGCTACCGTGTTAGAATTAAGTCTTCATACAGTAAGTAATTGCTATACTAAGATTTTTATTTTGAAGGCCATACCTAGCCTTGCTCAGGGCTTACTCTTTTTTTTTTTTTTTCTTTTTGGGTCACACCCGGCAATGCTCAGGGGTTACTCCTGGCTCTGCACTCAGGAATTAATCCTGGCGGTGCTCAGGGGACCATATGGGATGCCGGGAATCAAACCCGGGCCGACATAGGCAGGCCGTGTGCAAGGCAAACGCCCTACCCGCTGGGCTATCGCTCCGGTCAGGGCTTACTCTTGTCTCTATGTTAGGGCATTACTCCTGGCCATGTTCTGGGGACCAAATGTTGTGCCAGGAATCAATCAAAATGGCCACATGCAAGGCAACAGTAATCCTAGAACCATTTCTATGGCATAAAATTCAGTTTTAGTAAAATAATTTACATAATTATGCATAATTTAACAGAGCAACTAAATGTAGGGCAAGATCTAAAATGTTTGGGATGGGGAAGGGATGACTATCATCATTCAAAAAACTTGTTTTTCTTTCATAATTTGGCTTCCCTAAAAACTCCTGGCATTTTCATGCAAATGGAAAATGCAAATTCCATGCTAGTAATTGGTTTTGAAGAATCTCAATAGTACAACTTAAAACATACCTCCTTTTCCAAAAGCTCATTGTGTATCAAGCAAGCACGTTTGTAGTTAAAATTTTTTACAGAGTTTGGTTCAAGGTAAGATGAATGAAGAATATTTAAGACATCTTCAAATTCTCGAGAGCGAGGAGTTAATGGCTGCAAAAGTGCTAAAATAAAAAATACTAATTTTAAAATACCATTTAAAATAGTTTTTAAATTTTTTTACATTTATTCTTTTTTAAAAAATCTGGCTTTTGGGGTCATACCCAGTGATGCTCAGACTCTAAACTGAGGAATTACTCCTGGCGGTGCTCAGGATCCCATATAGGATGCCAGGGATCCAACCCAGATAGGTCACATGCAAGACAAATGTCCCACCCACTCAGGCCCCAAATCTACTAACTTTTAAATCAAAATATTTTTAAAGAAACATCAAGGCTACCTTACGATATGCAAAAAAATGATAACTTATTAATTCTCTGAGGAGATATTAAACCAGTTATCTACATATAATGAGCATCAGGCAGTATACACGAGGACAAGTTATTATTTTGCAATCTACATTAGACTATTTTTAGTATTAGCAAACCAAGGCTTTAATGAAGCTGCTAAAATATCAAGACCTTAAAGTAAATGATTAATAAACTGATGGGGGCTGTCAATCAATAAATGAAAGCTATAAACCAGAACCAAGTGGAAATTCTCAAGCTGAAAAGTTCAGATAGATGCAATAAGGTCTTTAACAGAGGTCTTAATGAGCATACTGGAAATAGAATTGTTAACTTTAGAAATACAACAAAAAATGGGGCAGGAGCGATATAGTCCAGCGGTAGGGCATTTGCCTTGCACACAGCCGGCCCGTGCCAATCCCCAGCATCCCATATGGTCCCCCGAACACCGCTAGAAGTAATTCCTGAGTACAGAGCCAGGAGAAACCCCTGAGCATTGGGGAAAAAAAGAAATACAACAAAAGTAATTGACCAACCTTAAAAACCAGAAAAAAAGTACTGGAAATAATGAATAGAGCACTAGTTCCCTGTGTTTGAAGACAACCTATATTATTAAATGATTCTCCTAAGAGTCAGTACATATACTTGTCTTGTTTCAATTCCTACTTATTTGCACTGAGGTAGTATACCTAAGTACCCTTTATGTTAAATACTAAAATGATCCTGGGTATAAACCATCAGAGGATAAAAATATTTAAGATACTTAGGCTTTATGAAATGATTCTATTTTTGGTTCACAATGTTTAAATTAGAATAAATAGTAACCTACTAGCTTCTTATATTATCGATATAATACAAAAGGACTTTTTTATAAAGACTTAATGAGATGTTGAAATACAGAGTTTTGGAGTCAGACCTGGACTAAAATATCAATGTTGCATTTTACCAGTTTTCTGGAAGACCTTAGGTATACCAATTACTTAACACAACTCCATTTTCTCGTCTATAAAAGGGAGAACCACTATATGCTACATGTCACAAATGAGAAAACAAATGGGAAAAGGTTTAATACTGCATTTGATACAAAGACAATAAAAATTTTATGACCCAATCTTTCAACTGTTCCAAACCACATTTAAAACACTAAAGTCAATTATTAATTCATTCTTACACTATTGGGTTACTGATTATTAAATCCCAAATTTGCCTTTTTTTACATGAAGTAATTTTACACATAAAATCTGTAATTTAAGACCATAACCATGGTGTTCTACTTATATATCTTATGTATAAAAAAAATAATATTTTTCCTATGTTTTTCTATACTTTGGTATCAGGTCTTTAAGAACATGTTAAATAATAAATCCATTTACCCACCAAGGTATGAATGCACTCAACACTGATTGATAGCAAGATCTATGAAAGTAGGAACTATGTTGGCCATGTTCACTACTCATTCTAAAACAAGTAGTTAAAACTGAGAGCAAAGAGCCCAAGTTGAATGACTATGTGAATGAGAAAATTTGCATATTTTCCTTTATATTGAATTTAAACATATTTTACAACAAATGGTCTTTTAAATTAGTCTTATAAGTTCAATAACTCGGTAATATAAACAGCAAAAATTCAAAAAAGGGAACATCACAATCTTAGTTTCACAGAATATGGAAGGACAAAAAAAACATTTTTGCCACAATGTCCAATTGGGAAAAATTTGGCAAGATCTGGAATAATCTTTGTATTAATGGGTCAATGAGCCAAGTGTGATTTTAAGCTGGGTTTTATATATTATTGATTTTTATGTTTCCAGTCTAACAAAGGGACTTCAAATGAACTGTGCCCAAAGAATCACATGCCTTCACATTTTTATGGAAGTCTTATACTACAAAGTTTTTGTTACGTTCCCAACACTATTTCAATACTCAATCAAGAAGTTAAAACATATAAATTTTAGATTTATATTCAAATTATTCTCAAAATATAAACATTTCTGTTCCATTACAAAGCAGTATCATATAGCTGCATATCAAGTAACCCAAGTAAACTACTATGGAGAAAAAGTTGTAAAAATACAGTAAAAAATGCAAGACTACTGATTTTGTTGGGTTACATTAGATTTTTCTATAAAAATTAAATGATGATGCACTGTGCTTGTACTGGTAATTAAAAATTCAACAAGTCTTTGCTCTGATTATATATTCCAAAGGTCTACTTTGTCCTTAATTATTTTCGAGGTACATCCTCATCAACATATCCTATCACTTTACAATCTTAGTCAAGGACAATCAACTGAGGAAATAATGACTATCCAAATGGGGTGTGAATGATAAAATATTTTATCATTAATCATTTCACTTGAGGATCCATTGTTTTCCAGATTCTGAGTCTAACCACTAGATCACTAATCCTTTTTCAGACCAACAGCTTTATTTTTTTTCTTTTTTGGGTCACACCCGCCAATGCTCAGGGGTTACTCCTGGCGGTGCTCAGGGGACCATATGAGATGTCGGGGATCAAACCCGGGTAGGCTTCATGCAAGGCAAAAGCCCTACCCGCTGGACTATCGCTCCGGCCCTATACCAACAGCTTTAAATGAACTATATTACTGCATTTAGATTGTCAAAACCACCTATGGTGTTTATTATATACATTTCACGAATGAAATCGCTAACTGACTTGGGCCCAGGTTCCACAAAGAACAACTCAATGGGACAGAGAGGATTCAAACTCAGAGGAGGCATTCTGATTCCAAAATCTTAAGAATTTTAAGTAAAAGAAAAAGGTATATGTATTATGTCTAAGAGCTGAAAAACACCACTCTAAGTAATGGAAAAAATTATTCTTATTTCAAACCAGAAAATCATGACGAACAGTTAGGCACTGGAGATTAGCTATGAATGAAAAACTTAACATCTAAGGCTGTACTAGATGCATTCATGTGTCTTCTCAATTCTTATTTTAGTACATTTATCAGGGACAAAAGTTGAAGACTTTGGGTTTATTAGGGTTATAATAATCCTTCACATGTTAGTATATAATTTTGCTTATTTACAGAAGTTTGAAAAAGTTAGGAAAGATGGCTGAGTTGATTACTGATTATTATAATTCATAAGGTATCCCTTATAGGCAAAACTGATTTTAGACATTTTATAAAACTTTAAGATTTAGAAAAACTTGGGGGATTTACAGTTCTGATGAGGCCATTATTTCACAGAATTATAGAATTCAGGTCTGCTAATTAATATTCCATCACGAAATATTATTACAAAGTACTTGAGAATTTAAGAAGATGGAATATAAAATGTCTCTTATCAAAACAGTTTTGTTCCTTAGTCAAAAAAATTCCATTTTTAACATTTAGTGGGCAATGCCATCCCTTTACATTAAAATGCATATATGCAAATAATCATCTGTAAAAATAAGTTACTTTTAAAAAGATGGATCACTAATCAAAGAAAATAAAATAAAAATACATTCTAATTTGAAGTAACTCATCAGAAAAAGGAAATCAATGAGATTGAGAATCACATGATCTGCAATTCAAATTTTAACTCAGCATTAATGACTGCAATACAACAAATATCCATTGGTTTCTTGCAGTAATTTACTTAAAGCTATGTTTTAAAACTCACTTCATTCTAGTAAAATTGCTACCGACATAATACTTTAGGAATGGATATTCCATCTCCAAACCAAAGCTGAACATAGTGTAGAATCAGAAATGAATATGCCGGCAGAGATCTAGAAACAAGAATACTGAATGGTTGGCTTTTGTGGAGAAGAGATCAAGGAAAATATTACTTCCAGTACTTGGAACTTGTTGCATCAATTAAATGTTTGCTACAGATGAGTGGATCCTGCTTACTTTTGAGAGATCTGGTTTCTTCCTAATTTATGGGTCTCCATGTTACTTAGATAACACCAGGCAAATTTAAGAATGCCCTGCTAAATTTTCAAAAAGACAACTCAAAGACTATGGGGAAAGATAGATGTTGGAGAATAATAGCTCTTAACTCTCCTGGTCTGGAACAGTATGTAAAAAGACACATGAAAGCAGATATCTGTGAGACTCCTTTGTGTCCTACAGAAAACATTAGCCAGAAAGAGAATCTAGGGTATTTATTTTTCCCAGAACTTTGAAGGGTAAAAAAGTTCTACCAAATGCTACTGCAATTTAAATCTTTATGACTTAAGTTTGAAAGCAAAAATATAAACATCTGCTGACAAAACGCAATTCAGTTTGGTTAAATGTAAGCGGATTATCGTTAAAAAGTTGATCTACCCAATGGGTAAAACATGAGAAGAGTAAAATTTTACTTGTCAATAAAGGCTGTCAAAACTGTTGAATGTCCTCACTTTATATTTGAGTTATCATTTTTGAATCTCAAAAGTCTATTGGACTAGATATATAAGCACTTCTAACAAATGAAAAACAAACTCAACAGGGCTCAACAGGAAGAGATTGCGCCAGTTGTCTTGCAAGCAACTGACCCCAGTTCAATCCTGGCTCCACATATGGTCTCCAGAGCACAGAGCCAAGAGCCCTGATCACTGCGGGTGTGGTTCAAGCCCCCCACCAAGTAAAATTACACTTTGCTTTTATGGATATCAAATAAAAAACAAAATCCTCATATATAAAAATAAAGCCTTGTTAACAGTGAGTAGAAGTAAATACTCACAAACTAAATTCATATTTGAACTCCGTAATTTAGTAGTGTGACCTTGGGCAAGTTCTTTTAAGTTCTAGGCACTAGTTTTTTCATCTATAAAATGGAAATGTCATGTACCATGTACGATTTCCACATTTTAGTTAATATGCATAAACTGGCAACCATGTCTACAACTTATCAAAGCACTACAGTGCCATCATTGTCCATCAGAACAGTACTGGGAATGCCATGTTATTTTTAAGACCAAGAAAAACAAACTGTGAAGCCTAGCGTCTACTTACAAGATACCAATAAATCTCAAGTCCTAAACCTTAAATTTTCCTGGAAAAAAGTCTTAAGTAAAAATCTGCAATATATTTTTTCAAATGACTACAATAGAATTGATACTAAGTTCACAGGGATCTCTGAAAATGTTCAAAAATTAAATAATGTGTCTCGACTAGAATTCCTAATCAGAACCTATATGGTGATAACTTTAAAAGGAGATAATACTGCTATAAAACAGTACCTAACGCACTGCTTCTACGCATTCTGAGAAATAGGGACTTCATTTTTCACTACATTTTTGTCATCAAGCACTACCATCATTCAGCTTGGACATGGATGAAGCTCATGATGGCAAAATAGTTGCTTTTTTTAAAAGCTCTATTAAAATCATTACAGCACTATTTAAATGTTACTGCTCAGTGAATAAACAATTAGAATATGACTCATTCACTAAATACAAAAGATTCCAGGCTGTTGTATTTTCCTTGCTATAATGACTGGAGAAAGCGAACAACCTTTTGTCTCAAGTAATAATGGGAAAAATAAATTTTCCCCAAGGAGTGTCAGACTCAAGAGGAAAAACAACTAGGTTTTATATTTCCTAATCCCCTAATTATACTCACTTTTAGTATGTTCAATTTCAGTCTATTTTACAGTCTATTTTCCGGATACATCTAATTAATATACACACAATGCTATTTGACGTCTCTTAGTGCCAGCCCTTTCAATCCAACTATGAGGGTTTTGAGGACGATTATGGGTGTTACTGCAAGTGAAAAGGTTTGATATGCCATAAAGTATACTCCTGACCACTTAAAACCTTCAAAAACATATTTAGGGCTGGAGAGAAAATTCAATGGGTTGGAGTATATGTCTTGCATGCAGGAGGCCTGGATTTGATCCCTGGCACCGCATGGTCTGTCCAGCACAAAACTGGGAGTTATCCTTGAGTACAATGGGTGTAGCCCAAAGAGAAAAAGGGAGAAAGAGGAAAGAAGAGAGATTTCAAAATTTTATTAGACTTTAATAAAAGGTAAATCTCCTACCTCATAACCAGTGCCCATCTGAAGGTACTTCCAGTATCCTATACAATAACAAATGAAAATATGGGCATCTAACTTTCCTCATAAAGGTAGCATATCTTAAGTGGATAAACCAGCACTGCCAATTTTGACCTTTACAAGAATCCTCTTGATCAAGAAAATATGACATTAACTAAAAACATACATCTAGAATCATTACTCATGCGTGTACACAAAAGGTAATCTCATCTTTATATATTTTTTTCACATCAAGGATGTCCCTGGCTGTCTCTGCCAAACAGAAATTAAATTTGCCCTTACTTGTATATTACTGAATAAAGTCTCAACCTACCTGTGCTAAGTATAGCTAACTGGTTAAAAGGAAGCATGAGTGCTATACTCAAGATTTACAAAGATTCTAGCTACAAGGAAAAAAAAAATTCAATTTCTTATGTAAACCACGAAAAACTGAATACCGTGGAAAACAGAAAAAAGCTAAATAGACTAAATCCAGAATACCACAAATCACTGGATAGTCAAAAATAGTGTAAAAGTATACTAATTTGGATCTTCCTTAGAATTGTCACTATGGCATGAAGTTTAGAAAAGCTAAGCGCAGTTCATACATAACTATGCCCATACTGGTTCCCAGAACCAAACTGGGCTTAATTATTATTTCGGTTTTAAATCTGAAATTCTCATCTACAAGATCAAGGGGACTCCTCTCCAGAACCTACCTTCCCATTCTTCCCAAATACAAGACATACTGCGTTTGGCCTTAAAAAAATAAAAGAGCAAGACCTATTGAATCTGACACTTCCAGAACAAGGAGGAAAAGAAGGGAAAACAAAAACTGCATGGAAATGAAGTGATGGCGAAGAGCAGTGCATGGATCACATCTAAAGGCGATTGCTAAACAAGGGGAAGACGCTGACATCAAGCCAATTGCAATTTCACATAAAGCTGGAAGACTTCCAGAGAGAGCAGCTCTCGTGATCCTCAGAGCTCAGTGGCTTTGGAGAAAGACCCAGAATCCATGGCCAGGGGCTATTTCCACTGCGAGACTCCTCAGAAGCATCGTTAGGATACATCCGCTCCTCGGCTTTCGGGGGGCTGGGAGGGAGGGGCGCCGAGCACCATCTTTCCTCTCGGGGAGCTTCCGACCTGCGCGAGCGCCTTCCGACTTCCACGGGGCGCGGGGAGCGTGGAGCGGGGGAGCGCGGAGCGTGTTCTCCGCCTTCCGAGCGCAGCAGCAGCCGAGCGGCCGTGGAGTGCGCGGGGAGGCAGCGGCGCTGCATGCGCGTGTACGTGTCTCGGAGGGGTGCGGCGGAAAGAAGACGAGAGAGGTTCTAATGGAAAGATGGAGGAGGAGGAGGATGGGGGAGGAGAGAGAGAGAGACAAGAGCGGGGTTGGGGAGAAGGGAAGCACCACCTTTCTTTTCTCTGCTCTTCCTGGGGATCTGAAAACTCCTCCTAACGGGTCTTTCGGGCTCTTCCGGGCCTTTGGGCAGAGGCGCCGCGCCCGCTTCTGAGGCGTCTTGAGGCTGCTCGTGGCTGAGGACCCGTTTGGCCTCGGCCGCTGAGGTCTCCTCACGCCCCGCAGCTCCGCCGGGCTGCGCGATGCTGAGGCGGCCGCCGTCGCCGCCATTTTGTGGGGAGGACTCAAGCTCCGGAAACGACTGCTTCATCCCGTCGTCGCCGCCGCCGCCGCCGCTTGCCCAACTCGCGCCCTTCGCCACACAGGCCTCGGTCCCCGCAGCGGTCGCCATCGCGCCGGCGTGAGGAGCTCCGTGAAGACTCGCCTTATAAGGTCGTGTGGGGAAGGGGCCACGGGCCGGCCTCGCCCGCCGAGCTGCTCTCAGCCCACCCACCCCCCCCCCCCCGTGGCGGCTGGCCGCGTACCCAACCCAGCAACCTCTCGGGGACCCCCAAAGCGGGCGCCCCAGCTATGCCACCCAACCCCTGGAGCTGCTCCTCGCTCTAGATCGTTCTTCGGCTGGCCCCGCCGCTCAACGTGCTCGCGTCGGGGCCGGAGTGGGCGGGGACACCGCGGGTTGTTCCGCCAATGGGAGCGCAGCTCCCGCCTCTGCGGTTGCCGTTAGCCCTCGCCGTGGGGCGGAGCCTCGGGCCTCCCGAGCCCGCCAAAAGGGGGAGCCGGCAATGCTGGGTGATCACCTCGACGCCGCGACCAGATCCCGTGTGACTGGGCCTCAAGACTAGTCGTGTAGCTCGCTGGTGCTACCGGCAAGCGTGACAAGCCTGGTAAGGCCCCTGAACGCAGGCGCCGCCTACTTTGGGGCAGGATTCCACCCATTCTCCCGATCTGAGTTACAGTGACCCAAACCGAGTTACTGAGCCCAGATTTGAGAAGTAATTGCGCATAAAAGCCTGGAAAGGAGATAAGGAGGGTAGGTGTAGTGATAAGGACCTAAAAGCCTCAGGGCTGACTTCCCTGAGGAAAGTCTCTACCACTAAGATCTAAATTATTTTTCCTGCCCAACTCCTTTTGTCATAAATGGCCGTGGGATGCCTCCATAATGAAGTAAGTATTTGGGATACTTGGATAGATTTACACAGTTTAGCATTGCAATTTGGTTCTGGTGCTAGTAGTCTTGAGGGCCTGTGACCCAGGTTAGGTCATTTGCACTGTTTATCCCTTCCTACCCCACCCAGCACCTCCAGGAGTGACCTCTGGGCAAAAAGCCAGAAATAACACCTGGTATGGTTCCATTTAAAAAAAAAAATTCCTTGGGGCTGGAGTGATAGCCCAGCGGGTAGGGCTTTTGCCTTGCACACAGCCGGCCTGTGCCGGCCTGGGTTCAATCCCGGCATCCCATATGGTCCCCCAGCACCGCCAGGAGTAACCCCTGAGCATCGCCGGGTGTGACCCAAAAAGCAAAAAAAAAAAAAAAAAAAAATTCCATCAAGTTAAAGTGGCAGTTTTTCAACTTTTTTTTTCTTTTTTTGCTTTTTGGGCATAGGCAGGCCGCATGCAAGGCAAACGCCCTCCCCGCTGGGCTATCGCTCCGGCCCCAGTTTTTCAACTTTTTTCGTTTGGTATTGCAGTCTTCCTATAACGTCTATTAACCTGAAAACAATAGCCCAGCGGGTAGGGCGTTTGCCTTGCACACGGCCTACCTTATGCTGGCCGGGTTCGATCCCGGCATCCCATATGGTCCCCGAGCACCGCCAGGAGTTATTCATGAGTGCAGAGCCAGGAGTAAGCCCTGAGCCTTGCCGGGTGTGACCCAAAAAGCAAAAAAAAAAAAAAAAAAAAAAAAAATAGAATGAGAAGCCAGAGGCTTAAAAGCTTATGGTGTGTATCTTGATCACATGTTAGAGCTGATTACCACTGGGTGAGGTCACAAACATACATAGACAGCCTCCAAAAATTTTAAATGTACAACAAGGTCCTGGATGTGGCACAGCTGTATTACACACACACACACACACACACACACACACACACAAAAAAAAAAAAAAATTGTGTACACACATTTGTGTATTCACACAAGTAGTCACTCTGCCTTAAACCTACTTGACAGTTAAGTAGGGAACCTTTTTTTTTTTTTTTTTTTTTTTGCTTTTTGGGTCACATCCAACAATGCTCAGGGGTTTCTCCTGGCTCTGCACTCAGGAATTACTCTCTGCGGTGCTCGGAGGACCATATGGTATGCCAGGGATCGAACCCAGGCCGGCATGGGCCGGCCACGTGCAAGGCAAACGCCCTACCAACTGGGCTATCGCTCTGGTCCCTAGTAGGAAACCTTTTAATTAGCATCAATGTAGGTGGAATAAATTTTCATAGTTTATAGTGAATACCAAAATATAGGGTTCTTTCTATATACTGAGCACCATACTATTTCCATTTAGTCCCCAGCAAAAAGTTAATAACAGGGAGATACAGATTGTGCAAAACTAAGACATTAATCAGATTAAGTTAAAAATCAAACATTGACATTAGATCTGTTTAATTGAGACTTTAAATTCTTCACAACAGTCTCCCCAAAAATGAGAAAATCTAAAAGTATAGTAAAACTTAGTCTTTGCCATATTGCTGCTACTTAAAGAACATTCCCAAGGATTGTGGGACTCCTTTATCCTGTGATAAATATCAAACCTGTTTCACAGCTAGCCCAATTTTTTTTTAGTCAGCTCAATATGTTATAAGAACATGAGTATAAAACAGTTTCTTTGGCAAACAAGGTTAAAACACATTTTGAAAAAAAAAGTAGGCTGAGACAGAAATACTACATTCTTTTAAATTAAAAGTGCCTTATATATGTGGTGCAAAAGATAGTTCAGGGTATAAAGTATTTACCTTGCATGTGACTCAGTTTGATCCATAATATATCATAACATCCCCCAAGCACATCCATACTAGCACTGCTGAGTTTGGCCCCAATTCCCTTTTATCTATACAAAATAGGTTACAAATAGTAAGAAATTCAAATGTTAAGCTCCAAGAATTTTTTTAGTTCATTAAAGTTATGTCCTAAAGTTCATTTTGATCTATTTCTTAAAATTTTTTTTTAAATTTCATTTATGTATTTACTTTTTGCTTTTTGGGTCACACACTGCAATACTCAGGGGTTACTCCTGGCTCTACAGTCAGCAATTATTCCTGATGGTGCTCAGGGGACCATATGGGATGCTGGGCATCAAACCTGGGTTGGCCACATACAAGGCAAATGCTCTACCCACTGTGCTATCGCTCCGGCCCCTCATTTTCATCTACTTAAAAGTAGAACTTTCAATATCAAAAAGGTAAGTAGACACTAGTGCGTAAGGTTTTCCTCATTTGTGAATTAAAAGCCAATTTGGATTTAGAGAAATGTCCATATTGTTTTCCAAAAAGGGCTGGACCAGTCACCACTCCCACCAACAGTGGGACTCCCTTTCTCCCTGCATCCACACCAGCACTGATTGTTCTTGCTCTTTTGGATGTGTGTCAGTCTCTGGTGTGAGTTGATACCTCATTGTTGTTTTTGATTTGCATCTCCCTGATGATTAATGATGAAGAGCACTAGATATTGAGCTTCCATTTGACCCAGCAATACCACTCCTGGGGAATACCCTGAAGACCCAAAACACACAGCAGAAACACTGTCTCATTATGTGCACTTCTATATTCATTTCAGCTCTATTCATGAAAGCCAGACTATGGAAACAACCTAAATGCCTGAGAACAGAAGACTAGATAAAGAAGCTATGGTACGCCTATACAATGGAATACTATACAGCTGTCAGAAAAGACGAAGTCATGAAATTTACTGCAAATGGATGGACATGGAGATTATCATGCTAAGTGAAATTAGAAGGAAAAGGACAGATATAGAGTGACTGCATTCATTAGTGGGATATAAATACCAGTGTTCTACTAATTGTGGAAAATGGTAACACCAGACCAGAACTCAGCATTGAATGTACACAAAGGGATTTACATGATAAACCCTAAATGTCTGTAAGGCAAGCAACAATGTGTAAAAGGACAGAGAGAGAGAGAGAGAGAGAGAGAGAGAGAGAGAGAGAGAGAGAGAGAGAGAGAGAGAGAGACGAAAAGGAAAAATACCTGCTATAGAGGCAGCTGGGGAGGTGGAAGGGAATTTGGGGACATTGGTGGTGGGAATAGGGCACTAGTGTAGGGATGGGTGCTAGAACACTTTATAACTAAACCCAATCATGAATATCTTTGTAATTGTATATCTCACAATGGTATAATTAAAAAATTTTAAAAAATTAAAGCCAGTTTGGAAGGCAAGAGATAATAGGCAAGCAGACCTGATGGTGGTAAAGATTACCAAAACTAAGAACAGAAGAGAACCATTAGTTCTCCATAGAGATTGACTTATGGACTGGATAGTTAGAGGAATTGGTGAGGTGCTTGCTTTTCACAGATTAGCTTCGAGTCATTCCTGAGCACAGAGCCAGAAGTTATCCATTAGCATATCAAGGTGTGGCCCAAAAATACAAAATAAAAAAGGGATTACTCAAACTGTGCATAGAATATTTTTTCCCATTTTCGACTCAACATTAATTTGTTGTTGTGTTTTGTTGGAAGTCAAACCCAACATGTTTTCTATTTTTATTTGATACTTTTAATTTGAGTTGTGAGATAGAAAGTTACAAAATTGTGATTAGATTTCAGTTCTTACAGTGTTGGAGCACCCATCTGTTCACTAGTGTCTCCAGTTTCCCTCCATTCCCCAAGGTGGCCTCTATGGCACTTTTTCTTTTCCTTTCAGGACCCCAACATTTTTGTTCGCACCACTGGACATAACCCTGGAAGTCACCAGCACTGCCAGGGTGTCCCAGCTATCCTAGACCTCTTGGACACCCATATCACTTGAAAGGCCTCTGCTAAATATACATCTACATATAACCATATGGTTATATGTAGGATATCTACATATAACTTTATGTAGATATGTAGGATTTCTACATATAACCTTATGGTTATATGTAAGTGGATATAAATTTGGGGGCCCCAGGAATGTGACTGCAGAAGAATGCTACACCTTGTATGTCTGAGGTGTGGGTTCATCACTGAAACGTATATTTGTATATACGTTTAGGACTCAGGGCACATATATTTAAGTGTTTACTGAGTGCTAAGCACTGCCATATACTGTCGGGAACGGCCGCCAGGGTCCCCGACAGTGTCAGGGCAGAAGTTTTCTTCTACCTCCGAGGACGCCGGAGAACAGATGAAAACTCACGAGTCTGGTGCAGTTCCAAAAATGGCTTTTAATAGTACAAAAGCTCTTCCACAGCACTCCAATATAATGAACAAACTTTAGCTCTGGTCTGAACTTAGAGCAATACAAAAGAGCCTAAGTCTCCCACCAAAGAGAGAGGATCTCACCCGAGCTGAGTCCTACCCAGAAGATGGAGCAAAAGGCCAAAGAGCAAAAAGCCAAAAACAAAAGCAAAAGGCCAAAAGGTAAAAGTTAAAAAGGTGAAGGGGCCTCAAGTCCGCCCCTTATATACACCAAAGTGATCCAACCGGGAGGGGCATGTCAACAAAGAACTCTAAACAGAGTGTAGTGCCACACCCTATGGCAGGTATAAACAAAGGTTATGCCAAGGACTAATCCCGAGATTATCTCTTATGTAAAACACTGGAGAGAGAGAGGGCTGATATTAAGTAATGCATCTTAACTTCATGAGCTTCATGTAATCTAGATGGTACCCACAAGGTCCTTCTTATTATTATCTGCACCAGGGTGATTCTGAGTATCTTGTTCTCATGTACTGAAAGGGTCACTCTTCGCCTGCTTAGAGCAAACTAGTATGATCCTTCCTATAGTCTTCCTATAGTCTCAGCGTAGCCAGGGTGGTAGTCTCCTGGTAAATTCTAACTGTCCCATGCTGGGTGCAGTGGGTATAAAGAGGAGCTGTGCCCAATCTAGAAAACATAGAAGTCTTAGTAGATGTATAAGTCAGAAGTTATTCAATCAAGGTGACTTCTGTAACTGCCACACCCTCTAGCAGTGTTTACATAGAAGAGAGGTCTCATTAGTATGAACCTTGACTTAAATAGATTAAGCTGAGAGTGGGCAAAACAACAAAACTCCCAGAATAGCTAAACCTGTCCTCCAACAATATACCAAGAATAAAATGGAATCAAGTGAACATCTTTACCTCCTTTGGATTTACAATTTAGTAGGGACTATATAAACCTAGAATCTGTAGTGATGGCCAAGCAGAAACCAAAAAGTTAGAATGGAGTCAGTGAAGATAGAGGGTATGTGTGGGACTAGTGTTTATATATATTCATGTAGATATCAAGTATGTTTGTTGGGGGAGGAGTTACCACAGGTAAACATGGTCTAGAGCAAAGATTACCAACCAAAAAGATTAGAAATCTAAAACCTATTTTGTTCCAAACAAATCAAAACTCCTCTTACACCATCAGATCCTCAATATATGCTTCCGATGCCAGCATATGTGCATTGAAAGTACAGACAGTCATTTTAGTCCTTCGTTTTGGCAGCCTAGGATGGTCGTGAAATTTTATCAGGCACTGCTTGTTTGCCTTTCTTACTGCTGCCGTATTAAGGGCTCTTTCGGGGTCAGGAAAATAAACATTTCTGTTACTGGATTTGGCATATTGAACACACATCGGAGAGCTTGCCAGGCTCTGCCATGCGGGCGCTATATTCTCATTACTTTGTGGGGCTCTCTCAGAGGGGTGGGTCGAATATTTACGGAAATTTGGAGGTAAATTGCGCGGCCACTATGCGGCCGCCACGCAACAGGGAAAGCTGGTTTCTGCTCTGCCGGGTGTACCTGTGTCTTAGGCTCAAGCATTCCTGGGTTTGAAATACTCTCCTCTATTATGGGCACACAGCAATATAAAGACATTAGAAAATAATGTGAGACATATAGGAACAATATATGGTATGATATCATATTTTAAAGATGCCATTGGGCTACATTGGCACGTGATAGGGTCCAATGGAAATGTTACTGTCACCCGCTCGAGCAAATCGATGAATAACGGATTCAAGTGACCATATTTTAAAATTTGAAAACAAAAATTTCCACTTTATTTTAAAATAATCTCATTTTAAAAATGGGTGGGGAGTGGCCCTAGATGACATTGATGTTAGTAAGAAATGTAAAATGTTACTGAGCACTTTCTTTATGCCAGGCAGAGGTATAAGAGTGTTAATTGGAGCCAGGAGATAGCTCAATAGTCTGGAGCTCATGCTCTGCATGCAGCAAGTCTGGTTCAGTTCCCAGCACTCCAAGATTCTCTGAGCACCACTGAGTGACTCTGGAGTACTGCCAGGTATGGCCCCCAAGCAAAAAAAATAATAGTGTTACATTTTTCTGAGGTTTGGGGGCACAACTGGTGGTGCTCAGGGGGCCATTCTTGGCTCTGCTCAGGGCCACTCCTGCAATGCTGGGGTTGGCGAACTGGCCATCCTGTTAATGGTCAACCTGGACTCAAATATCACAGTGTGGTGCTCATGGCTACCAGGGTCGTACTGGTGTTGTTGGAGATAGGACTCAGGGCTTCATTCTTCTAGGTACATACATGGGATATTTCTTGAGCTAGCTCTTTGGCCCCAGTAACTTATTTCAGGTAATTTAGATTTGGTAGAAATGGAGTGAGTTACACCTCGCAATGCTCAGGTTTACTCCTAGCTCTGTGTTTAGGGGTCACTACTGGTGCTTGGGGACCACATACGGTGCCAGGGATTGAACTATGTGCAATGCAAGCACCTTAACCCTTGTACTATATCTTCATTCCCATAATAAACATTTAAAGCCAATACTGGGAAGAGAGTGGCTGGACCAGTTCTAGGAACTAACTGGCAGTGAGGCAAGTAGAGTTATTATAGACACAGGATGACAAGTCAGGGGTCTTCTCAGAAGGGGACAGCAGATTCCTTTTTTGGCATAGCAGCTTGCAGGTGCACTTGACACCCCCTGACAAACGGCCCAGTTCCACAACTGAACCTCATCAATCTGCCAAGCCACCAAATTATTCCAGCTCCATAGCTCCTGGACCAGGATACTGCATATGTACCTCAAAATTCATATTACTATCAATCTAGTAGGATCACAACAAATCTGATGGGAAAGTTGTATAGAAGACCACCAAGCTCAGTGAATCAAAACAATGACCTGGAAGACTCAGCACCAAACGGGCTGGAGTGACAGTACAGCAAGTAGGGCATTTGCCTTGCACAGAGTCGACCTGGGTTTGATCCCATATGGTCCCCTATTGGGGCTGTTTGGGGTCCCCAACAGTATTAAGGTCCATTGGGTTCCCTGGCCATGCTCAGGGCCAATGACTGTCCCCTCTGCCCGATGGACAAAGAAGTACACCATGAGTTCTATAGAATCTAAGGCTTTAATTTTCCACACACCCACACTGAATCCAAATCTGCTAGGGATAAATACAAAGGCTTTGGGCAGGGAGATACCAAAAGTAAAAAGCTCTTTTATCTTGAGAACAATGAGGTGAGAACAGGCATCTCCTGGGGCAGAACCATCAGTGCCCCTACTCCCAAGGGGCAATAGGGTGGAAATTTGTTTTTCTCTCATTCTTGGCATATAAACAATCACTTCAATAATATTTCTAGTCATTTTTGTATAAACACAGACAGACCTTTATCTACACCCAGGATTAAATTTATAGGGTGACTTCCTAAGAAGATCATGTCATATAATCCAGTCTACATTCCCCTTGCCAGATTGATCTATTTCCAATCCCTTCAGGGTCCAATCTCCAAATGGAACCAAGTCTGCAGAATGCAAGGCAATAGTTATAAGTGCTTTGCTCTGGCTGCACAGCAATCCACAGCTTATCTTAGATCAGAACAGAGATGTTCATGATCTTGCTCTAATCTTTTGGGCCAGAAAAGGTTTTATACTCAAAACATTACTTGTTCCATTTTGAAGCCAGAGGTGAATTATTATCTTGGTACCATCCAGTCCTATTTAGGGACCCTCTATTTGGAGTATGAATAATTAGAATCAATCTAAGGGCAATTGAGGCACTTAGTTAAAAAATATGATGAATGTCCAGGAGTAAAAATTCAGAATTAACAAGCAAACAAATGCACTGTCCTGATTATCTTCCTGTGCCTATGCAAAAAAAATATATATATATCAGCATACGTATATGCAAAAAGCTTACAGGAAGGAGAAAAGCAACCCCTCATTTACAATATAAAACCCAGGACTAGAAATTATAGCAAGTAATTCAACAGTGCTGAATCCTTTTCGGAAGCCAGCTTGCTCGCATGGTTGCCCTTCATCTAATGTTCTGCCAATCCTGTTCAGGATGACTCGAGTGAACAGCTTGTAGATGACAGAAAACAGGCAGATGGGGCAATAGTTGCCAATGTCGTGGATGTCTCCCTAATTGAACAGTAGAACTGTCTTGCTGGTTTACCAATGGGAGGGCACCTTGCATTCAGATAGGTAGCATGTGATGAGCCAAGCCAGTGTATTGATGAGTACTGAAGGCAGATTCTTCAGGTGTTTAGGACTGACTTTGTCTGGGCCTGGTTCTGTTCCCTTCTTTGCTGATGAAATGGCGTGTTGGATTTCAGAAGGGAGAACATTGGGAACGACATATCCATCCTGCGGAATTTGGTATGTGGGCAGGTGGATGTGGCTATCAAAGAGATCTGAGTGGAACTCATTGATAATGTTCTCCATTGCCTTTCTGGAAGATGTGATAGATCCATCGGGATGTTGGAGGGCAGTCATCTTGGTCTTAGAGTTGGTGAAGGACAGGCGGGCAGTGTGAATGCTTTTCCTGGCTTCTGCTGCATCTTCCAGTATTTCTGCTCTTCTCTCTTTGAGGTCTTCCTTTATCGCTTCTCTGAACTGTTTTGCAAGCTTGAATGTTAGCATTTGGGAGCCTGAGGCTTGCTCCTTGCCATGTTGGCAAATGAGCTCGAGAGTTTTTGAAGACAGGGCGTCCTTTTGTGGTTTTTTTTCTTTCGGCATTCTTCGAACAATCATGGAGGTGCTGAACCGGTCAGTTGTATTCTTCATTGATGTCATCAATGATGGTATCTTCCCATGTTGCCGCAGTGGTGCCAGAGTTCCCAGTTGATGGTCGTTCTGGGAGTTCTCTTCTTAAACTTTGCAGCCTTTTCTCCCCGGGATGAAGTAGAATTTTGCACGAAGGAGTCAGTGGTCCAATCCTGTTTGGAATTTTGGGACAACAGCAACATCTGTCAGACAAAACTGTCGATTGAACATGATGTGGTCAATTTCATTGTGGAATTGTCCACCAGTTGACCATATTCACATGGTAACCAAGCTCATTGAAGTGTGTAGGGAGTTCAGGATGCCACTCTGTCTCACATTCATTGATTTGAAGAAAGCCTTTGATTCTGTGGAGACTGAAGCAGTCATCGAAGCCCTAGCCAAACATGGCGGTCAAACCCAATACATCAAGATCCTTCGTTGTTGGAGGACATGTTTAGCTATTCTGGGAGTTTTGTTGTTTTGCTCACTCCCAGCTTAACCTTATTTAAGCCAAGGTTCATTCTAATGAGATCTCTCTTCTATGTAAACACTGCTAGAGGGTGTGGCAGTTACAGAAGTCACCTTGATTGAATAACTTCTGACTTATACATCTACTAAGACTTCTATGTTTTCTAGGTTGGGCACAGCTCCTCTTTATACCCACTGCACCCAACGTGGGACAGTTAGAATTTACCAGGAGACTACCACCCTGGCTACGCTGAGACTAAAGGAAGACTATAGGAAGGATCATACTAGTTTGCTCTAAGCAGGCGAGTATGACCCTTTCAGTACATGAGAACAAGATACTCAGAATCACCCTGGTGCAGATAATAATAAGGACCTTGTGGGTACCATCTAGATTACATGAAGCTCATGAAGTTAAGATGTATTACTTTATATCAGCCCCCTCTCTCTCCAGTATTTTACATAAGAGATAATCTCGGGATTAGTCCTTGGTGTAACCTTTGTTTATACCTGCAATAGGGTGTGGCACTACACTCTGTTTAGGGTTCTTTGTTGGCATGACAACCTCCCGATTGGATTACTTTGGTGTATATAAGGGGCTGACTTGAGGCCCCTTCACCTTTTGCCTTTTGGTTCCTCAGCCTTCAGCTTTTGGCTCCTGCGGCTTTTGGCTTTTGGATTTGGCCTTTTGCTCTTTGGCCTTTTGCTCCTTCTGGGTAGGACTCAGCTCGGGTGACATCCCTCTCTCTTTGGTGGGAGACTTAGGCTCTTTCGTATGGTCTAAGTTCGGACCAGAGCTAGAGTTTGTTCATTATATTGGATTGCTGTGGAAGAGCTTTTTGTACTATTAAAAGGCCATTTTTGGAACTGCACCGGACTTCGTGAGTTTTCATCTTTCTCCCGGCGTCCTCGGAGGTAGAAGACAACCTCTGTCCTGACACTGTCGGGGACCCCGGCGACGTTCCCCGACACTTCGTGAGCTGTATTACGGATTCACCACCAGGATCTCACCATTCTACAAAGAAGTGATCATCAATGTCAAAAGAGGGATTTGTCAGGGTGATACCATTTCACCAAAACTCTTCAGTGCCAACTTTGAGAATATCATGCGACAATTAGAATGGGACGGAATGGGAATAAAGATAGATGGTCGGCAACTAAACCACCTCCGCTTCACTGATGACATCATTATAATAACACCAAACATTAACCAAGCGGCACAAATGCTGGCTGACTTCAACCGAGAATGTGGAAAGATAGGTCTACAGCTGAATCTCAGCAAAACTATGTTCATGAAAAATGAACTAGTTCCAGAAGCCCCATTCACTCTCAATGAAACAAACATCTCTGAATGCAGCAGTTATGTGTACCTAGGTCGAGAAGTCAACATGATGAAGGACCTAAAACCTGAGCTGCGTAGGAAGAAGAGAGCGGCATAAAATGCCTTCAAAAGCATCAAAGAAATAGCTAAAAAAGACAAAGAACATCTAGCTCTGGGCACATCTCCTCAACTCCACCATTCTCTCTGCGTTAACATATGCCTTAGAGACCTGGGCCCTGCGAATGCAGGATTGTGGCGAGCCATCTCTGACCGGCGGTTAAACGAGTCGCCACACACACGATTCTTCTCGGATCACACTTTATTGGGTTACAGTTCAGTTGTGAAGAAGGTGGAAGAAGGACCCCGTCTGAGAGAAACGCAGGAATATATAGCAAGCGTGCCTCTCTATGATAGGTGCATTTCTACAAAACCTCATTTGCATGGTAATACTGACATGTTATTGGTCAATTCTGAATGCTGACATGTCATTGGTCAATTTTTCATTAACTGCGTCCGCCATATTGGCTGATGCAACTGAAGGAAGTTGCAGCGGATCAACCTCGCGCCCAACATCTCCCCCTTTTTTTCTTTATTAAAGGGACGAACCACTGTTCACCCTGGTGTGCAGCTGCGTGCCCATCCGAGCTGAACTGCGATTGTCAGGAACGATTGGTACCACCTGCTGGGTGCAACGCTAGCTAGGAGCTCCAGCGTGCATAGGCTACCTATCATTACCCTAAAGAATGCAGCTGCCTCATCGCGTGCAATGCAACAGAATGCGGCGATGTGCAGAGGCCATCCTGCACTTGGGGGTGAATAAGAGCTTCCCAGAACGAGGTGCAATGGTGGCTAGGCCTCTTGGTGCAGGAGCAAGCCTACTTGTCACCACTGAGGGTGGAGAGCCAGGCTGCGGGTGACTGTCCAGCATCTATGGCTAGAAGCGCTTGAGTGAAGACCATTTTGTCATGACGGGTGCGTTGCATATGACAAATGAGCTTAGAAACACAGCACTATCCAAAAGAGACAGCATGCCCCACAGATTCAAGCCCCCTCCCCCAACTCTAAAAGGGGGCTACCTGGAAGTGAGCTGATGTTGCGCAGGGGTTACATTTTATAAAAAGGGGTAGATAAAACAGTAGAATTGGTGTGAATGGGTAGGGGACTAGGCCAGGTCAGGTTGATCCCCAAAGGTCTTATTTTCCAGACGGATCGATAGCAGGTGGGTCCATATTAGATGTATCTTCTGAAATTTTTATGCTCCTCGTCAATCGGGTTGGGATCCAGAACGGCTCTTTGTCCTGAGGAAAAACACAAAGAGATCCCTTGGATCGGCTTATAACGTGATCCGGGCCATACCATTGACCAGAAATAACATCTTTCCACATAACGCTTCCCAACCCATCAGCTTTTGGATCCACATGATTCGCGGCTGCTGAGTGGTGATCCATAGTGAGATTCAAAAAAATTTATAGTATATAAGGCTAGGGAGAGTCTTTGTTTGGGGGTACAATCCATGGCTATTCCCCTTTTTTTGTTTTTCTAAGAATTGTTTAAGTGTTCGATTTGTTCTTTCAATAATACCTTGTCCTTGTGGGTTGTAAGGAAGTCCCGTGACATGCTGTACTTGCATTTTTACGCAAAATGTAGCAAAACCTTTTGAAATGTAGGCAGGGCCGTTATCAGTTTTCAATGTGTCAGGCTTGCCCCAAGCTGCCCAACCTTCAAGGCAATGGGTGATAACATGATGGACCTTTTCTCCCATAAGAGGCGTGGCGTGGATGACTGGATGACGCCTGAGCATGTATCTATGGAGATATGCACATATTTAAGTTTGCCAAAAGAAGGGACATGTGTCACGTCCATTTGCCAAATGCCATTAGGGGAGACACCTCTGGGGTTAACACCATGGGGATTGGCCGAGAGAAACTGTGCACAGGCTGTACAGTGTCACACTATGTCTCTCACCTGCTCTCTGGTGACACGAAATTTGGCTCTCAGCACAGCAGCAGAGACATGATAGAGGGAATGGAATTCTTTGGCTTGTTGGATGGGGTCAAAGGCGACCCAGGCTCATGTCACGTAATCCACCACTTCATTGGCTTTGGCCATGGGACCAGATAATAGAGAGTGGGCACGAATATGAGTAATAAAGAAAGGATTTTTGCGGCCCTAGAATACAGTGTCGTATAGCTTTCAGAAGAGAGAACACGTTACTGGAAGGTTCAATAAATGACACAGTCTCCAGTGTCTTTACTGCATTGACCACATATAACGAATCAGATACCAGGTTGAAGAGCTGTGAAAATTGTTGAAAAACTTTTAATACCACATGGCACTCAACTATCTGTGGCACATTCGGACGAAACTGAAAAACTACTGGATTTTCTCCTTGGATCATATAAGCTCCTCGACCTGTTTTAGAACCATCTGTATATATGGTCAGGCTAGTCTCGAGGGGTTCCTCTTTTAGTATGCTTGGGGAAGATAACAGATTGTTCGGTTATAAATTTCAATAACTCATATCGGGGTAAATGATTATCAATGATGCCAGGAAAACTACAAAGCAACACCGGCCACTCAGAAGTGGTTGTAGCAAGGACCTCAACCTGAAACCGGGTATAGGGAACAATAAGGTGCTCCTGATATTTGCCAAATGATTGAAGGCATAGTTTTAGACCAAGCAGGGCCGTTTCAGCTACCATAGTGGGAAAGTGAGATAGGGTTTTTGCCACCAGTCTTGGAATGTATCCACAACAGTGGACCTTCCTGCCATAAGACTCCAGTAGGAAATTTTTTTGTAGAAAGAATACATAGCCATATAGGACGGGAAAAATCACAACGGATCAGTTGAGCTTGGGTTATAGCCTTTTCCACCCTTTCTAAGGCTTCCCTTGCCTTGGGCGTGAAGTGCTGTGGAGAGGTGAGGTCAGGATTTCCTTCCAAAATAGAAAAAAGGGGTTTAAGTTCTGCACGGGTCAATCTCAAATAAGGACGAATCCAATTAATATCCCCAAGCAGCTTCTGAAAATCATTAAGTGTGTGTAGGTTGTCTTTCCTTATAACTAACTGTTGAGGAACGATTTTTTTATCATACAATATTGTTCCTAGAAATTTAGCCATATTTCCCTTCTGTATCTTGTCTGGGGTTAAATATAACCCTTTAGCTCGAAATTGTTTGGTTAAGGCTTTTAAAAATTTATCTAGCAAATGTTCTGAAGGAGCAGCAGCCAGTATGTCATCCATATAATGAATGATTTTGACGGAGGGAAATTCCCTTCTAATTGGCTCTAAGGCTGAATCCACAAAGAGTTGGCATATGGTTGGGCTGTTGGTCATTCCTTGAGGCAGTACGGCCCAGTGATACCGTTTATCGTGTTGTTCATGGTTAATGGATGGCAAAGTGAAGGCAAACCTCTCTCTATCTGAAAGATGTAACGGGATGGAAAAAAAGCAATCCTTTATGTCAACGGTAAGTAGAGACCATGCCCTTGGGACAGCTGAAAGTGCTGGGAGGCCTCGTTGTACAGGCCCCATAGGCTGCATCTGTAAATTAACAGCACGCAGATCATGAAGCAACCGCCATTTGCCTGATTTCTTTTTAATTACAAAAATGGGAGTATTCCAGGGTGAGGTGGACAGCTCAAGATGCCCCCATTGTCAATTGTTCCATGGCTAAATCATGGGCGGCTTCCAATTTTTTCTTTTGACAGGGGGCCACTGAGGTATCCACACCGGAGTGTTGGTCATCCAAGAAATAGGAATCATTGACTCAGTGACCCCTGGGAAAAACCCAAGCCTTGACAATTTGGGTTGCCTGTTGCTTCAATAGGAGTAACTATCCCTTGTAAGTTTTTTTTCCAATTCCTTTACCGGGAGTATATCCAGATCGTCGCATAATTTTCTCAGCAGTGGATTCGATGGGTTCATCGGTAAATCGTAACCCATGCACCTTTTGAAAATCCCTCCCCATAAATTAATAGGCAGATCGTCCACCACAAATGCTGAAATTGCCCTCCGTTTTCCTTAGAATGCCATATCAGTTCTCTTGCACTACGTTTTGGTGTTTGGGCATATCCTAGGCCTTGCAAAGTTTGGGCTGACTGTTGGAGGGGCCAGTTTTTTGGCCAGTCTCGGGCGGTAATGATACTCCTATCCGCTCCAGAGCCCACTAATCCTGAAAATTTCCTTCCCTGTATGATTAGATCTAACATAGGGCGATCATCCATATCCAAGGATAGGAATGTGAGATCAATTCCAGTGGAGCCAAATCCACCAGTCCCACGTTCCTTTTTCCAGGCTGAGTACTTGCCATAAAAAGAGGGTAGGACTAATAATTGAGCAATACGATCTTCTGGGGTAATGATGGTTATTCCACGAGGGGATTGACACATAACTTTAATAGTTCCTCGTAATCAGGGTCGATTACCCCTGGAAGAACTATCAGGCCTTTTAAGGTACATGATGAATGTCCAATCACAAGACCTACGGTTCCTTGAGGAAGGGGACCTTTCATATCGGTTTCTAAGGGTTGCACACCCATGTTGGCTGTCAGAACCATGTCGGTGGTGGCACGGAGGTCCAGCCCTGCGGAGCCTGTTGTGGCTCGTCGCGGGGCCTTGGGGATCGAGACTTATCTCTTCGTGAGCCCCAAATATTTTTTGGGCCCAGGGACTGAGGGCCCATCCTCTCGTTTTTTGCTCGCTGTCTCTAACTGATGGTTGTAGTGGTTGCCCGTTTATATCTTTAACGGAACGACACTCATTTGCCCTTGCTTCCCTTTCTTACACCGAGGGCAAGTTCCTGGGACCCTTGCAATGGTGGAATTTGCTACCCGACCTCCTGTATTTTTGCACTGGGTTTTATAATGCCCAGGTTTTCCACACTGGAAGCAAGTTCCACCTCGTGGGGGTTCTTGCGTGTTTGGGTAGCGGCAATGATGGCGGCAGCAAGACCTTGGTTGGTCAAAGGTCCTCCAATTTCCCTGCATAGCTTTATCCAAAACTCAATTTCTTTCCTTTTATAAGGGGTAATGGCTCTTCTACATTCCTTAGTACATTGTTCATAAATCAATTGCTTAACCAGGGGTAATGCAGTTTGAATGTCCCCAAAAAATTCTTTCAGCGGCATCCACCATTCTTGCTACGAAATCCAAGAATGGTTCCGCTGGGCCCTGAATGACTTTAGTAAGGTTTCCCCCTTATTCGGGAGGCTTCCCCTTTTTTGGGAGAGCTCTCCATGCTTTCAAATTTATTTCATTTATTTATTGATAGACCTGAATTGGAAAAGCGGTCTGATTATTTGCCCATTGTCCCTGTCCCAATAACATGTCTACGTTCCAGATACGTTGCCCATTAGTTGCATTATCCCGTGCTTGTCCATGGGCAAGCTCAGCCACTAGAGACTTAAAATCCAGATACTGCCCTGTGGACAGACAAGCGCGACCAATATCCTGCCAATCGGTAGGTGTTAAAGGATTGCGGGTGAGACGTTGTAAAAGCATAACAGTATAGTTTGCAGTAATGCCATCCCTTTTAGCGGCTTCTACGAGATCTTTTAATACCTTATGATCTACTGCTTTATAATATTTGGCTCGAGTCGCAGGGTCTTCAAACACGGGGAAGGCAGCTGGGATGCCAGACCAAGCATCCGGGGGGGAAAATGTACAACCCTGTTTATGCTGGGCTTGTGGAGGGGCACTAGCTCCAAGCCCTATTGGGATAAATGGCGGCGGCTAATCTGTTGGCATGAAGCCATACCTTTTTGCTCATAAACAGTCGCCGTTTCTTCTAACCTTTCTTCCTCTCCTTGAGAAGATGCCTCACTCTCTGAGACCTGTAGGTCTCTAAATTCACCCAGATCAGGACACAATCCTGTCCCCTTTTCTGATCTATTTTCTTTTTCCTTTTCTTAGGCCTATCTTTGTTCACCTCTTTAGTTTCCCTCACACTTCCCTTCTTTAGTCAGAGGAGCGCAAATAAAAAAAGCGAGGACAAAAACAAAAAAAATAACCCATGGATCCCAGGACTAGACCAGCCTATCAGCTCCCGGCTCGTGGTGCCAAGCGGCCGCGCAGTTCATCAATAAATGCTGGACTTAGAGATGACTACAAGAGTATGCTACCTGCACGGCAGAGCCTGGCAAGCTACCCATGTCGTATTTGATATATATGCCAAATACCAGTAACAGTTATAGGCCTCATTCCGAATGGATTGAGGCTCTTTATGTTCCTGGAGCAAGCAGATGCCTTGGGCCTACTAGCTGAGACAGGACATATGGAGATGTTACTGGGGCCCGCCGAGCAAATCGATGATGAACGGAAAGGCAGTGATACAGTGACAGTGATCCCAGGACTGCAGTAAAAAGCTCATGTCAATCGAGGCGATTTACCTAACCCGTGTGTCGAGTTCTGAATCGGTCCCTCCTGCAGGGCGCAAAGTTTGTTCCCGGGTTTCGGCACCACTTGTGGTGAGCCGTCTCCGACCAGCGGTTAAAAGAGTCGCCACACGCCCGATTCTTCTCAGATCACACTTTATTGGGTTACAGCTCAGTTGTGAAGTAAGGTGGGAGAAGGACCCCTGTTGGAGGACAGGTTTAGCTATTCTGGGAGTTTTGTTGTTTTGCCCACTCCCAGCTTAATCTATTTAAGTCAAGTTCATTCTAATGAGATCTCTCTTCTATGTAAACACTGCTAGAGGGTGTGGCAGTTACAGAAGTCACCTTGACTGAATAACTTCTGACTTACACATCTACTAAGACTTCTATGTTTTCTAGATTGGGCACAGCTCCTCTTTATACCCACTGCACCCAACGTGGGACAGTTAGAATTTACCAGGAGACTACCACCCTGGCTACATTGAGACTATAGGAAGACTATAGGAAGGATCATACTAGTTTGCTCTAAGCAGGCAAGAGTGACCCTTTCAGTACACAAGAACAAGATACTCAGAATCACCCTGGTGCAGATAATAATAAGAAGGACCTTGTGGGTGCCATCTAGATTACATGAATCTCATGAAGTTAAGATGTATTACTTTATATCAGCCCTCTCTCTCTCCAGTGTTTTACATAAGAGATAATCTCCTTAGTCCTTGGCATAACCTTTGTTTACACCTGCAATAAGGTGTGGCACTACACTCTGTTTAGGGTTCTTTGTTGACATGACAACCTCCTGATTGGATTACTTTGGTGTATATAAGGGGCTGACTTGAGGCCCCTTCACCTTTTGCCTTTTGGTTCCTCAGCCTTCAGCTTTTGGCTCCTGTGGCTTTTGGCTTTTGGCTTTTGGCGTTTTGCTCCTTCTTCTGGGTAAGACTCAGCTCGGGTCAGACCCTCTCTCTTTGGTGGGAGACTTAGGCTCTTTTGTATGGTCTAAGTTCAGACCAGAGCTAGAGTTTGTTCATTATATTGGATTGCTGTGGAAGAGCTTTTGTACTATTAAAAGCCATTTTTGGAACTGCACCGGATTCGTGAGTTTTCATCTGTTCTCCCGGCGTCCTCGGAGGTAGAAAACAAGCCTCTGTCCTGACACTGTCGGGAACCCCGGCGGCATTCCCCGACATTCACCCAATACCCATCTGACAAGGGGTTAATATCCAGGATATATCAGGCACTGGTAGCACTCCACAAGAAAAAAAACAGCCAACCCCATCAAAAAATGGGGAGAAGAAATGAACAGAAGCTTCCAAAAGAAGAAATACGAATGGCCAAAAGGCATATGAAAAAGTGTTCTTCATCTTTAATCATCAGGGAGATGCAAATCAAAACAACAATGAGGTACCATCTCACACCACAGAGACTGGCACACATCCAAAACAGCAAGAACAACCGGTGCCGGGCGTGGATGTGGGGATAAAGGGACTCTGATCCACTATTGGTGGGAGTGCCGACTGGTCCAGCCCTTTTTGTAAAACAATATGGGCATTCCTCCGAAAACTAGATATTGAGCTCCCATTTGATCCAGCAATATCACTCCTGGGAATATACCCGAGAGACCGGAAAACGCATAGCAGAAACACTATCTGTACTTCTTTATTCATCTCTGCACTATTCACTATAGCTAGAATCTGGAAACAACCTAAATGCCCGAGAACAGAGGACTGGCTAAAGAAACTGTGGTTCATCTACACTATGGAATACTATGCGGCTGTCAGAAAAGATGAAATTATGAAATTTACCTGCAAATGGATGGACATGGAGACTATCATTGCTGAGTGAAATTAGTCAGAAAGAAAAGGACAGATATAGAATGACTGCATTCATTAATACAACATAAATAGATACCAGTGTTTTACTAAATGTGGGAAATGGTAATGGCAGATTAAAACTCACCATTGAATATACACAAAAGAGACTTAAGTGATAAACTCTAAATATCTGAAGTGCTAGCCACAATGTGTAAAATAAGAGGGAGAGAGATGCAGAGACAGAGAGAGAGACAGAGAAAGAGAGGAAACTGGGGTACCTGCTATTAAGGCAGCATGGGGTGTGGGCGGGAGGGGGTGGGGTACATTGGTGGTGGAAATGGGGCACTGGTGGAGGGATGGGTGCTGGTATACTGTATTACCAAGAACCAAAAACCAATTATGAACACCTTT
Organism: Cryptotis parvus; assembly: GCA_021461705.1. Lineage (NCBI taxonomy): Eukaryota > Metazoa > Chordata > Mammalia > Eulipotyphla > Soricidae > Cryptotis > Cryptotis parvus. Next base: position 9,452 of record JAJIBD010000930.1, on the reverse strand, counting down.
GCCCAAAAAAAAAAAAAAAAAAAAACCTTTTACCTTTGGGGCCTTTCAACTTTCGGCTTTTAGCTCCTCGGCCTTTTGCTTTTGGCTTTTGGTTTTTTGCTCTTTGGCCTTTTGCTCCATCTTCTGGGTAGGACTCACCTCGGGTGAGATCCTCTCTCTTTGGTGGGAGATTTAGACTCTTTTGTATGGTCTAAGTTTGAACCAGAGCTAAAGTTTGTTCATTATATTGGAGTGCTGTGGAAGACCTTTTGTACTGTTAAAAGCCCTTTGGGAACTGCACCAGACTCGTGAATTTTCAACAGTTCTCCCATCTGTTCTCCCTCTCTCCTCGGAGGTAGAAGAGAACCTCTGCCCTGACACTGTCGGGGACCCCGGCGGCGTTCCCTGACAGACCCCGTCTGAGAGAAACACAGGAATATATAGCAAGCGTGCCTCTCTATGATAGGTGCATTTCTACAAAACCTCATTTGCATGGTAATACTGACATGTTATTGGTCAATTCTGAATGCTGACATGTCATTGGTCAATTTTTCATTAACTGCGCTCTGCCATATTGGCTGATGCAACTGAAGGAAGTTGCAACGGATCATCCTCGCGCCCAACACAGGATGAGAATGCTATTCGGGTCTCCCAAAGAGGAATCAGAAGAGCTATGCTTGGTCCCTGGTGGTCTAGTGGTTAGGATTCGCGCGCTCTCAAAAAGAGCTATGCTTGGAATATCACGCCTCACTCCAAGTGAGAGAAGGAATCTGGAGCTCCGACCTCCGTCGCTGTTCCAGAGTCGGGGACACTGTCTCCTTTGCCAAGGCATCGAAAATCAGATGGGCTTGACATGTAATCCGATTTTGAGATGATCGCTGGACTAGAGCCGTTACCGACTGGATCCCACGGGATGTCAAAAGATCACGTGGCCGCCACCTATAGGAGCCTCAAACCATTCGCTCAGGGTCAGACTTCTTCGCTCAAGACCCTGAACGAATGGTTTGAGGCTCTTTGTATTCCTGAAGCAAACCAGATGCCATTGGGCTACACTGGTACGTGATAGGGTCAAATGGAAATATTACTGGCACCCGCTCCAAGCAAATCGATGAATAATGGGATGTCAAGTGATCAAGTGAATTCAACAGTCCCCTGAGTACCAGCAGGAGTATTTCCTGAGTGCAGAGTAACTCCTGAGTATCACTGGGTAAGACTCAAAATGCCAAAAAAAAAAGCTAGCACCAAACAACCCAGTAAATCTTCAATTACTTCAGTAACATCACTGTAAGATAGACCAATTATCACAAATTGACTTTTGTTGATCTAAGTTTTTATAATTCCTTTTGTCTTTGTCATGTAAATAATATAAAAGTAAGTTTGTGCCTGCTAAGGGATCAGGCAGGAGAGGTAGGTGGGAAACTGGGACTTGATGGAGACTGGTGTTGGAATACTACGTCTGAAACAACTGTATTATGAACACCTTGTAAATCATGTTATTATAATAAAAGCTTTTAAAAAAATACATTAAGCCAAAGCACTTCTTCTGCATAATGAAAGAAATTCCATAAGTGAAAAGGCAGGGGCCGGAGCAATAGCCCAGCAGGCAGGGCGTTTACCTTGTACACAGCTGACCTGGGTTCGATCCCTGGCATCCCATATGGTCCCCTGAGCACCGCCATGAGTAATTCCCTGAGTGCATAGCCAGGAGTACCCCCTGAACGTTGCCAGGTGTGACCCAAGAAAAAAAAAAGCAGTCTACTGAACAGAAGGAAATTTGCAACTTAAACTTTGATCAAGGGATTGATATCCAAAATGTATAAAGAACTCATATAACTCAACAACAAGAAAACAGCCTGATTTAAAAATGGACAAAGGCAGAGCCGGAGCAATAGCACAGCAGGTAGGGCGTTTGCCTTGCATGCAGCTGACCTGAGTTTGATCTCCGGCATTCCATGTGGTCCCCCGAGCATTGCCAGTGAGTAATTCCTGAGCGAAGAGCCAGGAGTAACCCCTGAGCATTGCTAGGTGTGACCCAAAAAGCAAAATAAAATAATAAAAATGGGCAAAGGAATCATAACCATATTCAAGGCCAGGAATATGGAATCACCACCATATTCAGCTCCACTGCTTGGACAAACTCCACCCAGAAATTAAACCATTGTAAAAGTCAGGTATGTGAGTTTTGTGACTGAAATCCCCAGGCTTTCACAAAGTGGGGGATGGGCTACCTCCCCCTATCTCCATTCTGGAGGCGCCAGGCACTCATGCCCACATCCCAAAGCCGCCACCCAGTAAAAATTTAACTCCTACTTTGTCACCCCATTAAAGATTTTGGAATTCCTGCAGTGCACCACTGCTAGAATAGTAGATACACCATCATTATGAGATGTCTTATCACTTGATCACTTGATCACTTGAATCCCGTTATTCATCGATTTGCTCGAACGGACGCCAGTAACATTTCCATTGGACCCTATCACGTGCCAATGTAGCCCAATGGCATCTGGTTGATTCAGGAATATGAAGAGCCTCAAACCGTTCCTTCAGGGTCTTTACAAGGAAGTCTGACCATCTTGTAGGTGGGCAGCCAGGTGATCTTTTGACATCCCGTGGGATCCACTCGGTAATGGCTCTAGTCCAGCGGTTGTCTCCAAATCACATTATATGTCCAGCCCATCTGATTTTCGATGCCTTGGCAAACGAGACAGCATCCCTGGTTCTGGAATAGCGACGGAGGTCAGAACTCCGGATTCCTTCTCTCACTTGAGTGAGGCATGATATTCCAAGCATAGCTCTTTCGATTCCTCTCTAGGAGACCTGAAGAGCATTCTCATCCTGCTTTCGGTAGGGCCCAGGTCTCTGAGGCATATGTTAATGCAGGGAGAATGGTGGAGTCAAAGAGATGTGCCTGGAGCTGGAGGTTCTTTGTCCTTTTAGCTATTTCTTCAATGCCTTTGAAGGCATTCCATGCCGCTCTCTTCCTCCTGCACAGCTCAGGTTTTAGGTCATTCATCATGTTGATTTCTCGACCTAGGTACACATAACTGCTGCATTCAGAGATGTTTGTTCCACTGAGAGTGAATGGGGCCTCTGGAGCAAGTTTATTCTTAATAAACATTGTTTTCTTTAGATTCAGCTGTAGACCTATCTTTCCACATTCTCGGTCAAGGTCAGCCAGCATTTGTGCCGCTTGGCTAATGTTTGGTGTTATTAGAACGATGTCATCAGTGAAGCGGGGGTGGTGTAGTTGCCGACCATCTATCTTCACTCCCATCCCTTCCCATTCTAATTGTTGCATGATGTTCTCGAGGGTGGCGCTGAAGAGTTTCGGTGAAATGGTATCACCCTGTCGAACCCCTCTTTTCACATTAATGATCACTTCTTTGTAGAATGGTGAGATCCTGGTGGTGAATCCGTAATACAGCTCATGAAGGATCTTGATGTATTGGGTTTGAACACCCTGTTTGGCTAGGGCTTCGATGACTGCTTCAGTCTCCACAGAATCAAAAAGCTTTCTGTAAATCAATGAACTTGAGACAGAGCGGCATCTTGTACTCCCTACAAATCTCGATGAGCTTGGTTACTGTGTGGATATGGTCGATTGTGCTGAATCCTTTCCGGAAGCCTGCTTGCTCGCATGGTTGTCCTTCATCTAGTGTTCTGCTAATCCTGTTCAGGATGACTCGTGTAAACAGCTTGTAGATGACGGACAACAGGCAGATGGGGCGATAGTTGCTGATGTAGTGAATGTCTCCCTTCTTGAACAGTAGAACTGTCCTGCTGGTTTTCCATTGGGAGGGCACCTTGCATTCGGACAGGTAGCGTGTGAAGAGCCGAGCTAGTGTATTGATGAGTACCGATGGCAGATTCTTCAGGTGTTCGGGTCTGACTTTGTCTGGGCCTGGTGCTGTTCCCTTCTTTACTGACGGAGATGGCATGTCGGATTTCAGAAGGGAGAACGTTGGGAATGACATATCCATCCTGTGGAATTTGGTATGTGGGCAGGTGGACGTGGCTATCAAAGAGTTTTGAGTAGAAGTCCTGGATAATCTTCTTCATTGCCTTTCTGGAAGATGTGATAGATCCATCAGGGCGTCGGAGGGCAGTCATCTTGGTCTTATAGTTGGCGAAGGACAGGCGGGCGGTGCGAATGCTTTTCCCGGCTTCCGCTGCATCTTCCAGTATTTCTGCTCTTCTGTCTTTGAAGTCTTCTTTTATCTCTTCTCTACACCATTTAGCAAGCTTGGACATTAGCATTTGGTCTCCTTAGGCTCGCACCTTGCCACATTGGCAAATGAGCTCAAGAGTTTCTGAAGACAAGTGTCCTTTTGTGTCTTTCCTCTCTCGGCATTCTTCGTACAATCATGGAGGTGCTGAACCAGTCGGTTGTATTCTTCATCGATGTTCTCAATGATGGTATCTTCCCATTTTGCTATGTTGCCAAAGAGTTCCCAGTTGGTGGTTGTTCTGGGAGTTCTCTTCTTAAACTTTGCAGCCTTTTTCTCCCCCATTGCGGGAAGTAGAATTTTGCATGAAGGAGAGCGGTGGTCCGATCCTGTTTGGAATTTGGGGACGACAGCTACATCGGTCAGACAAAACCGTCGATTGAAGATGATGTGGTCAATTTCATTGTGGAACTGTCCATCAGGAGATTCCCATGTCCAACGTTTCGCTTCAGCCTTCTGGAACTGTGAGGTTCCCATGAATGGTCTTGGTGGACATGATGAACTCAGATAGTCTCTCACCCTGTTTGTTCCATTCTAGGCCATGGGTCCCGATGTGGAGTTCTTCAGCCGATCTTCTTGGTCCTATCTTAGTATTAAAATCACCGACTATGATCTTGTAGAAGGTGTGATCTTTTTAATAGAACTCCTCCAATTCCATGTAGAATTTCTCAATTTCATCTTCTTTGTATGTGGATGTTGGTGCGTAGACAATGAAGATAGAAATTGCTGGCAGGGGGGCCACATCTCTTCAAGTGTAATCATCCTATTCGGTTTGTTAGGCATTCAAATGAATTAATGTTGACTGCTATGTTCGTGTTTACAAGGACACTAATGCCACCAACACCTCTTTCGTCGCATGTTCCAAGGAACAATTCTTCTTCGGTGTCAAATACAGCATGATGCAACTGGCGCCCTCCTTGTCTCAGTCAGACCAATGATGTCATACTTGATCTTTTGCACTTGCAGCATCAGATCCTCAATATATGCTTTCGATGCCAGCGTACGTGCATTGAAAGTACAGACAGTCATTTTAGTCCTTCGTTTTGGCAGCCTAGGATGGCCATGAAATTTTATCAGGCACTGCTTGTTTGCCTTTCTTACTGCTGCCGTATTAAGGGCTCTTTCAGGGTCAGGAAAATAAATATTTCTGTTACTGGATTTGGCATATTGAACACGCATTGGACAGCTTGCCAGGCTCTGCCATGCGGCGCGCTATATTCTCATTACTTTCTGGGGCTCTCTCAGAGGGGTGGATAGAATATTTACGGTAATTTGGAGGTAAATCGCAGGGCACACAGCATCCGCACTCTAAGGGGGAAAGCTGGTTTCTGTTCTGCCGTGTGTACCTGTGTCTTAGGCTCACGCATTCCTGGGCTTGAAATACTCTCCTCTGAAGGGCGGGTCTCTGCGGGGTGGTTCCTTGTAGACTGGGTTCCTGACAAGCTGGGCTGGAGACTGGATTAATCTGCTGGGTGGAGATCTTACCAGCTGCAGAGTGTGGATTGTGAAGATCGCTGCCAGCAAGGTGTGGGGGTTTCTCTGGGCTCCTCCGAGGCTCCATCGGGATGGTGGACTCGGGTCGGAAGTTGCTCTCGTGGTCCATGGAATGCAGGGGGTTCAACAGGGAAAGCTGGTTTCTGCTCTGCTGGGTGTACCTGTGTCTTATAATAATCAATATAAACTAATGAATTCCTGATAAGGGAGCAGGCTTCAGGGTGGGTGGGAAAGTAAGGTGGCAGTAAGTGCACATTGTTGGAGCTGATGTTGGAATATTAAATATCTGAAACAACTGTTTTGTTTTTACTTTTTCCCTTTATTTAAATACCATGATTTACAAAGTGCAAAGTTTTTTCAAAATACAGTTGTTAGATTCATCTTTCAACACCATTCCACCATCCATGTGCCCCCACCACCAACAGAGACCCTCAATTCTCACCTACTCCCTCCATCCCCATGCCTACTCCCTTAGCTGGCACTAATTATATTGACCATTACAACCCATATAAGGGAATGGTATTGATAAAGTCATAACTTTTTTTCTGGTTGTTTTGTGGGAGTCTGGCAGATTTTTGTTCTTGTATTCACTTTCTGTGTTTCTGGAACACAATGGTTTTCTACTATCAACCCTAGACCCTCCACTACTGTACCTACAGACTACACTTCACATCACTTATATCACTTGTCTTCCCGTTGTTCATCAATTTTTCTTGAGCGGGCACTAGTAACATCTGCATATGTCCTATTGTGTAGCCCTAGGGCATCTGCTCACTCCAGGAACACGAAGAGCCTCATACCATTCCTTCAGGTAATGGGAATGAGGTCTATAATGTTACTGGTTTTTGGCATATCAAATACAACATGGGTAGCTTGCCAGGCTCTACCGTGTGGGTGGTATACTCTCAGTAGTAGGCTCTCATCTCATGAATTTACTGATGCAACGGGGAGAGATACGGACAACACTATTTCACATTTATCTCAGCCTCTGTTTGAGCTTATCCCTACGCATACACTGTATAATTATTCTATATTGCTTGTTGGAGCTAATTCTCTTAAATACAGTTGATGAATATGTCATAAGACAAAAGTCAGTGGAGATTCTTAAATCTCCATTTAAGTTTCCACAGACCACACATTGTGCTCACACACTTGTGATTGTATACCCCATTCTTAATTCTATGAAATGTGATGGGACACCTGTTAGATGAGTATACCAGGTTTTGAGATATTGTGAGGCTGCAAAGCGGCCTGGTCACATGGGGAAAGCTGGCAGCAGCTCCACCCTGCCCCTGTGTCCCTAGGTCATGGCCAACAGCACCAGCAGGAGCACTGAGCAGGCTCACCAGATCTTCTGGAAGGGACTGAGGTGGGGAAGGGGTCCCAACTCCAGCTCCATGGAAGCCTGGTGAATTTGGCCACCAAGTCCCGCATACCTAAGCTTGAACTCGGCCTCTCTCTTGGGTTGGGCTCTGATGAGCTGTGGAGTCTGGACATTGAAAATGGCTGTGGTTGTGGTACGTGGGATTTTCCCAGCCTCTGAGGGTCTGTCGAGGTTGGCAGGTGAGGACCAGAACCTGCCCCTGCTCCAGGATGCCTCATTGGCCTAACATGGGGAGAGCTGACAGCAGCTCCGCCCTGTGCCTGTGTCCCTGGATCATGGCCAACAGCTCCAGCAGCAGTGGTGGGTGGGCTCACAAGACCTTCATGAGAGGACCGAGGTGGGGAAGGGCCCCAGCTCCAGCTCCACAGAAGCCTGGTGAATATTGCCGCTGAGTCCCACATACCTGGGTTTGAACTCAGCTTTTCTCTTGGTTGGGGCTCTGATAAGCCTGAAACAACTGTGTGAACAGATTTGTAAATAACTTGAAATAAAAGTAAAATAAATATTTCTCCAGTAAAAATATATAAATAAAGCATGAAAATGAACAGAGGGTTAGAAAGCATGCTCTGCATACTAGAACACCAGGTTCTCAGGTAAATAGAGGAACAATTATCATATATGTGGTTCATCACCTGTTGGGTTCTGAGCTGCTAGCCTTAGGATCCAGCACTTCCCCTAAGGGCCTAGCGCTTTCCCACCACAAGGCCCTAAGGGCAGGACCCAGAAATGGGCCCTGCACATATGGTTATGCCCAAAACATCTGTGTTTATCCAAGCTAAGGTGAGGGAGAATGTACCCTCTTATTACTTCTGACCACAGTATTATGTAAACCTTGCAAATGTAACCTTGCAAATGCTAAATATGTGATTGTTATCTGTTGCAAGGCCCAGGAGCTTGCAGATGCCATGTGAAGTGTGCTTGTATCCCCTCCACCCAAATTTGTATAAAAGGCTTAAACTGTGCTCAGTAAAACGAGTACTGGTATCCAGAATGCCCCGGTGTCTTTCTTTTTTTACTTTTTTTTTATACCACTGTTAGATACACAATTACAAGATGTTCATGTTTGAGTTCTGGTTCTACAGTGTTCCAACGCCTATCCCTCTACCCGTGCCCATTACCCACCACTAATGTCCCCACTTCCCTCCCCCTTCCCCCAGCCTGCCTCCATGGCAGGTTTTTTCTTTTTAATATTTTATTATACCACCGTGAGATACACAATTACAAAGATGTTCATAAGATGTTCATATTTGGGTTTCGGTCATACAGTGTTCCCGCACCCATCCCTCCACCAGTGTCCATTTACCACCACCAATGTCCCGATTCCCTCCCCCCCCTCCCTAGCCTGCCTCCATGGCAGGTTCTTTATTTCTTTCTCTTTCTTGCTATCTCTTTTTCCTTCCCTTCCACACTGTGGATTACAATACATACATTAAAAATGATGTCATGTGTATCTTTTTGCCTGTATTTAATGCTCAGTTTTAGGTTGGTATTAGCACTTTCGACAATTTTTGGCACACTGTTCCATTCTCTGTCTTACCTAGCCTCTGATTCCCACACATTTGTGATAACTTCCACCTTTGACAAGACCTGATCCACGCTGTTCCATTCTCTGTTTTACCTAGCCTCTGATTCCCGCACATTTGTGATAATTTCCACCTTTGACAAGACCTCCTGATCCATGCTTCACCTGACCTTGGATATTGGTATCATAATATGTACATATATATATACTTATGTCATGCAAATAAATGCAGTTATTCTATATCTGTCTCTCTCCTTCTGGCTAATTTCACTCAACATGATCCTCTCCATGTCCATTTATAGGCAAATTTCATAACTTCATTTTTCCTAACAGCTGCATAGAATTCCATTGTGTAGATGTACCAAAGCTTGTTTATCCAGTCATCGATTCTCGGACACTCTGGTTGTTTCCAGATTCTAGCTATTGTGAATAGTGTTGCTATGAACATAAAGGTAGGGATGGTGTTTCCACTGTGTATTTTTTTGCTTCCCAGGGTATATTCCCAGGAGTGGTATGGCTGGGTCAAATGGGAGCTCAATTTTTAGTCTTTGGAGGAATGTCCATATTGTTTTCCAGAAAGGTTGTACCAGTCGACATTCCCACCAACAATGGATGAGTGTCCCCTTTTCCCCCACATCCACACCAGCACTTGTTCTTGCTCTTTTGGATTTGTGCCAGTCTCTGTTGTGTAAAATGATATCTCATTGTTGTTTTGATTTGCATCTCTCTGATAACTAATGATGATGAGCATTTTTTCATAAGTCTTTTGGCCATTCGAATTTCTTCCTTGTTGAAGTTTCTGTTCATTTCTTCTCCCCATTTTGGGGAGTCACACCCGGCAATGCTC
>JAJIBD010000929.1:0-43222 GCA_021461705.1 Cryptotis parvus | reverse complement strand
TTTTTTTTAAAAAATTTTTTATTATACCACCCTGTGAGACATACAATTACAAAGGTGTTCATAATTGGTTCCTGGTAATACAGTATTCCAGCACCCCATCCTCCCACCAGTGCCCCATTTCCACCACCAATGTACCCTACCCTCCCGCCACCCCAGGCTGCCTCAATAGCAGGTAGCCCAGTTTCCCCTCTCTCTTGTCTCTCTGTCTCTGCATCTCTCTCCCTCTTCTTTTTACACATTGTGGCTAGCCCTGCAGATATTTAGAGTTTATCACTTAAGTCTCTTTGTGTATATTCAATGATGAGTTTTAATCTGCCATTACCATTTCCCACACTTAGTAAAACACTGGTATCTATTTATATCCTATTAATGAATGCAGTCATTCTATATCAGTCCTTTTCCTTCTGACTAATTTCACTCAGCATGATAGTCTCCATGTCCATCCATTTGCATGTAAATTTCCAGAATTTCATCTTTTCTGACAGCTGCATAGTATTCCATCGTGTAGATGAACCACAGTTTCTTTAGCCAGTCTTCTGTTCTCGGGCATTTAGGTTGTTTCCAGATTCTAGCTATTGTGAATAGCGCAGAGATGAATAAAGAAGTACAGATAATGTTTCTGCTATGTGTTTTTCGGTCTCTCAGGTATATTCCCAGGAGTGTATTGCTGGATCAAATGGGAGCTCGATATCTAGTTTTTGGAGGAATGCCCATATTGTTTTCCAAAAGGGCTGGACCAGTCGGCACTCCCACCAACAGTGGATCAGAGTTGATCAGAGTTGATCCTTTTTCCCCACATCCACGCCAGCACCGGTTGTTCTTGCTGTTTTGGATGTGTGCCAGTCTCTGTGCTGTGAGATGGTACCTCATTGTTGTTTTGATTTGCATCTCCCTGATGATTAAAGATGAAGAGCACTTTTCATATACCTTTTGGCCATTCAAATTTCTTCTTTTTTGGAAGCTTCTGTTCATTTCTTCTCCCCATTTTTTTGGATGGGGTTGGCTGTTTTTTTCTTTGTGAAGTGCTACCAGTGCCTGATATATCCTGGATATTAACCCTTTGTCAGATATGTATTGGGTGAATATTCTTTCCCACTCTGTGGATTGTCTTTGAGATACCCATTCTTAATCATATGTACTAATCTATACTTCCAAATATTTTATTTCTAGACAGAAACTCTGAACCTTTCTCTCACTAACCGATAAATAAGAGGCACTCAGTGCAAACATAGTGAATGATAAACAATTAAATGACTGAAAGGAAACAAAACAGGACATAAAAGAGCCCCAGTCAACTTGGGGAAAGGGAGAATCTGGAAGAAATGAAAGAGGTAGGCATTTGATAGACAACACCTTTGTGACAACGAAACGCTGCTGAGGGACGTGGCAGCTCATTACTCTTTTCTTTCCTCTCCAAGTCAGCGTTCTGTCCTGATAGCATTGAAAATTGCGTCTTGAGCCTGTTGCTTTACTGCCACTGGGCTCATGTGATCTGCTTCCCTGCTGCCCCTTCTGTGGACACCATGATCACGCATGATGATAGTGATGAAGTGTCCTTTTCCTTTCTCTGGGAACACATGGTGATTCCTATTAATCCAAGACCATGGGAAGCCACGCAGCTTTCTCCCATCTAGGCAGTAGCTAAGGTCTGAATGCAATCCTCGACTAGGAAACTTGAGAAAATGTCTGAAAGCTAAAAAGGCTTGCTCCTTTCTCCAGGAATCCCAGAACTTCTGAGTGTTATGGAGGTGGAGCTTGACATCCTGAAATTTGAGAGTGACCCTACTCAAGAGGGGTCATGTATAAACATGACACAAATATGGTTTTGCCAGGTGTCTGAGGAAACAGTTATATCTGTTCTTTTCAGAAAACAATTCCTCTTGCCGGGGCTTTGTGGGCTGTCTCTGGCGGTTCTGAATGTGGAGTCCTGCTACTTGTACATGTGTGTTCATGGCAGGGCATCACTCTTTGGCATCCCTGCAGTCCAATTACTTAGGTCACTGGCCATGGTGGACTCCCAGAGTCACTCTAACTGTTGGTGCCAGGATTGTGGCTTAGAATTGAGATTTATGCTGCAGTCTCCGTGCAGTGAATGGACAAGCTTTGCTAACCACAGGTCTCATTGTCTTCAAAAGCACAGGTCTGTGGGCCTGAGAGATAGGGACCGCAGATACGCAGCTGAGCTTGGGTTCAATCTTGGCACTACATATTGTCTCCCTAAGCACCACCAGGAGGGAATCTTGAGCATAAAGCCAGGAGCAAGCCCTTAGCACAGCTGGGTATGGTCTTCCCTCTCTGCACACAACTGGAAAAATAAAAAATGAAAACACAAACAGGAAAGCTTGTGTGTGTATGTGTGTGTGTGGGGGGGAGAAAGAGAGAGAGAGAGAAATAGGAGGGTAAAGCCTTGCAAATTCCAGCCCACATATGGCCCCTCGAGAACCATGAGTTATAACCTCAATGCAGAGCCAGGTGTAGCCTTTAAACATGTGTGTGGTGTAGGTATATTTTCTGCACCCCAATCTCAGAAAAACAAAAACAAAACAAAAAGCAATGGCATATGTTCTTTCAGGATCCTAAGGAGGAATCTGCCTTATTTCAAGACTATAAAGAGTTTTGAAATAAAAATCAGATAAATTTTTCAAATTCTCAGTTAAAATATTTTGGAGGAACTATTGTGTTCCAGGTCCACCTTCAGAATAGAACTACTTCATTATGCTCATGTCAACAGCATCTAGCCCATAATATGGGTTGAATGTGATGCTATTTCCCTTAGCTTAGCCAGAGAGCAGAATCATAGTTAATATTGGGGCTACGAAATTATTTTCTTTCTCTTCCTGGAGCTAATTAATTTTTCATGGAACTTTAAGTTCCTGGTTTTGGCCTCCTTCAATCAACCAAGTTCAACAGAGTCAAGTCAGAGGAACAATTACTATTGTACTGTCAAGAACTTATTTAAAGATGGCCTTTCATATTAAGCTTCTAAAGTTGAAATTTAAGAAAGCAAGCTGGCTAAAGAAGCTTGTTGCATAAACATTTGCCGCTCCCTTGGAAATTCTGGGAGTTCCAGCTTGGCAGCTGACCATTCTTTGTGATTTATCTATTTGTTTAGCAGAAGCATATCTTGAGCTTCTAATGTATACAGAGCACTGTCCTCGGTTCTCTGGGAAACACAGCGAGCTCCACCCCTTGCCTGCAAATTGGTCCCGTTTTAAGTGGGAATGCAATAAAGTACATATTCAAGTAGCTTACACACTGTAAACAGAGAAAATGACCTATGAACAACAGCTTTCAGCAGTTCCGATTCAGTCTTGCATATGTGTTTGGTGGTGACACTGCCTTCTGTCACAGAGAGAGGAAAAGTGAAACACAGCTAAAGCATCAAAGAACTAATGGTATGTTCTTTTCAAACTTTGGGTCTTTGTGCACACTCGTTCCTCCTTTCCCCCACCTCTTACACCATTATCAGTTGAACTGAAACTTATATTTTAAGTGTGACAACAACGATTTAAGTCCTGGGAACCCTTGGTGACTAGCCTATTATCAACAGACTTACAGATGGACAGGCAACTAAGCAGCCTCTATTTTGTGGTGCAAGAGAACACTGTGATTTTATTGTTCATTGCAATAAAATATTAAGATAAAAAATTTTCTGCTTCCTAGTCGCCATTTTTGTGGTCCGGAACTGGTACAACAAACTAGTGGAACCAATCATGTTCTAGAATATATTGCAATCTACAATGTGCAAGAAAGGGAAGCAAGAAGGAGAGAAAGAGAGAGAGAGAGAGAGAGAGAGAGAGAGAGAGAGACAGAGGGAAAAAAGAGAAAGGAGATATAGAACCTATCCTGGAGGCAGGCTTGGGGAAAGGGGAGGGAGGTGGGGACATTGGTGATGGGAGATGGGCAGGGGGTGGAGGGATGGGTGTTGGAACACTGTAGAACCAAAAATTCAAACACGAACATCTTGTAATTGTATATCTAACAGTGGTATAATAAAAAATATTTTTAAAAAAAAAAAAAATTTTTGGCTTCCCTTTCTGCCTGAGTTGTCAGTGTATGTTTATTTTGTGTTACTAAGGATGTACTCTACAATATGAGAGTCACACTCCAGTTCATTGGGAACATGTATTACAAACTTTCATCTTTCCACCTCCCTTGTCACATTGTTCTTTGTCAGCTTTGTGACATGGGAAGCACATCTGTCTTGCTCACTATTAGATTTCCAGTGGCCAGAGCATAACCATCCATAAATACTTCCAGGGAGGAGAGGCATGAATGAAAGCACCAACCAAGTAGAAACTGCTCTTCCAGGATTTTGTGTGGCCACTTCTTGGGTCTGCTGTGGGTTTTTTTGTCTCTGAGGGGCTTGTAGCTGGAATTGTACTGATACCATGTTGATTAAATACCTCAGAGACCTGTAAAATCCAGTGCTCACTAAGGGAGAGGTGTGTGTGTGTGTGTGTGTGTGTGTGTGAGTGTGTTGCTCACTAGAAGGGAGTGGAAAGCAGAGATTCTGTAAAGTTCACTTAGCTTTTCACCTGGAACTCTGCTTTAAATTGAACTGCATTCGGCACTCCCACCAGCAGTGGATGAGAGTCCCTTTTCCCCACATCCACGCCAGCACCGGTTGTTCTTGCTGTTTTGGATGTGTGCCAGTCTCTGTGGGGTGAGATGGTACCTCATTGTTGTCCAGCCCTTTTGGAAAACAATATGGACATTCCTCCGAAAAGCTAGATATTGAGCTCCCATTTGATCCAGCAATAGCACTCCTGGGAATATACCCTAGAGACCGAAAACACATAGCAGAAACACTATCTGTACTTCTTTACTCATCTCTGCGCTATTCACTATAGCTAGAATCTGGAAACAACCTAAATGCCCGAGAACAGAGGACTGGCTAAAGAAACTGTGGTTCATCTACACTATGGAATACTATGCGGCTGTCAGAAAGGATGAAATTATGAAATTTACCTGCAAATGGATGGACATGGAGTCTATCATGCTGAGTGAAATTAGTCAGAAGGAAAAGGACAGATATAGAATGACTGCATTCATTAATAGGATATAGATACCAGTGTTTTAATAAATATGGGAAATTGTAATGGCAGATTAAAACTCACCACTGAATATACACAAAGAGACTTAAGTGATTAACTCTAACTATCTGCAGGGCTAGCCACAATGTGTAAAATAAGAGGGAGAGAGATGCAGAGACAGAGAGAGAGATAGAGAGAGAAAGAGAGGAAACTGGGGTACCTAGCTATTAAGGCGGGTGGGGGATGGGAGGGAGGGGTACATTGGTGGTGGAAATGGGGCACTGGTGGAGGGATGGGTGCTGGAATACTGTATTACCAAGAACCAATTATGAACACCTTTGTAATTGTGTGTTTCACGGTGGTATAATAAAAAAAATTAAAAAAAAATAAATTGAACTGCATTGAGGTTAGCCATTTTTATGGATTATTGTGGGAATGGTTGAGATGTGCTTGACAGATAAGGAAAAGGAGTAGGGTATGAATAACTTAGAACAAATGAATAACTTAGAACAAAAAGATTTCAAG
Organism: Cryptotis parvus; assembly: GCA_021461705.1. Classification (NCBI taxonomy): domain Eukaryota; kingdom Metazoa; phylum Chordata; class Mammalia; order Eulipotyphla; family Soricidae; genus Cryptotis; species Cryptotis parvus. The sequence continues at coordinate 37,661 of JAJIBD010000929.1, read as the reverse complement.
GGACATGACCAATCAAGTTCTTTTCCTTTTTAAAAATTATAGCAAAGTATAAGGAAAAATTGGGGAACACATTCCATAAATGCTGCAGTAATGTAACAGTATTATAAACCATTAGTTTACTCTTGTAAACTAGTCTAATCTAAAATAAATACATCATGGTGGCATAATAAAATTAAAAAACTATATCACTTATCTCACTTAGATGAGAGCCTACTACTGAGAGCATACCACCGGCACAGCAGAGCCTGGCAAGCAACTCGTGTCATATTTGATATGCCAAATACCAGTAACAATTATAGACCTCATTCTCATGACCTGAAGGAATGATTTGAGACTCTTCATGTTCCTGGAGCGAGCAGATGCCCTTGGGCTACACTAGCACACAACAGGTAGTATGGAGATATTACTGGTGCCCACTTGAGCAAATTGATGAACAATGGGAAGACAAGTGATATAAGTGATAACACTTGGTAAAGAAAAAATGTTAAATGCTAAAAAAATTTTTTTTTGGAAGGGGAAAAAATCAGCACAATGAGCAAAGTGTGGCAAAACTTATGTTAAAATTCACCAAATGAACAGTTTGAAAACTGTAACTGGGGGGGTAACATGGTCACACTTGTCTTAATGTTTATGCTTCTGACTTACAGAGTTACTGGACCTCAATCATTACCAAAGCATTAAAGACCCCCAAAATATTTTCACTTTCCAAAATCCAGTTTTTTCTGTCAGTTATTAAGGATTTAAATCATTTTTTAAATTATTGAATTACCAAGAATTACAAAGTTATTCATGATAGAGTTTCAGGCACTCCATGATCCAACACCAATCGCTTCACCATTGTCCACTTATCTCCACGAATGCCCCCCCATTTTCCCTCCCAGCCCCCAGCTGCCTGCATGGATCTCTGTCTCTGTCTCTGTCTCTGTCTCTCTGTCTGTCTGTCTGCTATAGGCAGTGTGGTTTATAATACTGTTACTGAGGTTTCCTGCATTTCACTTTACATCCTTTCAGCATGCCACCCCCAACAGAGTGTCCACTTCCCCCCACACTGTCACAATGTTCCTCTTCCCGTTCTATACTTACGTCTTCCCCCATCCCCCTCAGTGGTGCGTTTCCTACTAAAGGCAAGTTCTCATGCTCTTTATTTCTATTGTCTTTGGATGCTTGATTTTTCCCCTAGGATTTTATTCTTTGGAGGGAGGGAGCCATACCTGGCAATGTTCAGGGGTTACTCCTGGCTCTGCACTTAGGGATTACTCATGGCAGTGCTCAGGGGACCATATGAGATGCCAGGGATCGAACCTGGGTCATCTGCATTCAAGGCAAATGCCCTACCTGCTGTACTATCTCTCCAGTCCTCCCCTAGGATTTTAGAAAGATAAGTAACCCATGAATAACACTGAACTACATCCAGCTTTGTTCTACCCTGAAGTGTGACCATTCAGAAAGGTTTTCTTCTTTATCTGAGTCTGGCAGCTTAGGAACATGAGCTGCCTGCCTTCTGTACATGCTTCCTAGAATCTTAGAGACTAAGATGAGTCATTTGAAGTGAAATGACCTCTAGGCAGAGAACACAGAGGGTTGGCGCATGTTTGCTGTAACCTTCTGAGAGAGCTCTTCAATCTCGTTTATATGTTCTTGAGAGGGTGTCTTCCGTGCAGTGATGAATGAGCCCTCAGGCGTGCCTGCCACACCTCCACTGCCCAGCCAAGCAGCAACTTCTCCCTCAGTGAACCTGTGTCTCTGCTTTTTACCACACACCACAATATCTGTTGCAGGTATATTAAACAAAACTCTTCTCTGAATGTGGCTCTTATTGTTCCTATTTATTTCAATATGATTAATTTTTTTCATATGGACCACACCCAGTAAAGCTCAACAGAATGTGTCTCTCCTGCCAAAGCCTGCTTGCAAAGGGAGGCTTGGGAGGCTTCTAGGGCAATATCCAGGAGCTATGTGGCCACATAGTGTCAGGAATCCAGATCAAGATCTTGCTAAGCTAGGCATGTGCTCTACCACTTGTTGGAGTGAAATAAAGATATTTCTCTTTATTTTGTTGTGTGAAATTGATTCTACTTTTCTTCATCTAACATTTGGGTTAGTTGTTCATATTGGTAATAAAGCGACTATATCTCAACTTTAATTTCCCCCATTTTTACTGTGTAAAATATGCTCAGCCTAAAGTTTGTCTTTATAAGTATACAACTCAGTGGTACTAAATATATTCATAACACTTTGCAACCATCACTACCGCCTGTCAGGGAGCCACTGGAATCCCCAACAGTATCAGGACAGGTTTTCTTCTACCTCTGAGGCTGCTGGGGAGACAGATGAAAACTCACAATTCTAGCGCAGTTCCAAAAGGCTTTTAATAGTACAAAACCTCTACCACCGCAATCCAATATAATGAAAGAACTCTAGCTCTGGTCAGAACTTAGACCATATACAAGAGAGCCCAAGTCTCCCACCAAAGAGAGAGAGTTCTCACCTGAGAGGAGTCCTACCCAAAAAAAGGAGCAGGGGGAAAAGGGGGCGCTGGCCTCAAGTCAGTTTCCTTATATACACCAAAGTAATCCTATTGATAGGGAGGGTCCTGGCACAAAAGAACCCTAAATAGCTTATAGAAGGGTAATGCCATATCCTATTATAGGTATGAACAAAGGGTTAGCCCTTCTTCTGAGATTATCTGTTACATAAAACACTAGTAGAGAGAAGAGAGGACTGGTATAAAGTAATACATCTTAATTTCATGGGCTCCATGTAATCTAGATGGTACCCACAAGGGCCTTCTTATTTTTTATCTGCACCAGGTTGACTCTGAGTATCTTGATCTTTGTATACTGAAAGGGTCACACTCTCACCTGCATGAGGGCAAACTAGTACGATCTTTCCTATAATCTTAAATGATAGTCTCAACGTAGCCAGGGTGGCAGTCTCCTGGTAAATTCTAACTGTCCCACGCTGGGTGCAGTGGGTATAAAGAGGAGCTGTGCCCAATCTAGACAACATAGAAGTCTTAGTAGATGTATAATAAGTCAGAAGTTATTCAGAGTCAAGGTGACTTCTGTAACTGCCACACCCTCTATCAGTGTTTACATAGAAGAGAGATCTCTAGAGAGAGATTCATTAGAATGAATCTTGGCTTAAGAATATGTAAGTAGATTAAGCTATGAGTGGGTAAAACAGCAAAGTTCCAAAGCTAGATAAGCCGGTCATCCAACAACCATTCACTGTCAGAACATTTTCATCTTGTAAAACTGAAACTCTATATCCATTAAGCAATGATCCACTGCCCCGTTATTCCCCACTTCTCTTAGTCTTGTCCATTATGCTTCTTACCTCTGGTTTTGATTAATCTAAGTATTTCAGATAAGTGGAATCAAGCCATGTCTCTTTTCGATTAGTATGATATTCTTAAGGTTTATCTATGTTGTAATGTATGCCAAAATTTCCTTGTTTTTTTAAGGGTAATTAATAGTAATATTTATGCCACATTTTCCTAATCATCTGTCTATTAATTCACACTTTGGGTTGTTTCTATATGCTATCTAGCTTGAACAGTTCTGTTATGAATGTGGGTGTACATAGATTTCCCTTGAGATTCTGCTTTCAGTACTTTTGCACCAATGCACAGAATGGATCTCCTGCTTCATATGATGATTTTATTTTTAAATTATTGAGGAATTGCCATATTTGGTTTCTATAATGTTTGTACCATGCAAAGTCCACAATGGTTTACATTTATTATTTTCTAAATACTCAGTATTTGTGATTCTCTGATTTATTTTGCCTAATATGATACAGTTTGCAGTCAACTTTCTTACAGTGGTGTAGTATTCAATTGTGTATACATGCTATACATTCTTTAGTCATTCATCTGTAGTTGGACATATAGGTTTTTTGATGTCTTAACTATTATATTAAACAGTACAATAAGCATAGGGATTCACATATCTTTTCAAATAACTGCTTCCATATTTAGGGGGGGTAGATGCTAAGAAGTGAAATCATTGGGTTCTCAGGGATTGGAGAATGGGAAATCACTTCCTACTTTATTTTTAAATTTTAATATTAATTTTATTTTAAAAAACATTTTATTATTACACCGTGAAATATACAATTACAAAGATGTTCATAAGATGTTCATATTTGGGTTTTGGTCATTCATTGTTCCAGCACCCAGCCCTCCACCAAGTCCCCATTTCCCACCACCAATATCCCTGATTCCCTCCCAACTTCCTAGCCTGCCTCTGTGGCAGGTTTCTTAATCTTTTCTTTTCTCTCTCTTTCTCTCTCTCTCTCTTTTTATTCCCTTCCACATTGTGGATTACAATACAAACATTAAGAGGTTGTCATGTGTATTTTTTGCCTGTATTTAGTGCTCAGTTCTAGGTTGGTATCAACACTTTCTACAATTATTAGCAGCACTGTTCCATTCTCTGTCTTACCTAGCTTCTGACTCCCACATGTTTGTGATAGTTTCCACCTTTGACAAGACCTCCCATTCCATGTTTCACCAAACAAACAAACGAACAAATAAACAAACAATCCTATTCAAAGCACTCTACATTACAGACTAAATGCTGTGGTCCCTATTAAACCCTTCATGACACTTTTAAAAAGACAGACCAAATGCTGAAATTCATGACAGAGTGATAGTCCAGCAGATAGGGTATTTGCCTTGCACGCAGCCAAATTGGGTTTGATTCCCCGCATCCCATATGGTCTGCCAAACACTGCCAGGAGTAATTCCTGAGTGCAGAGCCAGGAATAACCCCTGACCATTGCTGGGGTGGGACCCAAAAAACAAACAAACAAACAAACAAACAAACAAACAAACAAACAAACAAACAAATAAATAAATAGATAAATATCCGCTCACCCCTGCCCCAAATTGCCAAAAAAAAATCCTAGGAAAAAAGAAGAAATGGTCGGTTTGTCTTTTTCTCAACTTTATTAATTTTATTTTTGGGAGTGGGGCACACTTTGACATGCTCAGGGGCTGTTCCTGGATCTGCACTCAAAATTGCTCCTGGTGGTGCTCAGAGAACAATATGGGATGCTGGGGACAGAACCTGGGTTGGCCATGTACCAAGTAAGTGCCCTACCTGCTGTACTGTCTCCCCAGACCATCTTTCTTCAACTTTTAAATTGGATTATAAAGTTATAGTAGTCAAGGCAGTGTGGTACTGGAATAAAGACAAGACTTTAGACCAATGGGAATAGAACTGAGAGCACAGAGACAAATCCTCAGGCCATTTAATCTTGTTTTATTTTATTTTGCTTTTTGGGCATACCAGGCAATCCTTAGGAGTTTCTCCTGGCTCTGCACTCAGGAATTATTCCTGGCTGTGCTTGGGGAGCAAATGGGAAGCAAGGAATGGAATCCTACTTAGCCTCTTGCAAGGCAAATGTCGACTCTCTGTGCTATCATTCTGGCCCCAGGACATTTAATCTTTGACAAAGGAGTTAAGAGGATGAAATGGAGCAAGGGAAGCCTCTTCGGCAAATGTTTCTGGGAAAACTGGTTGGTCACATGTGAAAGAAAGAACTCAGACCCCCTGTCTCACACAATACACAAAAGTCAATTCCAAATAAATTAAAGATTTCAATATCAGATCTGAATCCATAAACTATATTGAGGAAAACAGAGGCAGACCCTTTAATGATACTGAATCTGAGATAACCTCAGTAATACAATGCCACTGACCAGGCAAACAGAAGCAAAGATAAATAAATGGCAACACATCAATTAAAAACCTTGTGTTTTACATAAAAATACTAGATCCAGAATAAAAGAAAAACACCATAAATAATGACACTATTGCACTGATTTATGGTATGATAATTTTCTTCTATATCCTCATACCATTTCTTCTAACAAACTTTCTCTTTAGTATTTCCTGGATTAGTTTACAAAATATTTTATAAAAGGAGTTGATATCCAATATAAATAAAACTGCTGTAAAATCGTTTTTAGCTTTTTTTTAGATCACACCTGACATGTTCAGGGGTTGCTCCTGGCTCTGCACTCAGGAATTCCTGTTGATGCTCAAGGGACCATATGGGATGCAGGGGGGATTAAACCCGGGTCAGACATATGCAAAGCAAATACCCTACCCACTGCACTGTTGCTCGGCTCAACACTTGTGAAATTTAATAAGAAAAATTAACCAACCCCCAGAAATGGGAAAAAAGATAAACAAAAATTTTCTCAAAGAAGGCACAACATGGACATTAAGTACATGGAAAAAAGCTCTTTGTTACTTATCATCAGGGAAATGCAAATCAAAACAACACTGAGATATTATCTTGTACAAATGAAATTGGGTCACATCAAAATACTATATCTTTTCCCCAAAAACAAAAACAAACAAAAAACACACCAGTGTTGGTGTGAATGTGGAGTAAAAGGAACTCTCATCACTGTTGGTAGAATCTTGACTCTTTCAACTCTTTGGGAAAACAGTACAGACATTTCTCAAAAGACTGAGAATTGAGCTTTATGCAACCCACAAATTCCACTTTTGGCATCTACCCCAAGGGCCCAAGAACTCTATTCTGAAAAGACATTTGCACTCCTATGTTAAAATGTGTCATTTCCTCCATCAGAACACTATTGTAATTATATATCATTAATACCTTATTACCTTGTAAAGGAAACTACTTAGATATAAGGAATGATGTATTAACATCACATTAACCTGGTTGAATGTTCTGAAGTGGGAAGATTGAATACACCCCTTAAAAAACATATAGCTTGCTATAAGAGTTTAAGCCTTATAACTTGTGATTTATAGCAGGAGAATAACTAATTCTCATCTAAAAAAGAGAAGAGCTCTACTATGTTTTTTTTTTTTTTGGAGGGGAGTTCACACCTGGAAATGCTCAGGGGTTTCTCCTGGTTCTGCACTCAGGAATTACTCTTGGCAATGCTCGGGTGACCATATGGGATGCTGGGGATCGAACCCAGGTTGGCATGGGCCACCCGCGTGCAAGGCAGACACCCTACCCTCTGGACTATCGCCCGGCCCCACTATGGTTTGGTTTTACCACTAAGTAAATTTGTAACCTGGAAATCTTTTCAAAGCAGAGGTAATGATATCTGCCCATTTTGGAGTTATTCCCAACAGGTTGACATAGGCTCAAATGAGTTAAGACTATGAAAGCACAAAATAAATAATGACACTATTGCATTGATTTATGGTGTGATCATTTTTCTTCTCTTTTATCCTTATATCATGACTTGTAACAAACTTTCTCTTTAGTATTTCCTGGATTGGTTTATACAATATTTTTAAGTTATGGCATATGTGTATTGTACATGCATTGTCAAGTCTTATCAAACTGAAGCAACAGAACTAAACACAAATATATGGACACTTAAAATAATATTCTAACATTTAATCCTAAAGACAACAACTTGTAGTATCCTTGTCAGAGAAGAGTTGGCTACACCTTCAATTTACAGTAGAGAAAATTTAGGGTCCATTGTAATGCTTATGTAATGCTATCCAATACATGTTTCTGAACAGCCTTTCCTGCAGCTAGACTCCAATAAAAGGATAAGACCACGCTAAGGCAGGAGCTCAGTACTAACACAGACCTTTGCTGATAACTGCTTGGCAGTGGGTAAATCATTCATCTCCCTGTTTTTCAGTTTCCTCCTTTGTAAACCAAATGTTTGATAAGTGACAAAGCACACAATGTCATGCCCCAAATAAGTGAACTATAGAGACAAAGTTGGGGAAAAAGAAAGGGAAGAAACTCAATTCAACTTGGAGAGTGAAAGTGATGGTTACTCCGTGAGTTAGAAGAGTGGGTACTGAAAGAGCAATTTGTTGGGAGATACCAAGTGGGTATTGGGTGGATATAGGTATGTGAGCAAGCTGGTGACTCAGAGACTGAAGTAAGAAAACTTTTGCCAGATTTAATGTCTGGGGCTTCTGGAAATTACACAGGAGATAAGTTTTAAAAAACTAAAGCTGTTTTTGGGCCAAAGGAATTTTTTGTGGGATGATGGAGGATGTAAAAAATCTGTTGATAAGCCTCTAAGTACGTCAAGGTTCTACAAGAGATGATCTGGTACTTTTTTTAAAAACCTAGATTATGTATTTTGTGTGTGCATCTTCTCAACTTATTTTGAGACATTAAAGATAAGTGAAAAGAGGGGGCGGAGAGATAGCCCAGCGGGTAGGGCATTTGCCTTGCATGCGGCTGGCCTGTGCTGGCCTGGGTTTGATACCCGGCATCCCATACGGTCCCCCGAGCACCGCCAGGAGTAATTCCTGAGTGCAGAGCCAGGACAAACCCCTGAGGATTGCGGGTGTGACCCAAAAAAAAAAAAAAAAAAAAAAAAAAAAAAGATAAGTGAAAGAACATTTTAACTAAAATATAGACTACACAAAGTGTAGTAAAATAGAATTCAAGAGAAGCACTGAAATGAATTAAGGAAAGCTCCTAGGTTGAGGGGAGAAGCCTGCAGAAAGCAAACACACATGCATTAATACCAGTGCCTTCTGGCTCCGGGAGCTTTCATAGACACAAAATAACCATCTTACAGCCAGCCAGGGTGGTTGGAGTGTCTCTTGGAAAATGGGGTCACAGGAACAGTAAGTAAGTCAGAAAATGACCACCATGTTGAACTCAGATTTGAACTGTAAAATAATGTGTTTTTTTTTTTTTTTTTTTTTTTTGGTGAAACATTTGGAAATTCTGCCTGTAAATAGCACTTTTGGTATACTCATTTACTAAAAGTCAGTCTACTTGCTCTCCTATGTCTGACTCTGTGCTGATATTTTCCACTGATCTTCCAATGTGCCATATGGAGCACTTGGGTTCAAACTAATACGTGAGTCTTCTAGTGCTGCAGCTGGCAGTCTGTGAAACCCGCGGTAACCACCACCAGGCAGCAGAAGGAAGCACATGGCCATAGGAGGTGAAAATCCTCAATCTCACTGTCATTTGGGAAAATGTTTGTTGTGTTGATGGCACACTCTAAGAGACAAACATTTTTGAATATGCAGAGTTTCACACCCAAACTGCATTTCAGAGCTGAAGACATAACTTAGATATTTTCCCTTTTTTTTCTCCATTGCTGTCTGTGTTAGGGAAGAGCCAGGGAAGAATTCATTTATGGCCCCCTGTTTTCTTATGCTCAATATTTTCCTGCTTGTGGCACTGACATACAATAAAACCATTTAGCCAATTTCTGAATCTGTGTTTTTTTGGGCCCAGGAAAAGGGCATTTGTCACTTGGTCATTCCAAAAGCATGTGACATGGGGAGAGTTTTCTTAAAAAATTTTGACCTAGGCTATGTAAGGCTATCTAAGGGGGCTCTTTTCCCCTGCTTTGGAGTCCTGTCCATATCTTATTGATCTCTGAAATAAGTTTCACACCAGCCCTACTAAACTCAGAAGTACCAACCATGGAAGCGCTGCTAGATGGTTCCCATCCAGGATAAAACTGAAATAGGAACCTGTTGGTTGCTGACTGGGAGATAAAGTTGTTTGAGCTGCCTGCCAAAATCATAAGCCACATGACTAACCAGAAATAACTGGAGCTTAAAAGATGCCAGTGTGGATGAGTAAGATTTCTTTCATTAAAGGATCTAGTTAAAGCAAATTCACCCACACACAAGTTCTAAGCTCCATTATCTTTTACCCTGGAACATTTTGTTTGACCTAATGGGGCAAATTAAAAGATTGAACTAACACAGAAATGTGGCCTTTATTGACTATGATTATCTTTATTTCTGCATTATTATGATTTTATTTATTTTACTACCCAGTGTATTTTCAAAGCCTACTGTGTGCTAGTTGTATTGTAATGAACAAATTATACTCCTTTCATGCAAATTTTTCTGATTTCTCCAGTATAATGTCAATTTTCCTTTTTCTGGAGCTTAGCTTTTTGCAAGTCTCCAAATATGTTTTTGACATTTTGCATTGATTGTAGCAACTTGAGGATTTCTTTATTGTACTATTCAGAACTAACATAATTGAAGACAGATAAATGCTTTACAAATTTTTTGTATGTTTCATGACACCTAAAAGTAGTCTTGGCAGTATGCTTTTAGTGTTTGGAATGAATGACTGAATACTTGTCGAATTGGATCAGTTGATTCAGCTTAGACTAAATCACACTCCCTTAACAAACAATCCCTATATTTTAGTGCTTAAATAAACACAATGGTTTATTTCTCATCTAATTTAATATTCCTTGTGAATTAGGTGCATTTCTGCTTTCTCTCTTTTTTCAGTCTATAATCTGGGCAAGAGGAGCAGCTACTTATTGGAGCAGCCTATTTTGTGGCAGAGGAATAAGAGAGCATACAAACCACTTAGTGAACCAGAAGTGGAATATACTATTTGAGAACAAATACAATCAGCCAAAGCCATCCACTTAACTAAACCTCAGGGAATGATTTCAGGTAGTCCCGAAACAGACAATATGTTTATTTTCTCAAACTGAAAAATAATTAGGTGTTATCGAAATGCTAGGTTGGTTCTTAAAATCCACATATAAAATGAACAAAGGGACCTTCCAAGTGACCACACTGTATTATTTTAATATATTTGATGACTAGCCCAGGGACTGAAATATAGTTACATACAGTAGTATCTGAAGAACATTATCACTGTATTTCAGGACTGAAAATTTTAGGAAAATTTTTATTGCTGGAGATGAACAGGTCTTAGGGGTCTTTCCATAGGAGCAGTTTATCTTTATGCATTTTTTTTTTGCTTTTTGGGTCACACCCGGCAATGCTCAGGGGTTTCTCCTGGCTCTGCTCTCTGCTCAGGGGACCATATGGGATGCCGGGGATCGAACCCGGGCCGTTACAGGGTTATGCCGGCCCTACCCCTGGGCTCCAGCCCCTCTTTATGCATTTTTAAGTAATAATTCTTAAGAGATCTCTTCATCCTACTAGTTAAAACTGTTGGTATCATAGGACAAGCCAGAAAGTGTAATAGAAGAGAGATTGGGAAATACAGGGACATAGACAAAGAGATAGATAAGTAAAATGCGCCTGCAATGGGGGCAGGCAGGGTTTGGGTGGGTGTGTTTGGGAATTGGTTGGTGGGGAATTGGCACTGGTGGAGGGATAGATTCTGGAACACTGTATTGTAGAGACCCAATTATGAACATCCTTGTAATTCTATATATCACATGGTATATAATAAGGATTGGGGAAGATGAAGGAGAGAGCGGAGAGAGACAGAGAGAAAGGGAGTGAAGGAAGAAACCGCCTGCTCTGGAGCTGGGACAGGGGAATGTGGGGACATTAGTGGTGGGAATGGGGCACTGCTGAAGGGATGGGTGCTGGAACAATATATGACTGAGACCCAATTATGAACATTTTTGCAATGTTGTTCTCATGGTGCTATAATAAAAAATTTTTTTTGGGGTCACACCCGGCAATGTTCAGGGGTTTCTCCTGGTTCTGCACTCAGGAATCACTCCTGGCAGTGCTCGGGGTGGCCATATGGGATGCCGGGGATCGAACCCAGGCAGGCATGGGTTGGCCGCATGCAAAGAAAACGCCCTACCCGGCTGGGCTATCGGCTCTGGCCCCAATAATAAAAATTTTTTTAAAGAAGAAAAAAAAAAAAACTGTTGGTAACTCTTCAAAGTTACTTAGTGACCCGATCTTTCTTCAAAAGCTCTGGGTATGACCCCACCAGACCAAAATTAGTTGTACTAAGTCACTGCCCTTAAATAAGAAGAACATGTGAATTTAGCAAGAGAGGGTTGCTTAATGATGTTCATGCCTTCATTCCTTCATTCATACACATTTAACATTCTACAATCTTTACTGTGCATCTAAACCAGGCACTGTTTCAAATGCCAGTGAAAGAGTCTATTTGCTCATGGAGAACATATTACATATTACTAACATGTAATGATTAGTGTTGTCACTTATCTTCCAAGTTGTTCATTGATTTGCTCAAGCGGACGCCAGTAACATCTCCATTTGTTGGGAATGAGGTCCATTATTGTTACTTTTCTTGGCATATTGAATACACCATGGGTAGCTTGCCAGGCTCTACCGTGACTCTGCGTTCATCCCAGGGTGCCCAGTATTTTTCTTAGAGTTAAACAGGAAAAAAATAAAGCAAGTTGAAAAGATAAAGAGTAAGTGGTGGGAGTTGGGTGAACTATTTCACTTAGGACAGCCTTGGAGGGTCTCTAGTGGGAAAGGAAAAAGGAACAGAGATCTCCAAGTTCTAGAGAAAGCAAGAAATTTCTTTCTGCCTCTTTCCAAGCAAAAGGAAGAGTCAAAAGAAGATGAATAAGGATGAAAGTGGTGGTAGTGAGGAACAATAAAGTATTACATACATTTTCAATTTCTTTACTCTTATTGATATATCATTCATATACCATGATTGTTCCTATTCAAAATGTACAATTCATTCACTGTAGAGATACATATAATAGAATTTGATAAATGGTGTTTATTCAAAATATATTAGAGAGGGGGCATCAAGGATTGAATTTTTTTTATTTTTGGGCCACAGTCTCAGCGATGCTCTGGGGTTACTCCTGGCTCTGCACTCAGGAATTACTCCTGGTGGTGCTCAGGAGAGCATATAGGATGTCGGGGATTGAACCTAGTCAGCTATGTGCAAGGCAAATACTCTACCCACTGTACTATCGTCCTGGCCCCCAGATTAAGGATTAAACAACTATACCAGTACTGTGACATTCTTGAGGTACAGAGATAAATGAGGAAATAGTGCCTCTTCCCCTGGATTAGAAGACCTGCAAATACATAGAAAAATATTTAGTGTACTGTAAGAGTAAAATTTATTTTTTGGGAGCTTCCCTTTTCCTACCTAAGACTCCTCTACTTTTCAGATAACAAACAGCAAATCAAAGGTCCAAGTACTGAAATTAGGATAGAGAGCCACAGAATTTAAGCAGGGGATTGGTTTTATGTTTACAGTCAAACTGTAGACTAAAAAAGCAATTTTCTCTCCTCCCTGGGGACTGGAATAGTCTCATCATTATGATAAAGGATTAATTTATCCTGGAAATCAGATAGAAAATTTCCATTCAGGATATTTTTTCTAGGAAGAAACAGAGCAAATGATCATGTTGTATATTTTCAGTTGGTCATACAATGGTCCATTCATATCCTCTGTGAAAAAAGAAAAAAGAACATATCAGATGGCGTGTCCTTGTTGCCTAATATATCACTGGGAGTAAAGTTTGGTGCTCCCCACTGGGTTTCCCCCACCATTAGTCCTGCAAGTCTAACTTTGAGATGTGCTAATAGCTTTAGTAAATTGGGTGTATTTGTACAGCAAGTTTACAAGCTTTATTATTTATATCTAGATACACATAAATAAGACAAACATAATAAATAACATTTGTCATGAAAATTATACATAACACAACCAGAAAAAGGCCAAATTAGTTGAATGTCGATTGCTAAATCCAGAGATCAAATTTGTTTTTATTTTTTGCTCTTTTGGGGGGCCACACCAGATGGTGCTCCTGGTGGTACTTAAAGGACCGTATGCGGTGCCAGGGATGGAATCTGGGTCTTCTGAATGCAAACGTTGCAACCTCACTGTTGAATGATCATTCTGGCTCCAGAGATAAACATTTCTATGAGAAGCAGTTCATATGGATTCTTGATTTATTCTGAACCTTGGGAATTATTTGTCTCAGTTATTTACCGCTATATAGTCAAACATTCCAAAGCTTAGTGCATTAAGATAAGAAGTTATTATTACCTCTTTCCCTCTCATTTATTGAGCAAACTGAGCTGGTCTGGACAGGCTTTACTTGGGTAGTTTTATGCAACTTCAGTAGACAACTAGTCAGAGCTTGAACCAAGTATCCAAGTTGGCTTACTTATCGTGTCTTATATTTTTGTGTTCATCTATGTAATCATTCTTTGTGCAAGGAACCAGAGTTCTGTGGGAAATGGCCCATTTCTTCTCAACATTTGATCTACTTGCAACCAAAGAAAATTTCAAGTTATTTACAAAAGACTATTTCAAAAAAAATCAATACCTCAATACAAAGTAATTTTGAATTAAATCGAAGATAAGTATCTTGTAATCAGCACTATAATCCACTCTAGGGTAAGGAAATTATACTTGTAATTACTTTGTATCTCACAAAACTTATCTAATATCAGGAAATGGTTTTGGCATTTGGTTCCCTATTTCAGGGGTATTATCAAATCATTAGATGCTATTCAAAAATATAGATAAACATATTTGGATTTTCATGTAACTTTTTGCTCGTTGTCATGATAAATCATTTGAATACTTGGATTTTATTTTTAAGCATAAATCAATGGAAATAGTCACTTCCAGGATCATAACTTGTGGTCTAGTTAATCCATGCTAGTTAACTTTACAGAGGAGTGGTAGATATGGAAAACATCAAGTATCTTGGTAAATTATATTCAAAGCATCAGTTCCAGAGTAGACTTAATGAAAGAGGAAAACTAAATGAGTCATTACCAGTTTGTGGTAAAACAAGTGCAGAACTGATCAAGAATTGAAATTGTTAATAGGAAAAATCAACAAGAGCTGGCAGGTTTAATCAGGAACCAAACAAGAGTGTCTAGGAGATAGAGAAAGAGCAAACAATCCAAACAGGACAATAGTTGGGGCTGGAGTGATAGACCAGCGGGTAGGGCGTTTGCCTTGCACACAGCCGACCTGGGTTCAATCCCTGGCATCCCATATGGTCCCCAAGCACCTCCAGGAGTAGTTCCTGGAGTGCAGAGCCAGTACTTACCCCTGAGCATAGCTGGGTGGACCCAAAAAAAAAGGACAATAGTTAACAAAATAACTGAACAGCAGCCTAGAGAAAACTCCACCCCCAGCTCAGCAAGTAAATAGCAATTTAGAAGCAGGTATGTAGACAGTTACAAGTTCTTTAAATACTTCATTAGACAGAGAGGTGACAAGTTAAAAGTAGAGGAAACACCAACTGAGAAAATACAGTTAGACCAACAACATTTAAGATATGAAAGTTTAAAAGACACAACAGTTCACCCTTTTCTAAAAAACATAACAAAATTTCCCTGGGATTGGACAAGAAAATGTGAAATCCTTAACACCCATAGTTTAAGGAATTACTCATTCTTATTGTTATAAAAAAGTTATTTCACTCCCCTCCTGTAATCATGAATTTTTAGTTAACCATTATAAAAGATTGCAGAGTGTTGGTATGCAGCACTTAATAAATGCTAGTTCCTTCCTTTCCTATCTACTAGTGATAAGACCAGAAAATGACTAAGCAATAAGCAACATATGGTCTCATCTCTTGAAGATGATGGAGATCTGGCTTTATAACCAACAAGTTGCCAACCCCCTCTGTTTAGAGTCTCATAGTCACAAAAAAATTGTTCAGTTCGAGTAAAATGATATTTTTCCTGAATTTCACATGTAGATTCCAATGTAAGAATATATATGATCATCTTGCAGAGTTGATTTCTCCATGGTACATATTATAATAGTATGTAATGATCAAAATTTCTCTGAAACAAAGTTAAATTGGATCTTTAGTGGGTAAGGTAGCCAGCAGGGAAAAGATTTGGGGCTAGTAAGGTCTGTATGATAAGGACCTAGAAGAAATTTTTAGAAAATATCTAACTCTAACTCTTGGGCTTATTAAGACATTAAAGTCAAAATAAGTATTTATTCATGAAAGTGAAATGACTTCAGAATGAACACTTTCATGGAAATTTGAGCCTCTACATCCTGTATTAGCAGAAACTCTCAGCAGCATACCCTAATATAGAAGACCAATGGCACATACTGTAATTCAATTGAGGAAAGGAGAAAGGAGACTTAATTTCCAGAACTGCCCAATTAATCAAAAAGCCTGGACCTATTCCCAGGATACTTTTTTTTACAGAGACTAGACCAAATAGTAAGATAACCCTTGTATAACTGATTCAAGGACGGTGGAATATGAGAAAATAGACATCTGCATCAACAAAGGGTTTTACAGAAAATGAAGTAATTTTCAAAAGATGCTATGACAGAAAAGGTAAATACAAATCATTTATATGTGGGCCTGTTGGGGGGAGGGCAGGGGGAAGGGCAGGGAATGAAGAAACAGTTCTACAATGTGAGGAAGTTGATCTGACTTCTGCTCCCCTGAGGATAAGCATTATTTAATTATTAACTTGTACTTGGCACTAGAGTTGTTCCCCACACAAATATTTTAACTCAAACCTAGGAAAGAAAAGGGGGGCAGGGAAACATTTTATTTGAAGATGGTGCCGTAGATGATGCTGTACATGAAAACCTTTTCATTCTCACTGATGATTTCCAAGTTTCACATCCCACCATGGTGAATGGAAAATTTCCAAGAGTTTTTCATGGCCAGAATATTTGGAACTTTGGCATTTCCTGGGAGTTCAAACAAACTACATAGTTTTTACTAGTTTATATATGAAACACTCTCTGAGATGTTACCTGAAATTGCATCTGTTCAATCTAGCCAATCTGCAGTTGCTCTCTAAGAACGTAAAAAAGTGATACCAACAGAAGATATTTTTCTCTTCCCTTATCATTTTTCTAATTACTTAAAAAATACATACTATAAAAATGATCTCCTCTATACTCTAGCAATTCCATTACTAGATACATACCCAAGAGAAAGGTATACTTTAAAGATATACAAAATTGTTTATAACATCCTGTCTATGATAACTAAAGTTAATCAAGCCCAAATTTCCATCAATAGTAAAATATTAATGGAGGAAGAGCATGGTATCCTTTCAGGAGACATCACTAATGAATCTCAGAGGTGCAATATTGAGAGAAAGAAACTGGTCCCTAAAGAATACAATTATGACTTTTCATATGAAGTTCAAGGGCAATAACAGGAAAAGTGATAAAAGAACGATATTTCATGATAATGATCTCAATGATAATTATCATTGAGAATTATTATATTGTGAGTGAGTGTACACGGATACTGGAAACTTTCTATCTTGTCTGTGTGTCCCATAATTGTGCCTAATCCCTCACATAAAAATAACTCAGCAGTGTGCTTAAGACTGAAACACTTGACTGTATGTATCGTATCCCAAACTGAAAAAAAATATTAAGAAGAAAGGAGTCTTTTCAGAGGTTTATGTTTAGACATTAAAAATTCAATCTTCTACTCAGTATATACCACTAAGCTGTTCACTGTTGATACATTGGTAACATAATTGACTGTATCCAGTTCTTTGCTCTGAATATACTTTTGTGGCCCACAATTTTATAAAAATAAGTGTCGTGAGAAATTCTAATCAGAAGAACTTTTCTATACATGTTAGTCATTGAAGAAAATTTTTTGTCATTTCTTAATGTCCTGTGTTTAAAGAATCCCATTCAAGTATAGATGAATTATAGGAATCTATGCCAGGAAAAGATCCCTCTAACAAAAGTATCCTAAAAAGTTTATTTTGTTCTGTTTATACTATGTGCTGTATCAATTTTCTTATAATAGAGTGACCTATTATAGCTAATCTTTAAGAGTAACCGTAGAAGTTTTAGATGTAATTTTAAAAACAACAAAATATTGAATTACAGGCTTGAAAAAAGTTTTGCTTTAATTTGCTTGATTTTTCTTAATGCTTATGCAAATCATATCTATGAGTGAAGGAAACATGGGGTTCCATTCCAAGAAGTTCTGTTTCCATATAAGAACATTTAATCATTTAGGGAAGCCAATATACAGTAAAACAAGAGAGGGTTGAGGAAGACTTTTGACAGGCAAGGTCCCATTAAAATGCCTTGGACCTGAGTTAAAAATATTCAAGAGGTAAAGTCAGTTGGGAACAGTTAGTTTCATTGCCAAATTCAAATATTTTCATTAGAGGATATTTATTTTTTGCTGAGCAAAAACTCAAATAGTCCATAGTGCAACCAAATGGCTAGACCAGCTCAGGTTCATAACCCTGGTTCCCAATTTGATTTCAAAATCTAGATTCTTGGCTGCTGTTTTGAAACTATGAAAAAAAAGTTTAATTACTTCTCTGTGGTGGTCATGGAGAAATCACAACTGAAAAAACAACACTGCAGAAGAGCTTCAGCATCTTGCAGATTCTCAGGAAGTCAATGCTTTCTGGAGAGTGGTTTCCATCCCTGAGTTGTGAGGGGTGACCAGAAACATGGAGGAGTGAGGGGTGGAGATTTGATTAACGGCAATTTAGGGTGAAGTTTTTTTATTGCTGTTTCCTGAAAAAGGACTTTTGTACCAGCTATTTTTAGAGATTAGTGATAAAATTTCCAGTCAGAATTATTTGTAAGCTTCTAGAAAATTTATGACAACTAATATGACATTGAGACAAAATGAGGTGGCTGTTATAATGCAGAATTTTGTTAGCAATTATTTTAATGATTTAGAATTAATTTATTCAACATATAATTGTATTGAATATCTATTCAACATCAGAAACTGTGATACATATTGCTGTATAAAGCAGTCTACTAGACTTACAAATCAGTGAGTGATTTAGAAAAATAAATAAGCAAAATATTAGGTACGTGGATAATTACTAGACAATAATGAAACATTTATTGCATATAATGACAAGTACTTTAAGTTTAGATTATTTTTATCTGAGATAGCAACCTATTTTATAGGACTCTTAAGAGGATTAAATGAGGTCAGTCTTAGTGAAGATGTTGGCAAGCTTAATTATAAGGTAAGCGTTTCAAAGGGTTGTGAGGAGAAATCAGGAAGTGAAAAGAACTGAGGTATGAATAAGAAAAATGAGAAAATGGGATAACAGTAACAGGTGCATCTTGGGTAGGGAATAAGAACAAGGTTTCTGTTATATATGGTAAGTTTGGACATTTGGCTAAGAGGACACAATGAGTCTACAGTCATGCCACCCTTAATCTGCCCAATCTCGTCTGATTTGGGAAGCTAAGAAGGGTCAGGCCTGGTTAGTACTTGGATGGGAGCGAACACCAAGAGTTCGATATCCTGATTAGGGAGTAGATACTAAAAAGTGGAAAGGAGGGGAGGGAAGAACAGGAGGGAGAGGAGTATAGAGGAGCAGAGCAGAGGAGAGGTGATAGAATAGGGCAGAGGTGAGGGGAGATGGGAGATGAAATGGTGGAATGGTGGGAGATGGGCACTCTTGACTTGTTAGGGCATCCGAAAGGAGTGGGACTTCCGGGAAGAGGAGAAAAAGTATTCTGAGAGACAAAAAAACTGTGGTCTGCATCCATCTAAAGTGTCTCAAGGAGAAGGGTCCAGGGGGCTTGCAGGAAGACCCGTAATTTGTGTGTACATGTGCATATATACTGTGCATATGCTGAGACATTATTTTCCTATCAGTTTTTATGGGAGGCCATATTAAAAGTGAATTAAAGGTGGCAAGTCATGTAGCATTTGAATGAATCAGATGGTTTGAGGATTAATGCTAGGCTGGCCAGATGCCTGTCAGGTATGTCTCAGGTCTCAGTGGTTGATCATTTTGCTCTAGAAGGGTCTCACTTGATAACACTAGCAAAACATGTGTAGCACACATCAGACAAAACCAAAATTTCCATATTCAAAAAAAATTATGAATAAATTTTTAAAAGACCAAATTATCCATAAAAGAAAAATAGGCAATAGACTTGTGTAAGCAATTCACAGAGGAAGACATGTGAATGACCAAAAGCCCTTAAAAAGTACTGGCTCATTTATAATAATGAAGTAAGTTTTTACCTCCTGCATTTGCAGAATGTAAAGTGAATTGTACTTGATACTGCAGATTACATGGAAACAAATACTGATATTATTAATTTCTAAATATTATTTATTTTGTTTTTGGGGGCCCACATCCAATGGCTCTCAGAGCGTATTCCTAGCTCTGCACTCAGGGATCAATTTTGGTGGGATTTGGGGGAGGACCATATGGGATGCCAGGATCAAATCTGGGGTTGACCACTCCTGGGAATACACTCTGGGAAGCCAAAAATATGCAGTGGAAACACCATCCCTACTTTTATGTTCATAGCAGCATTATTTACAATAGCCACAATCTGGAAACAACCAGAGTGCCAGAGAATCGATGACTGGATAAAGAAGCATTGGTACATCTACACAATGGAATACTATGCAGCTTTTAGGTAAAATGAAGTTATAAAATTTGCCTATAAATGGATGGACATGGAGAAGATTATGTTGAGTGAAATTAGCCAGAAGGAGAGAGAACAGATACAGGATGACTTCATTTATTTGGAAGATATAAATATATATGTACATATTATGATACCAATATCCAAGGTCAAGTGAAACATGTATCAGGAGGTCTTGTCAAAGGTGGAAATTATCACAAACGTGTGGGAATCAGAGGCTAGGTAAGACAGAAAATAAAACAGTGTGCAAACAATTGTCGAAAGTACTAATACCAACCTAGAACTGAGCATTAAATAGAGGCAAAAAGATACACATGACAACCCTTTAATGTATGTTCTGTAATCCATAGTCTGGAAGGGAAGGAAAAGAGAAAGAGAGATTAAGGGAAAGGAATAAAGAACCTGCCATGGAGGCGGGCTGGAGGAGGGGGAGGGAACCAGGGACGTTGATGGTGGGAAATGGGCACTGGCGGAGGGATGGGTGCTGGAACACTGTATGACCAAAACCCAAATATAAACTTTTTAATTGTAAAAAAAAAATCTGGGTTGACCATGTGTCAGTCAAATGCCCTACAATCTGTACTGTTGCTTTGGCCCATGATTATCTATGGCCAAATGGGATACTATGTTGTAAGTTAAAGAATGAGGTAAAGTCACATGTCCAGGTATGGAATGACCTCCTTGATATACTGTTAATAGATTAAAACCAAGGTTCAGAATAATATTATGTAAGAAATGATAGACTATATAGGGACTGAGAGACAGTACGAGCACTTGTCTTGCACACAACTGATTTTTGGTTCAATCTCTATCACCACAATATAGTTCCCTGAGCCCTCGCAGGAGTAATCGCTGAGCACAGAGCCATGAGTAAGCCCAGAGCACTGCTGGTGTGAATCAAAAACAAAGAAGGCTATATACATGCATATATGTATTTACCAGTATTAGAACAGTTTGGAGGAATATTCAAGTCATTAGCATTTCTAACTCTGTAAGAGGTTTAAAGGCACCATGAAAAAGAGTGGCTACTCTTTTCAAAAAACATTTTATTATGGAAAATTGCAAATGCGTACAAGGTAAAAAAGAGGGACAGAATGAATCCATTTTCCTATCACCTAGGTTCAACAATCATCACTTTCAGTTGATCATTCTTTCCTTCTATACAATCTGAAAAACAAATATCTCTTGTCTGTATTATTTCCCCATTGAAAAAGCTTCAACATAGTGAAAATTATTTCCCCCCAGTGCCCTCACAAACATGAACTAGTTGGAAAGATTCAGTGCCCCAGAATAGGGAGAAAGCTGCTGGGATTAGGGACCTGGAAATTATTTTTATTCTTGAATCCTGCTTGTTCTGTAGCTAAAGACTTAGCAAACTATTGAGGTACTATTAAATAATCCTTAGTAAAACAACAACAAAACCCAACAACTTCAAAGCAAGATTTCTTACTCTGTAAGGATAAATTTAATATGATTTCTCCCCCTCCCCACAGAGCCTCCCAAGTCCATGTTATTATTCATGGACAACTTGATTTATCCTGCAACTTATTTTTATCTTTGTATTTAGATTTACTTTCCTTCCCATCAGCGCCAAAAGCTAAGAAAAACAGAGCCTCCCTCCTCTTTAACTTGGTGTGTCTTGGGCAGCCGAACAGCTGCTGCCAGATGTACACCATTACTCTCGGTCACAGTGGCCTGATGAATGTCTCATGCTAGAGGTTCAGGGGAGCTTGGAAAAATACCAGCTTCCCAGGCTCTATTTAGGAAAGAATGGTAATTTCTGAAGGCTGAAGACCATACATCGATGCCTCCACTCAACAGCATTTGTTCCATATTACCTACTCATACCAGCTCTTCATTAGAGCTAGGATTATAAAGTTGAGGAGCACATGACCTCTGATTGCCAAGAGATTAAATGTGGAATGAAACTTTCAAGATTTGCTCTGTTTCCTCAGTCAGGGTTGCTTTTTCCTATCTTAGGAAACAGTTATTTTTCGTCTCTCAGAATTTAGCCATAAGTTACCTTTCTTATGAACAGCTCTTATAGGCTACTGCCAGGACCAGCCCTTCTATACTGCTCGCTCATCCTGTAAAGTTCAGCTCACAGTACGATCACTGCAGCCCTGTCTGATTCCTCAAATCTGAGCTAGTTATTATATCAAATCACACTGTATTACTGTATTACTGATTCTCTTATATTTTCTTCTTCTAGAGTAGAGCCTTGGGTACCCCGTTCCTACACAGCTCATGGCGTATTTATTAAATTAACATATAAAAACGATAATAACATAATTGCTCTAGGGTTTATGGTACCGAATGTCTCATAAGTACCTTCAAAGTAATCTGCTTGGCTGTCCTGTCAGCCACAGCTGCTGCTTCTCTCAGTATTTTCTCAAAACAAAATCTTATCTGAGCGTACCAAAGGATCCTAATAACAAGAGCAGATGCATGTCTGGGGTCTCAGCTCTATGAGCTTAAATTTATTGCTTTTCCCTTTGAAATAGACATTGGTGTTGACTTCAAAACTATCACTTTCTTCTTTCCACATGACATACTTTAGTTTAAAAAATAAGTCAAAATTTATACAAATTCTGTTATCAGTAGCCTACTACGAAGTCTCTGGACAGAAAGAAGTTTATTTACGGCTTTTGTTAATGTTGTGTAACCCTTGAGAAAGACTAGCCAGTTGGAGGATCATAATAGAAAAGGGTTGGTCGGGCAACCTAACTCCTACTTCCTTTTGAGATCTTGTCTCAGTACTTGCAAATGAAAAAAAGTTAGAGGAAAAGAACATCAGAGATAAATTAAAGTCAGTGTCAGAATGATTTCCAGAATTCCTCTTGGTTTCAACAAACTCTAGGGCCCAGAGTCCAAGAAACAAATAATTTCCGTAAATCGAAACAAAAAGCCTTTTATCTAATCTTACCTTCTCTTCCATAAAAAGCCACTGGTAGCCTGAGGAATACTCTAATATTATTTCCTGTGTTACTAGTCCTTTCTGTGAATTGAGACACTTACAGGTAGTAAGAGAAAAAAAATGTGGGAAATTGACTTTAAGATGTCCAATGTTCATTGTCTTCCCTTGATTTTTTTTTTTTTGGCAAAGATACCTTAAATACAGTTCCCAGTACATATTTTGAATTTAATCCAATGGGAAGAGGAGATTCTGTCCCTATTTACTTTCTTCTGCAAATAGCTCCTCCTATGGGTGAAACCCAGGTTCTCTCGAGCCATTCTTGGCACCAGACATTTTAGATGTGACACAGAGGTTCCATAACCATGACTGAACCATGACTGAACACATTGGTCCCATTGACTTGCCCAAGAACAGAACCACCACAGGACTCTTTAGAGCACAGCACTTCCATATGCAGCTCATGTTTCTGTTCAATATGCATAATTTTGCTAAGAGAAATCTCTTAGCTAAGAGATTAGCATAAATCTGCTATACTCCGAGGTCAGGTATATATTAAATATTGGAAGAGAAGAGGTTCTAAGTGAGCTCCAAAGTAAAATAATAATAATGACAAATAATTAACTTGAACTGACAATATCTATATTAATTATTCTTCATAATACAAGGTCAGCATTATAGATGAATGATTTTATGTTACAGAGTTTAGGATCAGGGAAGTCAGTATCCAAACTAAGATCACACATGCTATTAAATTAGTTCTTATCCAGCATTTCCGACTCCATAGTTGTGCATATAATCACTATGCTAACTGCCTCTTAAGACTTTCAAACACACACACACACACACACATACATGCTCTCTCTCTCTCTCTCTCTCTCTCTCTCCCTCTCAGCTGGGAAACATTTCTGATCAGAACTACAAGATAGTCAAAGAATTCCAAAATGATAATAGAAACTAATCATGAACTAACTCTTGTGAGTTAGTCACGATCACGATCTTCCCGTTGATCGCCTATTTGCTAGAGAGGGCACCAGTAATATCTCCATATGTCCTGTCTCATGCCAGTAGAGCCAGGGGCATCGGCTTGCTACAGGAACATAAAGAGCCTCAAACCATTACATTAGGTCATGGGAATGACCTAATATAATTGTTACTGGAATTTGGCATATCAAATACAACACGAGAAGCTTGCCAGGCTTGCCGAAGCGGGAGGCTAACTCACTCTCAAAAAAAGAGTGAGTGACAAGAGAAATGATTTCATGCATTTCTCTTTTACCGTTCCTTCCCTTTGTCACCCGTTACAATGGTTGCCGATAGCACACATACACACTCGAGCTTGGGCTGCTGCATATTTTGCAGTGCCTGCAGATGGATGCTGCTGTGCTAACGCACACTTTGATATAACCCACACTGAGGGCTGTAATTTTATTGCAATGCTCACAGACTGTTGCTGTTCCAGGATACCTAATGGGCAGGATACCTAATGGGCAGTACCACCAGGACCACTCTTGGGCATCTGGGGATCATCCCCGGGGATCCAAGCTAGATTGTCACTTCATGTCTTAAGACAAAGACTCTACCAGGGCCTAAGAAATTTCATGGAATACAGAAATTCAGTCTTTTTCCTAGATTAAAAAATATTCAGGGGGTCAGAGCAATAGTACAGCGGGTAGGGTGTTTACCTTTCATGTGGCCCACCCAGCTTCAATCCCCAGCATCCTATATAGTTGTGCTTGTACCACCAGAAGTAATTCCCGGTGCAGACCCAGGAGTAATCCCTGAGCACCATCAGGTATTACATACCTAAGCAATGATTTCAGACACATTCACTGGGTATTTAGGATGCAGTTAATCATGAAGCAATCCACATGTTGTATAAATTAGAGTAAATAACCTTGGGGTTATAATAATCACTAGTATATCCTTAAGAGCTTAGCTAAACAATAACAACAATACATTTTCCCCAAATTCAGTGTGGTTGGCAAATTTGCAATTTGCTGCTCAAGTAGTTTGAGTTACAACCAGAATGGTGATAAAGTTGAAGATGGTACTGAGACATTAAGATACATGAATCATATTTTAAAATGGGATTTTGAAAGGCTGAGAAATTTTGTGGCCACATTGGCTGGGCTCGAGGATTTCTCCTGGCAGGGCTGAGAGATCATAATGGGTGCCAGTGATTGAACAGGGTCAACTGCATGCAAGACAAGCATCTTATTCCCTGTACTCTCTC
Organism: Cryptotis parvus; assembly: GCA_021461705.1. NCBI lineage: Eukaryota > Metazoa > Chordata > Mammalia > Eulipotyphla > Soricidae > Cryptotis > Cryptotis parvus. The sequence continues at coordinate 12,399 of JAJIBD010000929.1, read as the reverse complement.
CAGCCCTCTTAATGGGGTGTTTTGAAGAAATATCTAGACAAATTCAAAAGGAATCCACGATAAACTAACAAAGTTTTTCATGAAGACAGCATCTAATAGAAGAAAGAGTAAGAGTGAAATGTTGAAGACTGAGTTGTTCTAGCTAAGGTCAAAATGCAAAAATACAATGACCTGTAATTAGAAATGTAGTCACAAGACAAAATAATGCAAAATAATGTGCATGTTTGCTCCCTCTTACCTTCGCAGAGGGAAAAAAGACCCCTAAAGTGAAGCCAGCACACATGACATCTGTTCAGCACTCAATAGGGAGCAACGGAATGCTGTGGTAAACTGTAGTATGAGGGAATTCGGAGGTTATGGGTCTATTCATCTAGACAGACAGGAGCTATATGCAAGAGTTGGCCGTCACGGAAAAACTGCCCCAAAGAACCTTGTATTCAAGGGGTTAGCTCAGCTTGTTAATTGTTTTCATGGAACAGCCAGGCCAAGGAGCCCCGGAACTATTTACAATGATATCACTAAGAAGGAGGCAAGAGCTCAAAGGGCTGGAGGGCGTGTTTTGCACGCTAGAGTCCATGTCAAATCTCTGTGGCATCGTCCCCAGTCCTGCCGCAAGTGACCTCTGAACAACATGCTGGGAGTGGCCCCTGAGTTCTGCTAGGTGTAGGCCCCAAATAAAATTATGTCACGAAACTCAGCCTTCATCTTACATTTTAAATTCTTTTAAACTACAGACCCTGTTTTAAAATTTTTTAAATTAGAAAACATCACACGTTTTTAAAAACTTTTTTTTATTGAATTACCATGAGATAAATCATCACAATGCTGTTAATAGCATGAAAGTTTTAGTGCAAGAACAAGAGGTCTCAATTAACTTAAGGCTTAGATGGAAAACAGGAGAAAAGACTGTTAGGAAATAGGCCATGTTGGCCTGTCAGGGATAGTCCTGGGTACCTTCTCAGATGCCTCTTCCTTGACAATTCAGACTGAAGTAGCACCACCACCGGTTACTGCCACAGGATCAGATTTTATTTTCTTCCTTGTCTTTCTCACATGAACATTTTCTTGTTTAGTTGCAAACTTTGCTGTGGTTCCCACTTCGAACAGGGTCTGGCTTTATGATAGTTGTGCAACAAAATCCAGGAACCAAGTTAGAACAAACTTTTTTTCTTCTGTCTTTGATACTTTCTCTTCATGAGGTTCTTCCACGGTGATGAACACAAAATATACATTTAATAGATGATAACCACAGTAATTGTTGTCGTTGTTGTTGTGTGTGTATAAACGGCCCTGAACAGATGGTTAAAAGAAGAATAAGGGCAGTACTTCATTTGAGTCTTTGATCCAATTTGAAAAGCTTTAATTTAGATACATTGTAGTATGATTTATGTAGGTATCACTGTCACTGTCTCCCTGTTTATCATCGATTTGATCGAGTGGGCACCAGTAACATCTCCATATGTCCTGTTTCATGCAAGTAGAGCCCAAGGGCACCTGCTTGCCCCAGGAACATAAAGAGTCTCAAACCATTCCATCAGGTCATGGGAATGAGGTCTATAATTGTTACTGGTATTTGGCATGCCAAATATGACACGGGGAGCTTGCCAGGCTCTGCCGCGCGGGTAGCATACTCTTGTAGTCATCTAAAAAATGTATTAGATGTATGTAACTCCACATCAATAAATTCTCATATTTCAAAACACCTGCATTTTCTAGGACTTTCTTTGATTGTTGGTGGGTAATGAATATGCAAAGAATTCAAGAATAATGGCCCTGTGAGGAAACTTTTGTATATGGTAAACACTCAACATTAACAGTTTGTTATACATACATACACACTCACATGCATATGTGCCAAGGATAGGCAGACACATAGAAACAGAGGCATAACTATGTATGAATGTGATAACTAGAGTAAATTAGCACATCCTAATTCAAGATAGGTCAATAACATTCATAGCAGAGTTCTTGCCCAGGAATTTCTTTATTCATCACAGCACTTGCTAACTAAATGGGTTGAGGTTATTTCCTGATAAAAATTTAGGTAACTGTCACTGACTCAATATTTAATGACCTACATAAAAAATTCATATTTTTCTTAAGCTGGGTACACATTCAGATGTAAGGATGTGTTGATTTATCCTGAAATAATACATAGCAGGTAATATGATCAATTATATAAATGCACAATAAATGTATACAGTATCAATTCAATTAACTTTACATTGTAAGATTTTCTGTATTTTTATTTAACATTTAAAAATCAAGATGGGCCAGGGAAGAGGGTGCAAAAAAATTTAAAAAATCAAGATATCTATATCAACAACTTATGAATATAATTTTTATCATAAATTTTTTATTAAAGTAATGGTGTGCTGTTATTAAAATATTGTATATTATTACTGGACATTTAGAATGAAGGAAGTATGGTCTTTTCAAACTGTTTGAAAGTATGGTCTTTTCAAGCTGTTAGATAAGTTTATAATCTTAACATATTAACAGCTCAAGCCAAATGATAAAATATAGTAAGATTTTGCGAAGCAAATGAACAAAGAACATGAACCTAGCTTTCATTCCCATAAAAAATATAGATACTCAGTAAATAGAAGCCTCATTAGTACTCAAATAAATGCAAATTAAAGCAAAAAGGATAGGACCTTCCAGTCTTTCAGATTAGCATAGAATAATTTTTTAAAAACTTGCATTAATTAGAATTAAATGAATGGGTCCTCTCATTAAATGATGATTGGTAAATTGGTACAAAATTTCTGGAAAGCAATTTGGCTGCATGTATAAAATTTCTTAAAGTATTCCCAGCATATTTATTCTTTAAAGGTGTATTACAGTAGAACAACTAGAAATAGGTTGAACGTTTATTCACAAACACAGTGGGAAATGTCATGACTTTAAAATTATATACTTTATCTCAGCTCTGCAAGAAATTTAGAAAAATAATTAAAATAAATATGTCACAATGTTGATGAATAATTTTATTCTGCTCCTTTACGTTTGTATGCACCTTAAAATAATTTGTGTTATACAATAACTAGGATAAAGCTGAAAAGAAAAAAATACTATAGAGCACTGATAGAATTTCCATTTTTTTCCCCCTTAAGGAAGAATGGAAAAATGCTTACTATATAAAGCTTCATTTATTTTAGATTTAAATACTATGTGGCATGTAGTATTTTAAATATTTGTGAGGCATGATGCTGCAGGTAAATATATTTGAAGTATTTTTTATATTTGGAGAAATATAATGAGACCTAAGTTCAATATAAGGGAAATAATAAAAATGGAGTGGAGATAAATGAAACAGAACTCAAAAAACACAGTATAAAAGATCAATGAAACACTGATTTTTGAAAGGATAAATATAAGATTGAAAACCATCAGATAGGGGTCATAGAGATAGCACAGCAGGTAGGGCATTTGCCTTGCACACTGCAGATCCAGATTCAATCCCCTGGATCCCATATGATTCCCCAAGCACCACCAGGAGTAATGCCTGAGTGCAAAGCCAGGAGTGACCCCTGAGAATTGCAGGTGTAGCCTAAAAAGCAAAAAAAAAAGAAAAGAAAGAGGAAAGAAAGAAAGAAAGAAAGAAAGAAAGAAAGAAAGAAAGAAAGAAAGAAAGAAAGAAAGAAAGAAAGAAAGAAAGAAAGAAAGAAAGAAAGAAAGAAAGAAAGAAAGAAAGAAAGAAAGAAAGAAAGAAAGAAAGAAAGAAAGAAAGAAAGAAAGAAAGAAAGAAAAGAAAGAAAGAAAGAAAGAAAGAAAGAAAGAAAGAAAGAAAGAAAGAAAGAAAGAAAGAAAGAAAGAAAGAAAGAAAGAAAACCATCAGATAGGCATAGAAAGAAAGAAAAAGAGAGAATCCCTTAAATTGAATCCCAAATGAAACGGGAGAGAAGTACCACAGAACACAAAGGATTGTAAAAAAAAGACTGGGAACACCTTTGTCCACCGAGTGGGATGACCTAGAAGAATAAGAAAGAGTTTAGATTTGACAACTTCGTAAGACAGACTCAGGAGGAAACAGAGAACCCAAAAAGGTCATTTCCAAGCAAGGAAATTGAAACAGCAATCTAAAGGTTGTGGCTTTTCTCCCTGCCTTTCCCCTCTCTCCCTCGCTCTCTCCCTCCGTCCTTTCCTACCGCTCCCTCCTTTCTTTCCTTCCTTCCTCTGCTCAAGGCTTATTCTGATTTTATGTTTAGTAATCACTTCTGGCAGTCCTTTAGGGGGGACCATATATGGTGCTAGGGATCAATATAGGATCAACCCAGGTCAAAGCAAGTGCCAATACAATTTCTCTCCACAATATAGTATAATACAATACAATACGTGACGATACGATACGATGCGATGCATGCGATGCAATACAATACAATACAATTTCTCTCACCCAATACTTCTTGTTTTGTTTTGTTTTTGCTTTTCATCTTGAGTCATGTCTGACAGTGCTCATGGTTTATTCCTGGCTCTGTCCTGGGGAACCATGTATGGCGCAGGAAGTGAATTGGATTCAGCCACATGTAAGATATGTGCCTTAACCCCTGTAGTACTCTGTCTCTGTCTCTCTCTCCCTATAATCTAAAGTGAGTGCCCCCAAAAACTAAATCTCAGTACCAGATGGCTTTACTATGAGTTCTACCAAGCCCAATTACTTGTCTATCTTAAGCATTTCCCAAAAGAGTTAAGAAAAAAATTTCTTGCAAATGCTTTTTTTGTGAGGTCAACATAACCTTGTACCAAAAGCAGAGAAGTATATCACTAGCTCAATCATAGACCAACTGACCATAGATACAAGACCTTAAGCTAAAGCTCAACAAACTGAAGTTAGTAATACATTAAAAGAAATACACCTCTGGGTTATTCCATGGAAACACCAGTGGTTCAACACATGCAAACCAATGAAGTACAACACATCATAAAAATGTATAAGTTTATTAATAAAGGCAGAGAATACATTTATCAATACTCAAAATCTATTTGTTATAATTCTCAACAAGTGAGAAGGAATATGCCCCAAGGTAGTAAAGGCCATTTATCATGATTTTTTATGGTTTTGTTTTTAAATGATTAATGTATTGAGCTAAAATAACTTGACAAGAATGTGAGTGTTTACATGTTTTAGGGGTTAATATTACCACATCATATCCAGCCCTAAGAGCCAGTAACTCTCCACCACAGTCTGTAAGTCCTTCCCTTCCACTATTTCCTATCTTAGGTAACCTCAGTTCTGTTGTCAGAGTCTATGGGTTTGTTAGACTTGGTACTGTTTATTTCCTACTTTGTTTCTTTAGATACTAAATTTCTCCCTCATCTAAGAGGGAGACGGTATTTCTCCCCTCTGACTTACTGTGTTTCATTTAGCCTGAACCATCCCACTCTATCCACATTGTCAAAAAAAAGAAAGACCCATCTTTTCTTGCAGCTAAGTAGTAGTCCATTGTGTCTATATACAACTTCATTATTCATTCATCTGTTGCTGGGAACTGGATTATTTCCAGTTATCAGTTACTGTGAGTAGTGCTGCAATGGCACTATTCACAATAGCAAGAACCTGGAAACAACCAGTATGCCCAAGAACTGATGACTGGATAAAGAAACTGTGGTACATCAACACAATGGAATACTATGCAGCTGTTAGGAAAAAATGAAGTTATGAAATTTGCCTATAAATGGATGGACATGGAAAGGATCATGTTGAGTGAAATTAGTCAGAAGGAAAGAGAGAGACATAGAATGACTGCATTTATTTGCATGACATAAATATATTAGGTGGTCTTACGAAAAGTGGAAATTACTGCAAACGTGAGGGAGTCAGAGGTTAGGTAAGACAGAGAGGGGAACATGTGTGAATAAATGTCGAAAGGGTTAATACCAACCTAGAACTGAGCATTAAATACAGGCAAAAAATGCACATGATGGCTTCTAAGTGTATGTAGTGCAACCCACAATGTGTAAGAGAAGGAAAAGAGAGAGAGGGAGAGAGAAAAAAAGATAAAGAACCTGTCATTTAGGCAGGCTATGAGAGGGGGAGGGAATTGGGGACCTTGGTGGTGGGAAATGGGCACTGGTGGAGGGTGGGGTGCTGGAACACTATGTGACCAAAACCTCTAAATATGAACAATGTTGTAATTGTATATCTCATGGTGGTATAATAAAATATTTAATAAAAAAGTAAAAAAAAATAGTGCTGTAATGAATATAAATGTTCACATATCTTTATAAATCAGTGTTTCTGTGCTTTTGGATAGATATCTAGAAACAAAAAATACTATTTTTAATTTTTTTAAATCTTTGTAGTGTATTCAATAGTGTCTGAGGCACTTTTTATTCCCATCACCATTGAATGAGGATTGCTTCTCTTCACACCCTACCAGCATATGTTGTTTTGGTCTTTTGATATAGTCCACTCTCGCTGGTGAGAAGTGACATTTCATTGTCATTTTGATTAGCATTTCCCTCATAGGCAGTCATTCTGTCATGTACCGGATCGCCATCTGTATGAATTCTTTGTAGAGTGTTCAGGACTTTCTTCCATTTTTTGGAGGTGGATTTTTTTTTGTTCCTTGTTTGTTTGTTTTGAGGCTATACCTCACCATGCTCAGGATTACTGCTGGCTCTGCTGTCAGGCTCACTCCTGATAGCTCAAGAAACCATATGGAATGCTGGGGATTGAGCCCAGGTTGACCACATGGAAAGCAAGTGCTGTACCCACTGTATTATCACTCCAGCACTTTTCTCCATGTTTTCAAAAAAGGTTTGCAGTTGCTTTTACTGACATACTTAATATTAAAAACTGAAAATTTTGCCTCTAAAACCAGGCACAAAAGATGTCTGTTCTTAGCAATATTATTGCATATAATATTGGAACTCTTAGTTTATTTATTTGCAAAAATAAATAAAATCCAAACTGGAAAATGTATGAAACTATTACTATTTCCAGTGTGAATGGTAATAAATCACAAACCCCAAACATTTAAAACTATTATAAACCAAAGCTATAAATATCATACAAAATTGATAAACAATAATCAGTGTTCTTTCTATATTCGATGACCTAAGAGAGTTAACTATCAAGGAACCATTTCCTTTATGATCACAACAAAAAAGATATAAGTAACTGGGCATCAACTTAGCAAAGAAAGAGAAAGACAGGCACAATGCAAACTAGAAGACATTACCAAATGAAATAGAAGATGACAAAGGAAATCGGAAGATATTCTGTGCTTGTGGATTGGAAGAATAAACCTTGTCATCTATAAAAACAACAGGCATATACAATGTACAATGCAGTTCTTACCAAAATTTCAAAATAAACATAGAGCCCGAGAGTCCAGCAGGTAGAGCAAATTATACCAGGAAAAGGGGGGAAAAGGAATCAGAAACAGAATTGCATCAAACTAAAAACTTCTGCACTACAATGTAAGTTATCATTAAAATAAAAAGTGCATCCTACTGAATAAGGGAAAATAATCTCAGAAAATACATCTGGAAAAAAAGGGATAATAGAAAGAACTTACAAAACTAAAAAAACTCAACAATAAAACACAAATCTGTTTTTAAAAAAAGGTAGAAAAAACTGCACATATACTTTAGCAAAGACAAGAAGACAGAGAGATGGTCAACAGACACATGGAAAAAATTGTTTGCTATTGTCCACTACTGGGGGGAAAATGCAAATCAAAACAAAGAAGAGATATCACCTCACACCAGTGAGTGTTGCCTATATCAGAAAAGCCAGAAACAGCAAATGCTGGTAAGGCTGTGAATAAAGCAATCTTTGCAAAATTGGTTGTGAAAACTGGTCCAGTATCTCTGGAAACCAGTAAGGATTTTTTAAAATATTAAAGATGAAAAAAACTCTTTGAACCAAAAAATTCCACACCTAGATAACTATCTAAAGAACCAAAAAAAAAAATGGGGCCAGAGCAATAGTAGAGTGGGTAGGGTGTTTGCCTTGCACGCGCCGACCCCAGTTTGATCCCCGGCATCCCTAGCACCGCCAGGAGTAATTCCTGAGTACAGAGGCAGGAGTAACCCCTGAGCATTGCCGTTGTGACCCAAAAAAAGAAAAAAAAAATAGAACCCAAAAAAGAAACCCCAACTACTCTGAAAATGCATGTACATAATCATATTCATTACAGCTGTATTCCCAATAGCCAAGATCTGTACATGACCTGTTTCTGAGGACTATTATATAAAGAGAATGTGGCATATACACACCATGAAATACCATTGAGTAATAAATAAAGATAAACTTTTGCAACAGAAAACATAAATTGAATTGGAATGGGTTGTTCTAAACCAAACAAATTGAAAGGAGAAAGAAAAACAGATGATACCATTCTTGTTGGGGACATAAAGAAAATGGACAAAAACAGGTGCAAACAGATACCTGGACATTGACCACAGACCCCGAGAACTGAAGTTACCAAATTGGAATTGGAGAAAGGATCATGAGGGTGAAGAGAGAGTCCAAGGAGGGTGGTGGAATGATACTGGTACATGGGTGGCATGATAATGTACACTTGAAAACATGTGAAAAATACCCCTAAAAAGTTGACTCCTGCAAATTGATGGTATTTCAATACAAAATTCATACTAAAGGATTAAAATTAAAACTGGCACCTCATTGGTTAAACTTACCCTGATAAGCACTGTCTTCCTGAATGAGGAAGTTTTCAGTGTCCTTGCTGAAGATGTTATTAGTCAGCTTTTTATTATCACTTGCAAATAATAGTCGGAAACAGTTTCTATCATGTAAATATTTATTTCTCAAAATGTCCAAGAGATTTTTGTGCTGTTAATTAGCAGTCTTGTCATGAGAAGATGAAAAGATTTCCTTTTAAGAGGATTCATGTCCGATTTGATACTGTTTCAACATTAAATGGTCTCCTGGAGTTTTGCTTACTTATTTTTCTTACTTCTCAACCTCATATCCAATCTTAAAAGTTAAATGAAGCTTACATTTTCTAACAAAAATAGGTTGATTTTATGCACTTGCACTTTTATGTTTCACTTAGGAATGCTGATTTACCAGGCATCATGCAGACACTCAAGTATCTTTTAGTCCAGTTGGTAATAATGGGGGGTTGTGGGAAATAGATCTTTAGATATCTATCTTTTTATAGCTACCTATAAACAAATAGATTCATATTCTACCCTATATAGTTAGCATAAAGAGATTAAGTGAAGATTATCATTCATTCTACAGCTTAACATCTACTTCTTGTATATGTGGACAGTGGGATATGGTAGGATATAAGGTATAACATTTATCTCCCAGAATTGGATGGTAATTGGGCATGCTGAGTTCAGAGTTCAGTGTCATTTTCTCCCCTTAAAATCTTTAAAGATGAGGCAGCCTGGGGGTGGGCGGGAGGGTGTGGGGTACATTGGTGGTGGAAATGGGGCACTGGTGGAGGGATGGGTGCTGAAATACTGTATTACCAAGAACCAATTATGAACACCTTTGTAATTGTATGTCTCACGGTGGTATAATAAAAAATAATAATAAAAAAAGAAAGAAAAAGTTATTGTAGTTTAGAGAACATGGTTATAAGCATTATGTTTATGATTTCATGCATGGTTACTTCACCACCATCAAAATGCCCAGGTGCTCCACTGCTCTCCTTAGATAACTTACTGCAGTGCTGCGCGCCCCTTTTCTGTTTGTTTGTTTTAACTTGGGCTTCCCAGAATCGCCCTCAGAGTCTCACAGTGATCTACTGCAGAGCCACATTTTGTTTTCAGGTAATTGGTCTTTCTTAAGGGGGAAAAGTGGGCTTTCCCGGGGGGAAAGTGGGCTTCCATTAATTCTGTTTCTTTCTCCCTCACCCCATCTTCCTATTCCCACTATCACTTAAGAGTGCCTATTATTCAATAAGTATAGAGTGAGAATTGAAACTTGATTTTCTTTTCTAAAAGTGCTTCTTCCTCCTTCCTACCAGCTTCTGGGCTTCTAATTAGGACCTAACAGACCACAAGGCATCGCTCTGCTGTAGCACTGTATCACTGTATCACTGTCTTCCCGTTATCATCGATTTGCTTGAGCGGGCACCAGTAACATCTCCATATGTCCTGTCTCATGCAAGTAGAGCCCAAGGGCACCTGCTTGCTCCAGGAACAAAAAGAGCCTCAAACCATTCCATCAGGTCATGGGAATGAGGTCTATAATTGTTACTGGTATTTGGCATATCAAATACGACATGGGTAGCTTGCCAGGCTCTGCTGTGCGGGTGGCATACTCTTGTAGTCATCTCCAAATCCAGCATTTATTGATGAATCGCGCTGCCGCAAGCCGCGCTTGAGCTGGGCTGTGATAGGCTGGTCTGTTGGGTGGAGTTCTGACGAGGGGGAAGTCCGGATGTGGAAAATGGAGGCCCTCATGGAGTGGGGGGGGTCATCTGGCTTGTTGCGAGGCTCTGCTGGGGTGGTGGGCCAGGGCTAGAACCTGCCATCCCTCCCGGGTGCCTCATGAGCGGCTGGGCAGAGGGAGAGCCAGTAGCAGCTCTGCCCCATGTCTGTGGGGTCTCTGGATCAGCATACCTGGGCCGGGTTTAAAAGACTGTTGCAGGGTGGATCTCGGTGAGCCGGGCTGTGGTAGGCTGGTCTGCTGGGTAGAGTTCTGACAAGGGGGAAGTCTGGATGTGGAAAATGGAGGCCCTCTGGAGTGGGGGGTCGTCTGGCTTGTTGTGAGGCTCTGTTGCGGTGGTGGGCCAGGGGCTAGAACCTGCCATCCCTCCCAGGTGCTCATGAGTGGCTGGGCACAGGGAGAGCAAGTAGCAGCTCTGCCCCATGTCTGTGAGGTCCTCTGTAGGGCTAGATTCCAGAAACTCTCCTTAGTAATTCAAGTGTACATTCAAGTTTTGAAATGACTAAATGACTACACAGTCACAATTATCTCATACAGAAGTGTGAGAAATTGTGGGAGGGCAGCAGACAAGCACGCTTTAAATTTTTCTCACATTTTGCTGCTGCTAAAGCTTCAGTTTAATAGAAAATCATGAACGGTATTGTTATACTTACTCTGTATGGCTATGTAAAACTCCCCTGTGCTCTTTTAGCTTTTATAAATTATTGACTTAATAAATTTTTATTAAACACTGTGACTTCCAAAGTACAAAGTATTTCACAATACAGTTGTTAGAGAGATTCATCATTCAACACCAATCCCACACCAGTGTGCCCCACCACCAACAAAGACCCTCATTTCCCATCCCCAACCATTCCCATGCCCAACCCCTTAGCCGGCACTAATTATATTGACCATTGCAGCCTGTATATGGGAATGGTATTGATAAAGTCATGGCTTTTTTTCCTGGCTTGCTGTGTGTGAGTCTGGCCAATTTCTGTTCTTGCATTCACTTTCTGAATGTCTAGAACGTAGTGGGTTTCTGCTAGTCAGTCCCATACCCACAACCACTACACCTATGGACAACACTTATTTCAAATTTTTCTCAACTTCTGTTTGAGCCTATCATATGCATGCATACTCTGAATAATCTATTCTATACTGCTTGTTGTAGCTAATTCTCTAAATACAGTCAATGAATGGATTTTAGACGAAAATCAGTGGAGATTATTAAATCTCCATTGTGCCATTTGAGTCCACTGTATAGGAAATTATTGATATGTTCCTACAGACCATACAGTGTGCCCACACAGTTGTGATTTTATGCCCATACTTAATTCTATGAAAGGTGATGGGATACCTGGTAATCCTGTGGGAGTTTTGTGTGAGCCGGCAGCTGCTCTGCCATGTCTCTGTGTCCTTGGATCATGGCCAATGGTGCCAGCAGCACTTCTGGGTGGGCCCACCTGGCCTTCTAGAAGAGATGGAGGTGTGGGGGAGGGGTCCCAGCTCCATCTCCATGAAAGCCTGGTATGTTTAGCCTTTTACTTAATATTTAAATCACACAATATTTCCTGGTTCTCATTCAAAATAATCTTCTTGTGAAAATAATGCTGCAATTCACTTTCTTATTACACAAGTGGTTCAAGTGTTTGTGACCCTCTTCTTTCACAGTATCACCAATAAGCCATGAATTTTTGCTCTCTTGCATGTGCTATTCCCTCTCCCATCCATTGGCTTATCCGTATTCAGGTATCAAATGTAAAAAACAATAAAAATAATTTGTAGTGCAGTGATTGGTCCCAGGGTGACATACAGGCAAATCATGTGCTCTGCCACTGAGACGCCTCCACACTCCCAAACAATCATTTTTATTCATACAAAATAAAATTATTATTCCATTATTCATATCCCGGCTCATCAAGATCCACCCTGCAGCAGTGTTTTTCAAGTCCGCCCAGGTATGCTGATCCAGAGACTCACAGACATGGGGCAGAGCTGCTACTGGCTCTTCCTGTGCCCGCCATTCACGAGGCACC